>CM067365.1:59347301-59432301 GCA_034401795.1 Chaetoderma sp. LZ-2023a
AGGATCATCCCGACACTACTACTACCAGGGGATGACCGCACATTTAGAGAAAAACCTCCACGGTGATATGCACTACTGGTCGGAATCAACCACAGGGCCGGCCTTTCTCTCTATTCTGTGTAGGCTAAGACAAATACGTAGTCTCTGCCAGAGTCGCATCGGCATGATGGGACCAACCATAGGGGCTTCCATCCACCTTGACAATGCTCACCTGCGATGAGACTAAAGTGATTAGCATGTGCACCATGACAGCCTCTGGCATGTTCACATGTTACGCTGAGCAGGGGTCTCCAGCAGACGGCCTACCCTCTCCACCCCATTGAAGTGGCAGAGAGACGCGATCTCTGTACGTTGGTGAAAGCGGTCGTACATGTTTCTCCGCAAGAGGTCGACCCAATGATTGTATGGGGGGGGGGGGGCTCATCCCGGAATTGGGCCACCTTGGCATCCAATATCATGGCAGTCTCAGCGCCCTGTGCCACTGCTGTAGACGCCAGCACGAGCAAAATGATGAGCATCATGGCTATATATGAAGAGTTAAACTGAACAGAGTGAACCCATCGAGATATGTCTGTGCCAGATCTTCATCCACTCAGGTGCAGGGGCGAGCTGTTTCACTCTGCCGCCTGCTAAGAAACGTAGCTCTAGGACTATATGAGTCGTTTGCGGGCTGCTAGTGAGTCCGACTCGCTGAAGCAGTTTAACAGCACCCTTGAGCTTGGAGACATGTGACACACCATCTACCCGTAGGGTCCCCTCCTGGAGGTTAAAAGCTCCTACTGGTCCATCGAATGGACGACGTAGCAGGAGCTCTCCACCTGTAACCTTGATCTTGTGACCCACCCTCGTCAGGGAGACACCTTCACCTATGTAGGTGAGGAAGGATCATCCCCGATTGTAGAGCTTTCGAACTGTCCCATCCTTTTTCACAACAGTGGCGAGGGGAGTAATCTCTATGTCAATGACTGCGGGAGGCCTATATAGGGGCAACCATGTTTGCCAGTCACCCCCAGGTTCAGCGCGGTACCACACTTCATTCTTCTCAAATATGAACTGCAGTTTTTTTGCCAGGGTCAATAGCAGGCCATCATGGGCCATCGGCAGGGCACCGCTCAAATAGGGTTTGACCAGATGAAAGCCGAGGTCGTTATTTAGGATGTTGATGTCTGCCACCTCTGTATCCGAGAGCTGAATCAATGGCCCGAGGATGTAGTTCCTCTTCGGGAAATCGTACCGAAACATGATGTTGTGGTCATCCATGTTGCGACCCAGTCGCTCCTTCGTCACATCCTTGAGGTCTGTGAGCAGCTCCACCCCATCACCACCAATTGGGTGGAGGGATAATTCCTTTGAGCTTGCTTTGTTCTGTAGGGCGAATGACTTGCCATCGCTCTCTTCTACCTTAGCAGCATCAACTGCGTGCACATCTGCCGGGTCAGCAAGACCAGTCGAGTGTGCACATATGGGTTCCATAGCACGCTATAGGAGGGGTTTAAACAAGACACATAACCATACCGATTGTCCGACTTCTGCTCTCTGGTGGTGGGAACGTAATCCCACCCTCTCTAGAGGGGAGACGGGTGGTACAGTACCGTGTATAATGGGTCCTCTTCGAGGTGCCCCAGCGGGGCACAACATACATACACGCCGATGTGCTACATCAACCTCCGGGCAGTGCACACAGCAGCTCACTGATAGAAGTCAGCTGGGACGTGATAGAGTATCTCCCAGGTGCCAACAGCAACCTATGGACAGCTATCAATCCTAGCCTGTTCACACCTGTAAATCACTTGTTTGACAGCCCCTCCATTAACATATATGCCATCATGGATGGGATATCGGACGCCCATTTAGGGTGTACACTCTTATTACTCATTGACCTGACGACAACATGATATCATACCAGCATTAACTGACCTTGGCCGAGATGAAGAAAGAGGTTCCCCCCTTCATGACCCCTGCACATATAAAGGCCTTAAACGAACAGAGGCTCGCACTGCAACAAGGAGAGCGACTACAGTGGGAGAACTGGTATCGACAGAATGCAAGCCTTGCAAGGAGGCGAAGAACAGAGACAATTTCCGATACTGGGAGGCAGGATGCAGGAGTCTTGACAGACGAAGATGAGCCAGATGTCTTCGCAGACGAGGATGAGCCAGATGTCTTCTCAGACGAGGATGAGCCAGATGCCATACAGTGGAAAGAGGAGATGGCGCAGAAGTGTAAGACCAAGAAAGTCATCCAGCGACGAACATACTATCTTGGTGATAAGGTGAAGTTCCAGATGTCACTTCCAGATGCTACAGCATCCAACATAGTGCTGGATGACCTCTGTCTAAGAGACATCTGTCTTGAAGCCATCAAGCTGGCATGATTCGCCAGGCTGTCCAAACAGGTGATGCAGGTTTAATCTCCAGGCATACTATGGCAAAATCAGAGTGGCGGAAGCAACCAGAAATATACCACTCCCCGACGGCTGACGAGGGCGGTGCCATCCACGGCTGGCGACTCCAGCAGATAGATACCATCAGATATAATCTTGGCCATGAGGCATAAAAGTACAGCAGAACGCGCAGGCGATATAAGACAGCCTACACCGTCCTCGCGCATACAACCACTGCTGTGGGTGTGATTGGAGCCAGTGCTGGTGTGGCAGCTGTGGCCACTCTCGCTACAGGGGTGTGGGCCATCGTCGCCATCCCGCTGGGTGGCATGACACTAGCCGCCACTGTCTTGACCACGGTCTTGGGGTAGGGCAGTAGCAGTTCACAAGGAGGCTGGAGCACTGGCACAGAGTATGCTACACACTGTCGACGAGTCTGTCAGCAAAGCTCTCGAGGATGGCCAGGTCACCGAGGAAGAGTAACACCATATAGTGAAGGTCCAAGGCCTGTACCGCATGGAGAAACCTAAAGTGCGACAGCAATACCTCAAAGGCTCCTGCGGGTGGGTTGATATGGAGGAGTTAAAAACGAGATGATACGGCAAGATCGCCTCGCTGGTCTCAGGAGTCGAGATGACTACAAATGGTGTGCTGCTGGTACGGTAGCGTTAAGAACACCAGAAAAGATGGCCTTCCCACTGAACCTCACGACAGTCATCCAGAGTCAACCGCCCCTCCTGGGTACACCCTTGACTGGCCTGAGAGGTCTACTAGATGATATACCAGAGCTAACACCATTCTCCATCACAGTGGATATATGGTCCCGAACCAGCTTCTCCGTCAACCCACGACCGCTGACCAACCGCCCCATCACCATCACGGATGCAAAGCAAGCTCATACTTGGATGGCTGCTCCAAGCCTCTCATACTGGAATCAGCAGCTGCACTTTGCCGTGTGGTATGCCACGGCAGGATGTGGAGTAAGTTCCACCCTGCTTCACTCCTATTCTGGGACTCCTGAAGCTGTGCTCATCGCCAGCTGTCTCAGATCACACGTGTGCTTCATGCCTCCCAGATACAAACGCCTTCGAACCACAGCTCAACAGCCATAGCGTCACAGCGGCCAGCAGACTACAGAGAGAGTTCAGCGCTCACCCAAACAATCGATGGCATGGTGGTGACAACAGCGGTCTAGGGGTTATGTATGGTGACCCGAGACGTGACTACCCCCTCCCCCCCCCCTCCAGACGAGTAGGCCGTCGGAAGACAGCGACCGTCGGAAGAGAGCGACATTCTCGTTCGATCCAGACTCCGACCCTGGAGCGCTGGTGCAAAATATGCACATCACTAGCTTGTGGCAGAACTATCCAGATGTGTGGAAGTACTTTGTCCCACACGCCACCTCAGGCCTCACACCAGCAGGGATCGTTCGGATCAACTAGTTCCTGGAAGCACTGTGCTACTGACTCCTTATGGCACAGACCAAGCTGCAGCAATCCATAGATGGTGTCAGCGGAAAAGAGGTCCAAGCCATGTTCATCAGTCTCGTTGAGGATATGATCATCGTGGCAGACCCCAGTAGTCTTAGTGCTAAGTTCCAGCAGTGGTTGCAGAAGGCCCATAGCAAACTTGAATTTGCTATTTCGCCACACCTATGGTTGATTCCGAACAACATGATCATGAACATAGAGGACCGCCAAGTCATGGGCTATAACAACATGATAGTTGAGGGGAGTTCCCCCGGTGTCCACTTCGGCTTCTGCACTGTCATCAACGCACCTATGCATAGTACGAGCCATACAGTCGTTCCGACTCTGACACTGCACCCAGTCGACATGGCAGCTCCAGGCTCCCCCGACACTGCAGCCAGTCGACATGACACTGCTTCCCATGGTAGCTCTATGTGTGGTGTCCGGCCTAGCTATCGTGGTGCTCAGGATCAGCCTACTCCGCCGCTAGTAAATCAGCTATATGACATCCTGACTCTCTACAGTAGCAGTGGGGACCACGGTGAGACACTAAGACAGCTTGGCATGCCCTACAGCCCCTATACCAGGTGCCAACATGCACATCCATGGGCTGGAGGGTTCGACAGCGCATCCTTTTTCCAGCTTGTGGTATCGTAGAGCCTTGTTCAGCTCTGAGTCCGGTGAGGCCATGGCGGTCTGCAACTGCTGGAACACATCTGACAGATACTCCCACTAGAAGCCTTTAGCTCTTAGGAGCTGCCCGACGATACTCCCACCCATGACAAGGTATTCGAGGAAGCGGATCTCTCTCTTGCCAAATCCTAGATAGAGCTTCACAGCTGTCAGCTCCTCTGTCAGCTCAGCACTGGAGAGCTGAGCGTGCTCATCTTGTGTCTTCTTCTTGTAGTCCTTCAACTCCCTCCGGAAGACATCATAGTACTTCTCGCATAGCGTGAGCCCGGCCATGTTTACGATGTCTCAATAGAGAGATGAATATTCCAGGGTACCAACCCAGCCACCTGGCAGATGCAGACTGGGAAGATCTTATTAGCTCTCTCGACATGGGATGCAGACGTTTAACTGTGTTGTATTCTCAGTTGTTAAACAATGACGTCAACGGTACAGACCGTGAAGCAACTGCTCGAGAGCCAGGCGAGTCTTCATAAGGCACAGAAGTTACTGACCAAAGCAAACCCTATGGCAGTCCATGTCGCCAGTAATGTGGTGGCGAATGTGGCCGTGGTGAAGATAACAGGGAGAAATGAGGTTCTTCCTGCCACCACCGGGGCTGTTCTCGCTACAGTGGTGAGTGGGGTGGCACGGCACTGTCTCAGAATAACTCACCCCATCCCAAGGATCACCCTCAGTGGGTGAACATGTTACACTAATGGAGGCTGCGGTTCTATGGCTAGCAACGAGTGCAATGGCTGAGATCATCGTCGCCTGCGTTTAACCTCTCTGAATAGTGAGAGATGGATCACGAGACCCCTGCAGCATATGAGGCTTGGTGTGCTGGAGGGCAGTGTGTAGCCCATAGTCGAGCATGCGGACTGAGGATCGCCAATGCCTTGGAATGATTGACCGCCCACAAGGCGTGCCCCTGCAGAGATGGCCAGTAAACTGAGCATAGCTACCTATTCCCTTGTCTGACTGCAGGGTCCTCCTATGCTCAACTATTTCACTGGGGGTAGGACTAGTAGGGTTAAGCTGTCTGTATATGACTATGACCCTGTCACTCACAGACCTAGAAAGCAAAGAGCTAGGCGATCTTGCTCACTTGGGTAAGGCACGCCTCGGTTCAGAGGGCACTGTTGCCCCTATCTCCTTCCTAGACTTCGATGAGAAGGGAGACCCGCCGGAGATCTGAGGTACCATCCCAGCCCGAGATTTCATCGGGAACACTGATACGGTAGGACAATCGGCCATTAACAAGGCCAAGACTGTATGAAAGGGGATGGGCATCAAGGAGAGGGCGACGATGCAAGGTATGCTCGGAGTCAATGAGGCTGGAGCCTCAAGGTTATGGCTGAGTCCTATGCACAGGACCTGGTTAAGGATCTCCTGAAACCATGGAGCACATTCCGACAGGATGAAGGAATCTCAAGATAGGCAACCTCAGCCTGAGCAGTATCACTGTCGACGGCCAAACAGGTGCAGGTGCTATCGCCAGCCTCCAGCTACCAGAGGTGAAGGGGACAGGGTTATTTAATTTACGATTTAAGCCCACAGGATAGTCATGGCTTGCCGTGCATGTATCATACAGATACTGGATGTACTAGACACTGTGGGTGCTGACACAGGCCCTCTATGCTATCTTCTCAGCTGCTGCTGGGATTTCATGCTTGATGCATCCATCGCATCCTTCGTATCCGCCAGAGGTGCAGGATTCCCCGCTCTGCAGGCCAAAGAGCTGGTGAATGAGGTACTGTCATTTAGTCTCCCAGATACAGACGAGGCTACTGCCGACCAAGTGCTAACCATCCTCCATTCGCATGTCTGTACCATTCGACAGTATGCCGGCCGATCCTGGCCAGGTGGTGCTTATCATTGCCCTGTCAGGACATGGGAAAAACATCTTTCTGCGGGCTCTCCTGGCCGAACATCTACACTCTCAATATATCCTTCTGGTGTCTGACGCAGCCGCTGAGGCGGTTGACAGTAATGATCAATGGTACAATGTCCCAATCACCAAGATGCAGAACCTGCAAGCGCTGCTCGAGAAGCTGCAGGCGGCCCGACTGACAGAACCACTTGTTCTAGTTATTGATGACCCTGCAATGGACCAGAAGACAGTCACCTACCTCAGCAACATCACCAGGTGCATCTGGCACACACAGATAACTGTCTTCATCCCCTTTCAGAAGTACACCCATGATATCTCACCTGCCATCCGCGACAATGCCAGGTTGCTATACTTCAGCTCCAAGTGTGGACGTCCCCTGTTCGAGACAGCCTAACCCTCAAGGAGACCAAATGGGACGGTATCACAGGTGTACAGATGGTAGCTTAGCTGTACTGCTTCATCTTCAGAAACAAGGAGACAAGTGAGCTGTCACACGTCAAGCCATCTCTGGAAAAGACGCATACCTTCACCTACAAGCTGAATCCAGCCAGGAAACTAGCCTGCTCTACGCATCATCTCTGACAGACTGTCGCAACTTTTTTTCATTCTTCAGAAGGCTGCGTTGTCTCCACTACTTCGTCCGCGGTCTCCGCTACTTCGTCAGAGTCTTGAGGAGCTTCATCAGAAGCTATTTCGTCAGCGTCTTGAGGACCTTCGTCAGATGCTACTTCGTGAGAAGCTACTTCGTCAGAAGCTACTTCGTCAGGTCTGTACTGTCACGTAAACGCTATCCACTGAGGGTCATCTTTTGGGATTCTCTTCATCTGGTTCTTCTCACGGTAGACCCGCTTTAGCCATCCGCGATTAGCATCTGACCTGTGAGGGGATTTGATGAAGTAGTCCTGGTAGTTATCTGGGAATTCCGTAAATGTTGGCAGATCACTGGCCAATCTCCTGCACACTTTTTCATTGAAGAAGTGCTCAACAGCCTCCTTGCGGCCAACAGTGACCCCCTCCTGAGTACCTTCTGCATGACCGGTGTCATGGCTCTCTGCTACGGCGGCACCGATCTCCTCCCTGAAGTAGCTATATGCTCCAGACTGGAGTCTATCCAGCATCTCTCGCTCTTCCTGGCTATGGAGGCCAAATACGGCAGCCCACTTCCTGACCCTTAGTAGATCTGTGGGTTCGACCCTCGCCCTTCGGAGAGCTAGAATAGCAGGATTGTTTGTTGGGTCCACAGTTAGGTTGGGTAGTACCTTGCCCTGTGCGTTGTCAAACTTCCGGTAGAGTATCCGAGTCAGGAGATCTGTTGTACTACGAGATGGCGCTCCTTCCTCTATTGCGGCCAGTATCAGAGCTTGGCTCGCTCGTGGATAATGTTGATGTCACCAAGTAGTCCTCGGACCCTGTCACAGTGGGACAGTGCACGCCGTGGCTATCGTGCTGACTGTCGTTCCGACTTGTCCTGCTGCCTATAGACACTCCGCTGGGGAACTTTACCAAACATGGCAGCCGTTTAACCCCGCTATATACCCAGACCTTAAACATGCTACAGTATGTGCAACATCCGGATGGGGCCATTGAACTCGCGACATCGTACCGCACTGCTCCTCGGAAGGACTGCCTAATGGTCATTCAACCCAGTATACATGTTGAGAACCCGTTGTCCGATGCTGGGAAGTACATTGACTTTGGAATCTCGGTACAGATCCACGAGATCAAGAGCATTACACTCGAGTTCAAGCTTCATAGCACAATAGAACAACCGGTAGAGCTCCTGCAGGTTCTGAACAGGTGGGAGATAGTGCAGAGCAACAGCACCGTGGAAACCACTATGTGAGCGATACGTACCAAGTCCTAGGTCCGCTGGCTCATGGCCCAACCTTCTATGTGAAGAGAAAGGGGTACTACGCTGTGTAGTGCAATGAGGGGTTCATGGAATGCAAACTATGGGCAGGTGTCGAGAAGCCTGTGGCAGTTCCACTATTAACCCTCCTCGAGAACACACACCTGAATCCGGCAGGATAGGCTGTTCCTCCGGGTGCACCCTGAGAAGCCCGCAGATGCGACGATGAATGCTCCAAGACTTCATATCTGGCATGACAAGAATGGCCAGGAGCTGAAGCAAATGGGTTCCAAACAGCGGATCGTGCATGTGGAGCGAGAACACCAGCAGGTCCAAGCCACAGCTAACCAACGGGTAGAGCTGACACTGCAGCATGTTGCATCGGACTGTATCGCTGTTGCAGTCCTGGTTCAGAAGGGAGGAGCCATCCAGCAGGAAGATAAACTAGACTACTTCAAGCGTGTTGTTGCTGGGACCAATGTTCTTGGCGAGGTACGTGAGCTGGCTGATTGCCAACTCTACGGACAGACAACTAAGTCATATGCACTTCTGCGCCTAATCAGTGGAAGCGACGACCTCGAGTCGGCAGTCGAGGGTCGACACCATCTCGGGGTCAGGGACATCCCACCTAATCAGGGCAACTGGCTCAGCTTCAACATCGGAACCCTTATAGCTGGGACTCGCTCGGTGTGATGTTACTTTAATTTGGCTATGCTACGGTATGAGTGTCGAACACATCAGGTCTCCAGCTTGAGCATGCGTAGAGCACGACTCCTGTCGTCACCGCTGCAGCTGCCACCACTACTATAAGCTCTGCTGTCTTCTGACCTGGCAATGCTTCATAGTCGAGCATTAGCTCAGATATCTTTACAGCCTCGTAGTACTCATCGAGACTCTCATCTGCCTCTTTGACGCTCTGGTTGGCCAGGGCTCGGAGTTGTCGTCGGCGTGCCTCCCTCTGGCGCATATGGTCGAGTGCTTTGCTGTACTCAAACTTCTCGTTAGACAGCTTCTCCATTGCCTGGTTGTGACGCTCATGCTCGACCTCTGCTGCCTTCTTGTTGGCGAAGCTGAGTCCCCTGTTCGCTAAGGCAAACACGTCCGCATTCAAGATTGCAGAAGCCATGCTATAGCATACAGCTTAAAGCGACTATATAACTGCCCCAGCAATGGATCCCCATAGCGATGTATGAACCAGAGGCTGATCAAGTCAAGGATATAGATGACGAGGACTATGAGGAGAACTATGATGAGGAGGAGGATGCAGACGACTATGATGTAGTGGAGACCGCGGGTGGGTATGATGATGTAGTAGAGACCGCGCCTGAATCCTGCAAGCTATTACACAGAGCGAAAGGAAGCTATCACACTTACGTAAAACGTTCTGCTGGTCCACTGGCAGCAGTTGGGGATCTGATTGCTCTGTTCACACTAAGGCTGGCGAGACAGTCCACAAGATCCCCAACAATGCTCTCCATAGGGTGGAGAAGATTTCTGAAGCCATACCAGCCATCGCCTCAGGAGAAGGTACGTTCTTCGGAGTTCCAGGCCCTTGGCTACCGTACGTTGCCAAAGCGGTCATGGCCATCTAGGCCGCTGAACATTTAAGCCCTTCTATATAAGGATGGCCTCTCTGTACGACCTAGTCAAGTCCCTTAACTTCCGAGGGTTGGTCGATAAACCACTGTTCAGTGAGGATCCACCAGAGATTAGACGCCAGTGCACTTAGGTGTTTGAGGAGGTCTTCAGGGATGGGCGAATGAATGACGGCCGTCTGCTCGTCTGTTTAGACTTCGCCCAGGCTGTGCGTGACAGGATGGGAGAGGCCATCAGTAATGAGATCTGGGAGTTTATCAACTGTCTTTCTTGAGGAACTCTACTATCAGCCTGGTGGATATTACCGTGAACTCCCTCAACTACTCGAGGCTGCACGTCGCAAGTGCCACAACTTCACATTGGAGACAGTTAGTCAGTGGCTCAGCCACCAGGCGATGTGGCAGATATATAGACCTCGTCCATGGCAACTCCAGGCATGCCCATTTCGAGGAAACTATCATGATCAGAGTCACCAGGCTGATATTCTATTCCTTCAACATGACTCGGTTGGTCGTAAGACCTACAAGTAAGCCCTCACCATCGTCGATGTCGCAAGCATGTACAAGGCGGCAGTACCGCTCACAGACAAGTCAGCTGGCCAGGTGGCCCAAGCATTCCTGGGTGTCTACGAGGCTTCGGAAAATCCCCTCCAGTGGCCGGAATTGTTGCAGATGGATGAGGGTAAGGAGTTCAGAGGGGAGACTGATGCGCTCATGCGGACACATGGCGTGGCAGTTAGGCGAGGCGAGGTAGGGCATCACTGTGCCCAGGCTATCGTTGAGTGGTGTAATTGGACACTGGCAGAGAGACTGTTCCTACACCAATACGCCCAGGAAATAGCCGCACCGAGTGAACGTTCTAGAGTATGGGTGAGAGGGCTGCCTGTTGTGGTGGAGAGATCCAATGCCGAGGTTACTAGGCTAATCGGGAAGAAGCCGGTAGAGGCTATTATACACTCTGCTGGTCATAGCTCTAGAGGAGCGAACACGGGAGAGGAGTGGCTACAAGCTGCTGCTCTGGTTCGGCACCTGTATGAGCCTGGTGAGCTGGAAGGCGGTCCACGGCGTGCAACAGATCCTAACTGATCGAAAGATGTTCACAGGCTTAACAGGTATGTGGAGGGGGAGGGGCAGCCTACACTCTACTACCTGGCACGCTAGCATGGAGTGCCTACGTGACCATTTGTCGTAGACGAGCTTCAGCTAGTCCCTGAAGACACACAGCTACCACCCCCTAGGGTGCTAACATGATACTCGGTGGGCTCGGTATCGACCACATCTGGCAGCACATGGCACTTCTTATAGTAAGCGGAGAGTCCAAGTTTTTCCTGCGCATACGTCACCATGTCGTGGTTGCGCAGGTGTAGGCCTCGGTTTAGCTCTGTCCACCTCGCCATGTAGGGCGCTGTAGATCCTCTGCCAAGAGAGCTCATTCTGCCACTTTGACATTCCCTTAGCCGAGCACTTACTTGCAGCTGCGCTCCCCATGTAGTAGCATTTGGAGCAGAGAGCGATGCTCCGAGAGCCTTCGAACTCGAGCTTGAACAGACCCGGAGTCCATCCAGACCATTTGTCCCAAGCTAGCCAGTCCCGCTTATGAGCCTGGTACCCTGGTCGCATCTCAGGGCGAATAACCTCGTCGAGGTTGGAGCCTGCTATAGCGATATACACAGAGTCAGTGTCCATCTGCAGGTACTCAAAGCTGTCACAAGCTACGTAGCGATCGAGGAAGTCGTAATAGAACTCCAGCATTCGCAGCTTCGCGAGCTCATAAACGGCTATCCCCACCTGGAAAGGCCTTCGAATTGTGATTGTCGGATTGTGACACTGGAGCTCGTATGACTCACCGATCTCCTCGAGATCTTCGAACCATGCACTACGCAGTGCCTTGACTACCATGCGTTCATCCTTCGCGAAGCTGGTGTTGCTATGACATTCTAGGGCCTCGATGAGCTTCCCGTAGGCACTGTTGCCGAGGAGTTTGAAGAGATTTGCCAAGGGCGCTTTGCTCTTATCTACATCCCCTGAGCGGCAGGCCTCCGTAACATTCTCCACGAACCACTTGAATGGGCGCTTGGCCTCATAGTCTATGGTGCACTATACAGCACTGCTCTCCAGGTCATGGGTTATACACCACTTGACAGTCGGGGCGTACAGCAGCCACTTCTTGCCAGAGAGGGCACCAACCAGCTTCTGTGTGGTGGGCCGCTTTCTCCCTGTTCACCCTCTGATATGCCAGCATCTCAGACGAAATTGCCTCTACCGGGATCTCACGGTTATAGAAGAGAGGAGGCATTTCCTCGAACTTTGCCGACAGAGCCTTGGGGACCTCTATCCTCCTCAACAAACCCAAATCAGCTGTCTGCTAGGAGAGCCTCCTTAAAGCTAGCTACCCCACTGGCCCTGGACCAATGGCGCACGTTCTCCTTACCACATGCCATCTCTTTGGCCATTGTTGACAGGTACAGAGCATTTGCATCGTAGCCGAGTGGATGTTGGCAGAGACGCTCACTCTGGCAGATTCGAGTCACACCAGCCTCGTGGTATCTGGTGAACATGATGCTGGGACAACCAACAACAGCACCCTTCAGAATCTCGTAGGCTTCCTTGTCTGGTGAATAGCGGCTAACGTCCGGCATGAGCTGAGCGGTTCCACGTTGGAGGTACTGCAGTGACACACCTGGTTGAGACACTGCGTCTTTGGGGATGTCTATTTCTCGTTCTGTGTAGAACTTCTGCATCCGCTCTAGGGCTTCGATGAATGGACTGACGTCCATGGTGTTGCAGTGTTGGAGCCATTCGGCGAATGTCCGGATTCCATGCTCGCTGAATGTCTGGTTATACTGTTGCCACCCTCAAGCTTAGATGTCCATGCTGAGTAGTCAGGAATCCCTGGATAGTTGAGCTTCTCATGTGTGTCAAACCATTCATACGGGAGCCAGCACTTCTGCTGTGTACACCAATAAGATTTGACCCATACCTCATACGAGATTCCTAGGCCGAGGTAGTTCAGCACATCGAGAAACCGTAGCGCAGGTGTTATGAGGAACAGGGCCTAACTAGCCTTCTTGGCGACGTTCACTGTACCTGTACTGTCAGTCAGCTCATCGACTAAGTACTTCATGATGGGGTTCACGTCATACCGCCCAGAGTTGAACCGCAGTACAGGCACTTGGTCACACCACTCATTGACCAGTCGGTGCTGTCGCTTTGGGAGCTTACCCAGGTCTGTCGGTATGTACTGTGCCCTACTCCTTGTCTGGATTAGGGATGCTCGCCGTTGGATCTCCAGCATGAACTCTCTGATCAGTTCTTTGGGTTCAGGAGTGCAGAGGTGAGTGGGCTCACTCGTGGCGCCCTCTAAGGAGCAGCCAACTGACACAGAGATAGGTATGTGAGTACTCTCGATCGTGAGAGTCTCCGTAGGATGAGTATTGATACCATCTGGGAGTGCTTCGAAGTCGTAAACTATGAAGTGTGGGTATGGGACAGTCTGAACTCGTTTAGGGACGCTTGAGCAGCGTGTTATACAGTGTCCCACTGTACCACAAGCATGCATCCAGAGGCTCTCCGCTTCTCCTCTCTCAGGACTATCTTGCAGTCTCTTTGTTTGGCATCCTCACCTCGCTGGTGTTGTGGACACCCATGCCAGCCATGGAACTGGTACACTGTGTTGGTGCTAAGATCATAACCATCTACAGGAGCGCCCTCGATCCAACGCTCGCCACCGTGCCCACACGCTACATGGTGTATCTGTTTCTTGACTCATACTCGATCCAACGAATTGCCCTGAACTGGATGGTTGGGGTGGATAGAAGGCTTTCTCATATGCAGACTGTGGCGCCTCAAGCTTCTCGCCAGGACACACGATTTTTGTTTTGCCGCCTCTACAGTGATCAGCATGGCGTTGAAGATGGCATGCCTCTGTAAACCGCTGCTGACAGTGACTGGAGACTAGTGTATGTGCCAGCTTGGATATATTCTTGATGTAGAAGGTGTGGTGGTCCCACACTCTGATGGTCATTGTGTCATGGCAGTTAGCCGCGTGCCTGATCATGTGCCAGGTGCCCTCTTCAGTTGCTTCATACACGCAAATCCCGATCTTGGCGAAGAACTCTACCCTGTCCAACTGATCCAGCGAGGTCTTGCGGACAGCCGGTACTGTATTGCCGTAGAACTGTATGGCAAGCTCTCGTGCAGGAGCTGTACTTCTATCAGCTCTTGCTCTTCGGTGGACTGCTAGACATCTCCAGAGACACATGTTGTCCCTGCAGGTGTCGAGGGCAGGCATACTCCTCTTTTGTCGTAGCCAGTCTGGGAGGGGGGCTGTCCCAAGCAGAGGTTGGGAGTCGATGACAGCCCTGAACTCAATGTTGATTGATCGAACGAAAGCCCACTTGGTGTTGGGTCGATCGATATTGTCTGTGTCGAGGCGGGCTTGCTCTCTTGTTGCCACCCAGTCCTGAGCTGCTCCTGTCGTGTTCAGCCATAGGCTCCCTGGAGCATTCTTGTGGAAGAGCACCACCACTAATGGTTCATAACTCGGCCCCCTCATCACTCGCTTAGGGATCTTGTGTAGGAGAGGTAAGCACTCCAGTGGATGGTTTGGCCATCCGCCTCGCTACAGTCTTGGCTCGCAAGCTAGCAGTCACCTCCTCGTCCAACTGACGAAGCTCACGTACCTGCTGCGCTTTCTTGTGTGGATTCCACGGACAATTTTTGGTAAGCGCTGGCAACCTTCCCATCGTCATTGCTCAGGAGAGTCGCCTCTGCCACTCCTCAGCACGAACCTGTCCGATCATCTGGAGCAGGTCGGCTTTCTTGGCCTTATAGTAACCCCTAAGGCCGAATTGCTTTGCAATAGCGCGAAGCTGTGCAACAATAATCATGGTGTATATCCCTGTGGTTGCCTGTCTCTAAATGGGCTTTCAGCCCCTAGTATGCATGGCGATCAGTACCTATGGGTGGTGTATATCCCTGTGGATGCCTGTCTCTAAATGGGCGTTCATACCCTATTATGTTTGGCGATCAGTACCTGTGGGTAGTGTATATCCCTGTGGATGCCATCTCTAAAGGGGCGTTCAGACCCTATTATGTGTGGCGATCAGTACCTGTGGGTGGTGTATATCCCTGTGGATGCCTGTCCCTTAAAGGGCATTCAAACCCTATTATGTGTGGCGATCAGTACCTGTGGGTGGTGTATATCCCTGTGGATTCCTGTCTCTAAATGGGTGTTCAGACCCTAGTATGTGTGGCGATCAGTACCTGTGGGCGGTGTATATCCCTGTGGATGCCTGTCTCTAAATTGGCATTCAGACCCTATTATGTGTGGTGCTGGCGATCAGTACGTGTAGGTGGTGTATATCCCTGTGGATGCCTGTCTCTATATGGGTGGGCAGACCCTATTATGTGTGGTGCTGGCGATCAGTACCTGTAGGTGGTGTATATCCCTGTGGATGCCTGCCTCTCAATGGGCGTTCATATCCTATTGTGTGTGGTGCTGGCGATCAGTGCCTGTGGGGGTCCGTCGTGCCGATGCAATAGTGGATGCTTGTCTCTAAATGGGCGTTCGGATGTGTGTGGGGTTTATCATAAAGCGGTGCCCGATGCGTGTGGTTGATGGCAATCAGTGGGGTATATCACTGTGGAGGCTTGTCTCTAAATGAGCGTTCAGACCCAGGTAGTTGTAGTGTGGCAGCCATTCGGCGATCCGTGGTGGCCCCCGCAACCGATGCCCCAGTGATTGATAGGGTGGTGGGGGCCACGGATCGCCGAACAGCGTCTGTCCGTCGTAGGTGGCCCAGTATGCCCTGTTATGCATGAAGTGTTCCCGGTGGAAGAAGATGCCAAGCTCGTCCCCGCGGACCTCAGCCGTTTCCATTCGTCTAAATGGACATTTTCGAGCATGCTCTGAGGGAGGTGGTTCCTTTCCATTTGTCTAAATGGAAATTTTCGAGCATGCTCTGAGGTAGGTGGTATCATTTTGACCCCGAAACTACTACTTACCCACACATTTCAATGTATGCATCTGCAACTTTCAATCTCCATCATACCCAATGTCAGAGCGATTTTAGCTTACATGAGTGAACATTGATAACATGTCCGTCGAGATTTGCTAAGAAAGCAATTCAGCAATTTTCACTGGATCTCGTTGCCATATTATTCAGTTATTCAGCACAGTTGAAATTTGTGCACATTTTAGAGATGGTGTCCTTAAATCAGTGAAACCACTTGCCTGTCAAGAATACAGAATTTTGCTCTGAGGTGTATATTCAGAACAGCATTTAGGATTGTTTCCAAAGTACTGGATACCACCACCATGGCCACAATAGGCTGGCGCATTTGCCTACCAATGCAGTAAAGGAAAACCTGGATTTCGAATTACCCCTCATCACTCTTTGAAGATTAATATCGGATTGCACTTCAGAGAAAGAAGAATTGCATTAAGGAAAAGCTAAGTAAACAATACAGTCGGTAGATCTCTGATGACAGCTGATAGCTCGATGTAATATCCGTGCGGGATTAAATACCTAATATTGTTTTTCTCGCAATGCATGTGCTACTCTCTCCGACTCTCGATCGAGAATCATGAGTATGATGGCTTGTGCACCTCGACAATGTATCAAAATGTCAATTTTTTTGTCAATAGGTTATTTAATATTTCCGAGTACAATATGGACTTTTATTGTACGAGTCCACGTTGTGTTTAAAAATCGGTATCGGACGAGACACCGAAGGTTATCGAGCCGGTCATTCAGTAGTACATTTTCAAAAAGCTGTCTTCGTCTCTTGGTCTGCAAATGGACATTTCCCAAAGACCACTGCAGTAGCCGTGTTTGACTGAGATGAGTGTTAAAGGGTTAATAGCCAATCTGTTGAATTTATGCAGACTACATTTTCCATGGTTTTAACTATGGATATGCTGAATACTTTGAAATCAATGTGACTGAACGTTGTCGGTGGCTAATGCTGCATATTAGTGTTGCGAGTATTGTCGTCGATGGCCAGTGTTAGCTTGAACGATAGCACAGTGCTTAGCTCATTAATTGATGCATAGTGTATTCGCCATGCATGGATTACTATGGTAATTTGGTGAAATATCTGTCCGCTAAGAAGTTGAACATCCTATAGTCATAATAAACTTAGCTATGCTAAATCAGGATTCATACATGTTGGCAACAATTACTATTCAAAAAATTTGAGAAAAACTACTTACGGTTGTCAACATTACTAGTCAACAACGATACCAACACACATTCTTGTCTACATCTGATCATAGCCCTGTACAGGCATGGTAAGGTTATTATATGATGTTGGAAAACAATAATTTGATGACTGTCAACTTAATCAGGATTGGCTTATCGAATGAAAATCAATCAGCATGACTATAACTGGAAATTCAGTTGGAATTTGACGCTCTTTCCTACCATTCCACAGAGGGCTTGCGCAAGGTTAGTAGATGCTGGTATCAGTGTGGAAGACTAGCTGTTACCACCCTGTGTAGAGTGAATGGAGCCTCGACTGGAATCTGTTCACTGGCACTCATCTAGTAGTTGAATAACGATCAGTGCGGGATTATGTCTACTAGAAAATCACGGATGACCTTCAAATCAATCAAATACAAGACGCAGTGCCTGTGAATGAGAATACATCGCTTATCTACTAATATGTGGTCAGTGAGCGTATCGCAATTGAGACAGCGTAGAGTGATCCCAATCGAAATGGTTTGACTAATTTGCCGATACACTATGCTCGATAAGTCATTTACGTGCTCTGAAATACTCTGAAGAACCAGGCGCGTATGCCCCGTGAGGTGCATAGCAAGTCTAATGCGTTATGACGGTATGCCCGTACACTATTGTATCACAGTATAATTGCGGCATAGCTGTTTTCTCCTCATTTTGTATATTTCTTGCCTTCATGTGTGTTTTTTCTTAAGACAAACCTATCCATGTGTAGCTTGATTCTTGAAGTTCGCCTTTGCCCATCATGGGAGCGTGCGTGCGTGCATGCGTTTGTGTGCGTGTGTGCGTGCGTGCGTTCGTGCGTAGGATTTGAACACACTGTCACCTCAGCTAGAGTATGGTTCATATATTCCATATCATTCATATCCTGTCACATTCCCTTAGCTCTGTTACAATTATCTGATTTGTAATATCGCGTTAATATTGAATAGTGATCGCCACCATTTTGTTTTTTTCAAGCGATAGTGTCCGATGTCATGTATGTGCCAGTGCATTACATTCCTTAGTATGTACTGATCGTCTTTTTAAATATGATGATATTAATTTGTCTGGAAGTTGTTGCTGCTTATGGCAGCGACAACTCCCAGTCAAATTAGTTTCAAAATATTCAACAGCTTACCCATTGTCACATTATAGATGCTACCACTATGTATGAGCGTATATAACGAGGCAGATGTGACATGTTTTTGCTGAATGGTTGAAAAGCAAATCATGCGAGCCATCATAGGCTGTAGAAACCATTTAGCTACTAAACGCTGAAAATCCTTCTTTCTCGGCGTGATAAAAAGCCAGTAAGCCATGGATCTATCACGTGAATGCTGTAGTATAAGTTGGGTTTTCCTTTAAGGCAATGGCTAACGGGGCTACAGCACGGGACCGCGCCGTCGAAATATTAAAAAAACCATCTATCGCATTTTAACCACTTGATCCTATATCCAAGTATCGCACATTTACAGTCATGATACACGCTGGCTGTTAAACTGTTTCAAACCAATTGGATTGGAAGCTGCTGTTGCCTTAGTTTCAAAAGATTCAACATCATTAGTAGTAGAAGTAGTAGTAGTAGTAGTAGTAGTAGTAGTAGTAGTGGTGGTAGTAGTAGTAGTAGTAGTAGTAGTAGTAGTAGTAGTCGAAGTGAACGCACGCGTTTATTTAGCTCTGCAATTGCTGCCCGAATTTGCTAGTTTGTAGCGCGATTTTGTAGATAAGTTTTATACATATATTTCGTATTAGTATTTCCTTTTAAATTGTATGTTTAATTTGTAAATTCTTGTCTTGGTTGGAGCGCATTTTGTGTCTCCATTTTCTAAAGGCACTCCTCTTAGATGGCGGTTTCAGCCATTTAATAGGTCTCCTCTTACTGTGGTCAATGCAATACTTTTCTCCCCACGCCAGTATGCTATTTCTATAGTTCGTTGGCTGGCGCATTATATTTGGCAAGATCGCTTGACTGAGTAGATGTACTCCTTTATCATGTGTAAGCGCAAGCCTAGTGCTTTGATTATATAAAACTGTATAGCCAGTTGGCTGTCCCCCGGTCAACTCGAACAGACTAACAAATATATGTCTGTAATATGTTAGTATGCCTTAGGGAACCACTTTAATCGGTTAGGTGTTAGTGAACCACATAGAAAGTGGTTCAAACTAACACATATACAACTGTACTCTCTATTCGTATATGTGTTGGTAGACGTCAAGGTTTCAAAAGGGGACACTATTTATTTAGTGTTTAACTCTTTCCTGGACGTCTTGGTGTTATATTTTTGTATTATATATTGTAGTAGTACGGGTTTCCTCTTTTTATAAAAAGGCATGGAAACCTATAAGCGTACCCTAAGCCTTAAGATAACAACTAATGGGTGGGGTGTCACGGCTATCGACGTGTATCATGGGTTAAATGACGTCATTGGCGCGGGACCTGCTGCTTTGCAGGGGTTTATCAATGTTCCTAAAATGGTATGGAATGTAACAGTGTCAAATGAGGGGGTCAAGGAAAAGCTTCTAGAAGATGTTCTTATTGTAAAAGGTGAAGTTTGTAACGTAGAGGAAGTCGAGTCAGATAGGTTGCTAGTGAAGATGAAAGTTCCACTAGAAATTCCAGATGACAGAATCACGCATGAACTCAAGAAGTATGGCAAAGTGCAAACGATTGAACGGGAAACGTATCCCTTTGACAGAATGCTAGACCACGGTGTAAGAGGCATCTGGTTTGATAAAGTGGATAGGCCGTTACCAAGCAGATTGACGCATGATGGCAGCTTTGTCCTGCCCTTAAGGTGTAGAGGGCAAATTAAAGAGTGCCGGATCTGCCTATGTACTGACCATTTGGCAACAGATTGTCCCAATCGAAACAAATGTTTGCTCTGTGGTTCAGTTGACCATTTTAAATGGCGCTGTCCAAAAAATCAAAACAAGCCCACAGTATCAGGAGATAATCGCCCATTACAGGATGCAACTGAGTCAAATGCTTCTGGAGCAATCACTACGGAAGCTGTTGTTGTGGTTCATGCCACTGAAAATGACACAAACAAATCATCAAATCATGTTAAAGTAACTACAGTTGATGACATTCAAGTATTAAAGGAATGTACGACCGTAAGTCAAGAAAATAATCAAAATGCAGTGGAGCCAAACGTGTCTGTAAAAGACACACAGGAAAATGATGATCTTACAGAAGAGACAGTTTACAATTCCTTAGAAGATTAATTACAATTAGGACAGGATACCTTTAGGACTCAGAAGACGGAAAGTTCAGTCGATTTTCCGCTAAGCCCACTTGATTTAAGTCAGCTTGAAGATATGATAAATGACGCTCCTGCCACATGTAACTTAAGTAGCAATAAGCGTCATAAAGAAGACAATAGCTCCGAATCTGAGATTGAAGTAAACGATATGGATGATGATACAATGTTAGTAGCAGAATCAGATGCGTCCATTCAAAAACAGAGTTCACAGATGAAAGATGAATTGGTAATGTACCGATCAAAAGGGTGGGTGGGGGTGAAGTGTTAGTGCCATATGTAACGGCGAGAGACGTGAAATATCGTCTACTGCGCCATGAATCTGATATTTCCAAATATGAATATTTGTCTGTGGTAGAACTAGGAAACATTGAATTCGCAGGCACATTAGGTAAATGGTCTAAGAAACGAGCTAAAAACCCCAACTCAAGTTAATCTAATGATGGCGGTTGTAAACATTATTTTACAAATTATGATTATTTGCACCATCATTTGCAGAGGATTAAATACCGATTTCAAGCAGCGCCACTTACTTGAAGAATTCGCAAATGAGAGAGTTATTATTGCTTTTCTACAAGAGATAAATTGAAGGGTATGAATCTCTCAAAGATATTTCAAAAGGGCAGATTTTTTATTCTTTATCACAAGATAATAGCGCGGGAGAGGTCATTCATATCCTGCGCCGCTGTCTCAACTATTGCAATGTTATATCGTCATCATCAGATACAAATGGACGATGGATGTGTGTATCAATTGATATACCAAAAACAAGTTTAAATTTGATGTGCCTTTATGCACCAACCTCTCATTAATTGCGTAGTGAATGTATAAATGATGTTTCCACACTAATTCAAGACAGAACGTCTGAAAACCTAATTATGGGCGGTGACTTTACTTGCATATTAGATGAAGTTCAAGACAGAAACGCTAGGTCTAATTTTAATGACACATCTCATAATATTTTGAAACACATCTGTGAATATAAAAGCTTGTTAGACACTTATCGGATTGAAAATCCAGAGGGCAGGGACTTTACTTGGTTTTCAACCGATCGAAAAAAAGCATCCAGATTGGACAGGATATATGTAGAACGATCATTGAAACGTTACATGTGTACAACTAACATAGAACCAGTAACTTTCTCTGATCACAATATGTTTTCCATCACATATGACAATGCTGACTGGATCAAACGAGGGGATGGATTTTGGAAACTCAATGTAGCGTTGGTACGAGATAGTTGCTATCGCAAATGTGTAGACAGTTGTTGGAGGCATTGGGATGAAAAGAGAGGTTTGTATGAATGTATAACAGACTGGTCGGAGGATGTCAAATCCGACCTGAAACATATTTCAAGGCAGAATTCCATCAGGAAAGCACGAGAAATGCGAAAGCGTAAAAAGGCGCTTCAGCGGTAGGTGTGTAAAATTAATAAGAACATTAATGATGGAGGATATAATTATTACGAACTATTAGTTAAATTAAAAGGTAGACTAAATGAAATAGAGCAATATCAGTGTGATGGGGCCAAAATAAGGGCAAGAGTGCAAATGTACACTGAGGGTGAAAAGTCTACACGTTAATTTTGTAACTTGGAAAATGCAAGAGGTATAGAGAAATTAATGCTCTAACTGAAGACTAATGATGGTGTATCAGTGTCCTCAAATGCAGAGATGATGGAAACAGTATCCAAATTTTACAAATTGTATAAATTTGAGGGAAGTGACGAAACTGCAACTAAAGATATTTTAGCTAATATAGCGCGAAGACTTCCAGATGCATGTCGTGAAAGTTCTGACCAATCACTAACAATTGATGATTTGACAAAATCCCTCAACGGTATGGAGTTAGTAAAGTCTCCTGGCTGCGACGGACTTCCAGTCGAATTTTATCAAACATTCTGGCACATATTTGGTCCAGTACTAGAAGACATAGCAGCTAGCATGTTTAAGCAAGGGCTTCTCCATCCGTCGATGGCCCAATCGTATGGTCGGCTTATGTACAAGAGGGGTGACAGAAATAAAATACAGAAGTTTAGACCAATCCCTCTACTCGGTGTAGATTAGTATACGATTATTACTCGGGCACTAACATTACAACTTGGCGCAGTCCTATGCGAAGTAATTGATGATGATCAAACGTGCTCTGTACCAGGAAGAACGATATTAAACAACACCTTGCTTATACGAGACCTTATTAAATTAGTAGAACAGGATTGCATCCCAGCAGCAATAATAGCACTTGATAACGTGAAGGCGTTTGACAGACTTGAATGGGATGTCTTGTTTAAGTCTTTAGACCTTATTGGCTTTGGTTCCAGATGTATTAAATGGGTCAATATTTTACATACTGATATAACAAGTTGCTATTTAGTAAATACTCATTTATCTGAACCTGTAGTGATGGAACGTGGTGTCAGACAGGGTTGCTCATTGTCTCCTCATCTATTCGTCATAGCTATGGAATCGTTGGTGGCAACGTAATGATGTTCAACGAATATGTATAGGTGGCGTAGAAAGGCCACTAAAGGTGTCTCAATATGCAGATGATACGACTGTGTTTGCTGGTAAAAATGCAGATTTTAGAATTTTAAATGGAGTATTATCAGATTTTCAAAAGGCAGCAGGGCTTAAACTCAATAGAGAAAAATCTAAGGGATTATTTGTGGGCGCTTGGAAGGACAGAACTGACAATGTTATGGATATTAACTGGTAAGATGATGTCATAAAGAGTTTCGGTATTCACTTTAGTAGAGAACAGGATGTAATAATAAACTGGGGAGAAGGGCTATCCAAGATAAAGTGTGCATTAGTAAATTGGAAACGACGTCGCCTAACTGTATTTGGCAGGAAATTTGTCCTTAATGATTTAATTTTATCTGGACTGTGGTATACCGTTTCTCTAGTTCATATGCCCAAATCAGTAGAGTCAAAGATCAACACGTTACTGTTGTCCTTCTTATGGCAGCACAAAGCCCATTTAGTATCTCAGTCAACCCTCACCAATGAAAAGCATGATGGAAACCTGGATTTGGTTAATGCTTTAGCAAAGTGTGCTTCGCTAAGACTGGCATTCTTGAATAAGTTACTCACTTCAAACTCATCTTGGTCAAGTGTTGCAAGGACTCTTCTACAAAGGTACGTAGATCCATTTCCAGTAGAATGTTTATTTTTGTGCAATAAACTGCCACCTAACCATCAGAATATACCAAACGTATATAAAGAACAGCTCGAAGCTTTAACGATATTTACACGATCAATGTCACAACCCAGTTGTTGGGAAGATGCCTTAGAGCAACGGCTTTGGGGCAACGAGTTGATTCGGGGTAATGATGCTGTATTATATTTGCCCTCTATGCCCAAAAATGGCATTCCATATGTACGTGATCTAGTTAATCCAAAATCTCGCGAATGGATCGCGATGCAGGATGTAGCAAGAGCAACATCGATGAGGCATATTGAGGCCCAGCGCTTATTTCTTAGAATAAAGAATGCAATACCTGGTGCATGGTTCAAATTGCCGAAAGCACGTGGCCACAGAGATATATTGCAACCAACATTAGTATTTAAGTCCGAGCATATAAAATGCAACATGGCATCTAGAGCCTGGTATGGAATGATAATGCAAAGTCGGAGACAGACTCCTGTTGCAGTTAGGCATTGGAACACTTTAGGATGCACGCCAAAAGAACTGGAAAAATGCGTGGAAAAGAATACATCTATCTTATCTACCAGCAAACACACGGGACCTGGCATGGCGATTACTCCATCGAAGGCTATGGGTCGGCCATCTGACTTATATGTGCACAATAACAAGTACAGACCGGTATTTATTCTGTAATACTGAGGACGAAACAATATACCATCTGTTTACACAGCGTTGTATAGCTACAGGCTTTTGGTTATATATATTAACATGCTCCTTGCTAAATTTGGAATCAAATATGTGAAATTAATGGCTGAAACAATTATGTTCAAAGATTGCTTAACTATCGGACGAATCATTAATAGCAAGGATAAAGACTTGTTAGTAACCCTGGTATATGTAGGCGTGTGGGCCATTTGGAAACATCAGTGTTCAGAGGTCAGAGCTAAAACAGGAAACAACCACCAAAGAGCCATACAAGCTATATTTCGATCATTGTTGAGAAACTGCATTCATTGTGAATTTTACAGGCTAGTAAAACATGGAAAAGAAAGTATATTTAAAGATATATGGTGCAAAACCGGCCTAGTATCAATTGAATTGGATATCTAAAAATAGCAGAAGCAGAACTTGTATACGCTAGCACACTCGTTGCATGTTGTATATTGATATATGGCATTTTATTTTATTTAATTGAGTTAATTTTAATGTCTTAGGAGATGATAATTTTGACGAATAACCTAACCTTGGGAATCGGCATATTTAAATATCAATTGAGCATCGCGTCAATATTCTGGAGGTGATATGCCTTTCGGGTTCATTAGGTTTACAGAGTATGACATCTTACATATAGACAATTAACCTCCTGTTGTAAATGTGTATTGCAGGTGTATTTGTTCTAGGGTAATTTACAAAAACTTACAATGAAGTAAATTTAAAATGTGAACCCAGAGCGCCATCTATGTAGTCATAGTGTGTATACTTTTGCTTTGTGAATTGTACGACATAACGGCGACTACACCTGCTCGGTATATAAGAACCGGCCAACTGGCGTCAATGAGTGACCTTTTGTTACGTATTGACGAGTCACCTCGCCACTAGTTGGCGAGCTGCACTCGCCATTTGGGCCAAATACCATACGGTGTACTACGTTAAACTACACATGATCTACTTAGCCTGCCGGTCATGAATCGGCTCAATGGCGTCGATGAGTGGCTGTAACTCACTGCTAATTATTGATGAGTCACTTTACCACTTATTGGGTAACTATGCTCGGCATGTGGGCCTACTACTACACGGTGTGCAACTAGTAATGGCTGTGTTGAATTATATTATGTTATCAGCTCTTTATTAAGGTTGTTTTCTATGTAGTTATGCCATGGATGTGGTATATGGTAATAGAGTATTTTAGCTTGCACTGTTTTGACATGTTAGGTTTGTATTGTTATTCTATTAATAAAGACTGCTATTTCAACCGTTTTTTTATGGGGGTTTGCAAGCCTTTTTAAAGGAGTTCCTCCGGGACGTGTATCCGACTGCGTCAGCGTCGGATTTTCAAAAAAAAAAGAAAAAAGTAGTAGTAGTAGTAGTAGTAGTAGTAGTAGTAGTAGTAGTAGTAGTAGTAGTAGTAGTAGTAGTAGTAGTAGTAGTAGTACTAGTAGTAGTAGCAGTAGCAGTGGTAGTGGTAGTAGTAGTAGTAGTAGTAGTAGTAGTAGTAGTAGTAGTAGTAGTAGTAGTAGTAGTAGTAGTAGTAGTAGTAGTGATATTGGTGGAAGTCGAGGTGTGGTTGTGGTGGTGGTGGTGGTGGTGATGGTGGTGGGGGTGATGGTGGTGGTGGTGGTGGTGGTGGCAGTGGTGGTGGTTGACTTATCCGATAAGAGTCACCACAGCAAATAACGCTGTGCTTCAAATAAGATTAATCCGCCGGTAATTCTATTAACGTCGCGACGTAGTTCAATGGCGAGGTAGCTGATAATGGCAAAGAGCATAAATTCTAGTTGGAACCATTTCAGTTTATTGTTAGAGATTAAAGTTATGTTATCTGTGTCATCATGATTGGTATATCAAGGACATATATCAGACAGAACACATGCTAACTTTGCGCCATATCAAATTGATGTGACAGGAAGCATGGCACGGAGTAAATAATGTTGGCGAGATAATATTGATTTATTGTAACCATTAGAGAGCTGAAACCCCATAATATCAATTTCGAAGTAACTGTACGGGATGTTGCATAGCTTGAGACTCTGTTAACAGCTATCTGCTGCTGCCATTAGCAAAAGAGCCTGTATACAAATTGGCCTCAACATGTTCAACATAATCGTTCTTGGATTACGGTTGAAGAGTTTTTGATATTTGGCCTTTCGGGTTCACATGGGCTAATGCTAGTCTTAGCGGGATATCGTCTCTATCCACGCAGTCGCGTCATGTAATGCCTTTAGGAAATAGCAAATTTGGTATACTTCGAAATCTCGCGCATTAGATCGCCATATGTGTCCATTTAACTTGGGGAATTCAATATATCTCAAATAACTATGTAATTGCCATCGGTTTCACTAAATCATTTACTGACACATATGAGCAACATACACTTTGAGGAGCTTATAGGATGGTACCGATTTATTTAGAAAGATGTGCTGCTGAGCGTTCTTGTTGTAGAAATTACAATTGCTTTCAAATCAACGTTCCAATACAAGATGGAAGATGATGCACTGCGCACATATCAGTGAATGGGGCTCATCAATAAATGATGATCAACGGTTACACTCATAGCAATGGAATAGTAGATTCGAATTACTGTGCAGCTTGTTAAATACGTTTCCTCATAGCTGATCTGGCTGTGGCAAAAACAGCAACAACTCTCGTCGGCCGTGCTTAGAATGTATACAGAAACCTTCCTTCTATACAACTACGTACAATCTCGGTATGGTATTATGTTAGTATGTCTACAATACTCTCGATTGGAAGTAAGTCATGCTACTTCACCAAGAGTCGATGCTGTCAAGTACCACATAAGTATATAGACGTCTTGTCAGTTTCAGATAATTTGCTGCCCGAATATTGCCAATTACTGAGATGAAAAGCTGGAAGCGTGGTCTTGGATCTCTCTAACAATGTTGCCTATAGTCGAATATTAGAGCGCCTAACCAACGGGCCTTTCCACTGTATTCATCCATCACGTGGCATCATAATCAACTACACGACACAAAGAATGGCATCACAATCAACGACGCCATTAGGACATCCTGAATGACGTAGATAAGATACGTCATGAACGCGTATTTGAAGACGGACCTTGCGTTGTTGTACGAATTATATGTCTTTTACGATGTAATACATATTATGTTGAATATTTTGAAACGAATTTGACTGGACGCTGCTGCTGCCATAGGCGGCAACAGCGCCCAGTCAAATTAGATTTGACTGGACGCTGCTGCTGCCATAGGCAGCAACAGCGCCCAGTCGAATTAGTTATACACTATTCAAAACCGTATCTGTATACTTTTCAGGAAATTGCAAAACACGTACACGCACGCACGCCAACACGCACGCGCGCACGCACGTATGCTCGCCCGCCCGACCGTATGCACGCACACATTCACGCACGCACGCACACGCATACATTCACGCACGCACGCTCGCACACGCGCACGCACGCACGCACGCACGCACGCACGCACGCACGCACGCACGCACGCACGCACGCACGCACGCACGCACGCACGCACGCACGCACGCACGCACGCACGCACGCACGCACGCACGCACGCACGCACGCACAGCCCCTTACCTGCCCGATTTATGAAACTACTACTGCTATCACTACTACTAATAATACTACCGCTATTGCGAATACTACCGCTATTGCGAATACTACTACTACTACTACTACTAATACTACTACTACTACTACTACTACTACTACTACTACTACTACTACTACTACTACTACTGCATATTATGCATACGAATACGTGCATACTCGGGAGAGGGCGCTATCGTTGACACTGTGAGCCAACTGCAAACCGAAAACATTTTGAAAATGTACCACTGGAGTGATTGTTGAGACCCCTGTAGAACCCAATTATTGGCAGACATTTATGTTAAAGGGTTATTATTTAGATTTACTATGACCCATATTATCAGACCAGTCAGTGATAGTACCAGTTGATTTACTGCATGGTGACAATGGACAGCTGCGAATATTTTTGAATTATAGGAGTATATTCTCTTGGATAATAGAAGCTCAATTGACTTTACTATGCACATGATGTTGATTATTTTGAAACTAATTTGACTGGGCGCTGTTGCAGCATACCTGCACAAATTCCTGGAAAGTGAGATTCGGAGAGTGCAGGGGTCGATCGATCCAAACAAGGGCGACGAGTGGATGGAGCTTAGCTAGAGATGGGCAATGCACATCTAAGACATCAATCTTCCATTATTTTGTCTACTTCCTAAGTATTCGTCCACACTCAACAGTGTGTCAGCCAAACGCACTATGTGTGGGTGTGGCTAATGTGCATGCGTGCGTGCCTGCGTGTGTGCGTGATTGTATGTGCATGTTCGAATTCTAGTCCATCAGCTGCTGATCTGGAAGATACACGCTTTGTAATACATTAGACAGTACACGTGTAATTTGTACACCAGCCTTACATTGGGAAAGATGTGCAGAAAACGCCTCAAAAGGCCTACATCTATTATATTCTAGTCGGAGGGAAATTGCCCATCATCCTTTTTGCGATACAATTATAAAATAATCTATTAATCTATGCCTATATGAGGTGTGACGTAATGAGGTATGAGGCAATTAGGCCTCGGATATACACTATGTTTTACTTTAGCGAGTCACACACAAACAGGCTTTGGAAACAGCAAAAAGCTCTAATAATATGTACGATCTCAAAGGAAAAGCGTTTTCTGCTCTTTGAATTTCAGGCTGCAGATTTTCTTTTCGAATGGGCTGCAACTGTCAGTAGTGACATCAGTGAGTTCGCATGATAGTTGAACTAAGCAATGTCTGACGCGTGAACAAAGCAATGCTTGTGTGCTGTGCACTAAGCAATGTCTGACTTGTGCACTAAGCAGCTTCGAGCATGTACACTATACACTGTAGGGCATTTACACTCAACGACATGTCAAAAGATAAAATTCAAATCGAAGAAATTATCGGATGATGCGTATAAGATGGTATCTTGATCCACAAGCATAATCACGGGTTCAGTCTTATGTTGTAAGGACAAAATCTGTTTTGCTGCATTTTACGAGCAAACAATAACACCTTATATTCACTCGATCAAAAATACCTTTCTGAACCCAATCAATCCCAACTGTTATGACTATCGTGTTATGTTTTATGACTATCGTGTTATGTTTTAGCATATATATTTGCGATTTCATCACTGGTTGTTCCGAACGTAAAGTTACGTGATTGGGTTTCTCGCGTCTGTTCCGTAAGGAGTGTAAAAGAACGTGGTCATGTCAATTGTGGATACTGCTCTGGTAATGGTATACTATATCATCGCGAGAGCCGTATTCGCTGCAGACATGCTGAATGGTGACTGTATTCTAGCTTCCAATTACCAGCCGATCTATTATATCTGCTAAGAATGGGAGCTAGAAAATTGTCACCCAATGAACATTAACCAAGCACAACCGTTAACACCTTATGAACGTGTATGTTGGGGGACTGGATGTATGTGTGTGCGTGGGTGCGTGTGTGCGTACGTACGTGCGTGCGTGCGTGCGTGCGTGCGTGCGTGCGTGCGTGCGTGCGTGTGGGTGTAAGTGCTCATTATCACGCCCACCCTCTCCAGCCACCCAACACACCACACACCCGCCCAACTAGCCTGAATGTATCACTGCTGTCGCAATAAAGAAACACCAAATAAACTAAATCCAACCGGATGAAAGAAAGTTAAAATATCTGACTAGCTTCTATCTGAACTAGAACGGGCAGACCCGTATCTCAGCGCATCTCTGTACCAACAGCGCCCAGTCAAATTAGTTGCAAAGTATTCAACATAATATTTATTAAATAGTAAAGACATACACTTCGTCTGCCTTCAACTATACGTTCGTGACGAACTTATCTACGGCATTATTTACGTCATAATGCCGTCATTGAGTGTGATGTCGTTATATAAGTCACGTAGTTGATTAGGGTGGCATATGATGGTTGGATACAGTGGAACGGCCCATTGGACCCACGCCCGCCTATTGAAAGTACTCCATCTAACAGCCAACGGACGACTCAGATTCACCTCCAGAAATGTATGTCGGTGGCATGCATCTGGAAGCACCCGAATTTGAACACTCTGGAAAATTGGACCCACACCAGCCTAATGGAAGTACTCCATCCCGACGACTGGCCTACATTGAGAGGACGACGCACCGTATTATATGAACATATGCAGAACGATTTCTTGAACTTCCGACTCTTGTGAATCAAAGCCGTGTATCTGTGCTGCTCGATTATAACACTCTGTTTCTTTTTGATGCAGTACAGACGTTATGAACGGATTTCTAAGTACAACGATTCCCAGACCATAAATGGAGACTGTTGCTGTATTTGTTTGGCTATTGTCCAGATTGCCAATGCACACGTGTTCGATGCAGTACTGATACGTTCGTCATTTGCCAAGGGAAATCACCTATATGTCGGCTATCCACGGCACCACACGCTTGGCAATTTACATGGTAATTAGGATAAAACATATTTTTAATAGTCATAATGGTGCTTATATTGCCCAAGGAAATACCATTTAGCGACGAGAGCATACACGTGTAAGGAACATCGTTGACAATATATTCTGTGCTCGACCGTTGGGTCGGATGGCACATAGCGTATCATGTACTTAAGCCACTGCAAACGCGGTGATGCAACATGTTGCTGCAACACCCACTCGCACACTTCAGCTATGCACGCATCTGAATGGTTAGGTATGTTCTTTAATGCATGCACATACATATTAATTCGTTATTGACCATCTCTTAGAATAGTTAAACACAAACACAGCATCCATAATCCTTTATTTCCAATTTATTACGGAACATGAATATTCCAAAATCTTCACGTTCTGTGAGATGATGAAGTGTACATATGGTAATACTTTTCGAAGACAGCGTGTATGTTTCCAGCACCAGAAGGGAAATATAAACTTCCCCGAATATGTGCATAGCTGCAGCGCGCTATGCAATGAGAAAACATTACGCGCATTGGAACTCACGTAGTCGTGTTGGTTTATGTCTGGTTAAATGGTTTCATTGTTGTTCCGACTGAGCTGCGCGATGCCCTGAAATGGACCCGCTGTCGGGGAACTGGAACATTAAACAAATTAGAGTATCCAAGGAGACACTAATGGCCGGCTTAAACTAAATTAAGCATCATGTCAAGATATTGTAATGTTTTGAATCTGGAATAATAGAAGTGTTCATACATCTAAGGAGGTTAGTAGTTAGCGGAAACAACGTCTTCTCACAGTATTATGAGGAAAGCACGTGCACGAGGCACTCAACGTATAATTTAGTTGAAACTTGACACCACCCCAACACACCCTCTTTCGTCTCATATAGTTATCGCGTTCCCATTTTGAACATCTAATGAGAAAGTGGTACAGTGTATGCATGTCGACAGCATCACGCTCCTGTTGGTCGATGCCCTTTATGAAAAGAACAGCTGTTCAGAACACGCTGCTAAATGCCATTAACTTCTCCGGAATATGGACATTTGCTAATGAAACGATGGATAAGGAACATAATTAAAAATCAATTTGAACTAGACTAGTCGTATTTCAATGGGTACTGGGCAAGAAGATATGTTCATCAGAGTGAAGGAAATGCAGTATTATGACAACACAACTACAAGAAGAGAATGTGGCATATGCCATGCACTTAGTGTGGATATCCTAGAATGGCGTAGTGCATTGTGCATTGACAACTGAGGTAATCCGAATGTATCGTTCAGCAGGTGGCATTGCAATGCGTGCTGGAGTAATTACAGCACATGGCTGTGTGCGTAATACCAGCCATGTTGTTAAATCTATGACCGGACATGGAGAGCGAACACGTCGGATGTTATATCTTAATTGATTGCGATCCGCTCAAGGACAGCGTACGCGTAGATAAACATTGCATAGGAATCGAGTTGGATGGCATCGGCCGAGGTATTGACTACATAATGCTACACATTGCGAGATTCTAGTCACTAGGCTGGTGCCGATGAGGAGATGTGAGTTTTGTATTCACTCTTTCTTGGTTAGACCTATCAAGACAACATAAATCCCGATACACTGGCAAAACGCAGATGTTGCAGCAATATTCAGTAAGTGAAAGCTTGATCAAAGGACCTTTCCAGTTTATCCATCAATCATATAACGTCATATCTATGTGGCGTGTATGACGACCTCATGATCAATTACGTTATGAAGGACGCAGATAAGTTCGTCGCGACGGTTAATTGATGACGTGCTACGCTTTGTTGTAAGAATTGTATGTTTTTACTATTTAATAAACATGCTGTTGAATAGTTTGAAACTAATTTGACTGGGCACTGTTGCTGGCATAAGCAACAACAGAACCCAGTCAAATGTGTTTGAACATATTCAACAGTTTACATGTATAGTTTCTGGAAATTTAGAGTCGATCGATCCCAACACGGCGAAGTGTGGGTGGAGCCTAAGTAAAAATGGGCAGAGCATAGCTAAACCTGAATTCCGTCATTATCAGTCACTGACCAGCACCTTGCCTCTGAATTATGTATACAATTATGTACCATATGATCCCCTTTCCATCCACCAAGGTGTACACCTGTCTCATCATGGTGAACACATACCCAACAGAACCGCTAATGTATTATCTACAGCATTGCTCCTCCATACTACCAAATGCGCATTATATTGCCGTTTTTTCAATGTGTCATGCTCGAAAGTCCTAGAAAAAAAGAATTCTTAAATTTTCCTGGTAAGTGCAAGTACCATTTTGAGTACGAAGTCGTGAAAGTCGCAAGTAGACGCTGCCGAATGAGCGACTCAAGAGAGCAGTGCTCCGTGATCATTAAATGAGCAAAACGAATGAACGAACGGACGAACGAATCAATGATCGAACGAATGAGCAAGCGAGCAAATACAAAAATGAATAAGCTATTGGACAAAAAGGAGCGAAAAGAATACAATCCATTATACATACATGAGATTTGTTCCTATGCCATCGTTTGCCCTTTCTGGACCGTTCAGTGATGCACCGAGCGGGCAGTTTCATTGCCCAACAAAGCGGTATACTAGTTTTATGTCAAGTTTTATTAAATATGAAACATACACCGGCATACACTGTTTTTACAAATATAATGCTGACAGTTGTTCATGTGGCGATCTAAGCTACTATTCAAAAGAAATCTAATCTCTGTCGCTCTCTCCCTATTCGATGAACTTAGAGTTCAATCTAACGTAATCGCATACATGCATGCGGTCGTATTCTGTGGAGATCATCTTGTTAAGGATGTTGTATTACCAACCTAAACTGTAGCTCACGGCAGTACGTGCTGATCCGTTCTGCTGCTCCGCTCCAAAGCACCGCATGCACATGATGCGTGGGAGGGCTAGTTAGCTGCAGTTCTCGGGGTTATGGAACCCGTATCACGAATCTCCGAACAATACAAAGACTGACTTCCAGAGCCGGTGGAACGATAATGTGCCAGTGGGGGCGTACGACCATTGCCGCCGAGATTGAACCTCACCTTCTCGTCCCAACTATGTGTATCTGCGGTATGACGGTCCACCACTCAATTTAGGAGCCTAGACACGATAATTAAAAATATATACCATACACACAATGGTACTCGTTTGTTAGCACGAGGGAGAAAATATACGGTACATAGAACCAAGTTGGTGCCTTGCTAACGTGGATTCGTCAGAGGTACCTCACCGATCCTAATATATCGGCGAGGTATTCCTGCAAAAGAGCGTCCTAACGAGGCCACTTATGTAGTTTATCATAAACCAGTATACCCCTAACAAAAATATTATTGCTGCGAGAGGAAAGTGCCTCGTGCTGGCCTCCGTCACAGGAAAATGCCTTCAACGCCGAAGCGGGGGAAGAGAGCTGGCAAAAAGGGGCACTCTCTTGTTCAAACCTATGCTAAGTGTAGTGTGAGTCAACCTAGTGAACTTATAATTAAGGTGATGCACGCCATATTACGTGAAGATGGGGTGGATGATTTCCGTATAATTCCACACCGTCATCTTATGTAAGTCCAAGATACAGTATTGCTAGTTGCCGCTTTTATTTATGCGGTCCTTCTGCTAAATCTTAAACTACCTGTTAGGTGTTAGATTTATATCCTAGCTTTGGTCGCAAGTAGCAGGAATTGCTACCTATCGTTGACGCATTGGCCGGCCTGGCGAAGATGCTTGGTTTCCCGAAGCATCTCCCTCAGAATGGCAGTGAGGGGTCATGTGACAGATTGACAGCTTCAGAATCGCATAACGATCCGGTTACATATCACCCCGCAACCATATACAACATCACTAAGGCAAGTCAATATTGCACAAGCAATTTGAAAGGTGCATACAATTTAAGGCGGGGAGTGAGAGGCAGATATCCATCTCTAGTGACCTTCCCGTGAGGGCGTGGTGGTTCCAAGTCAACACCCGGTCACTGTACGGAGTTAGATGAAGATCTACGTCCCATCCGTCACGCGGTGTGTCAGGGGCAGAACATCTAAGATCCGGCTCCGGGGACTAACGTTTACCTGCCGCTAGGGTTGAGTTTCAGGATGCCCAGAGATGCATTGCTGGCCGGTTAAAATAAGTATCTTTTCGCAGTGCGTCCTACTTGGGCGGGGTTATCCATGCTAACTGGTATCCGAAGATACAGAGGTGTATGCGAACTCGACACTTTGTTCTTCTCCGCTTGGAAACCCCACTAGTTTACCAAGCTAGATCATGCCAACGTGCCGATGGGAGTTCCCAGACAATTAATAAGCCTTGCGGCTAGAGGAGCGTAGAAAGAGACAATCACTCAATATAATAAGAGGCCGTAAGGTATCTGGCCAATTTTACACAATCTAGCTGGTGTGTGGTGTTATATATCTGCTACATCCGGAAATGGAGCGGTGCCCCTAACTACGTCTACACCTATCATATCGCGCTAGAATAGCCAGGTTTCGTCGATCAAATGCCAGGTTCTCGCAATGAGAACCTGAACAGTGACATCAGTGTAAAATTGATGCTGGGGGAAAAGTGATGCAGATTTATTGTTGCTGTATAGTATAGCCTAGCGTACTGAGGTCCTAGTATTTTATATAAAAAAATACACACAACAAGTAACTAGGATGGCTGCTGCCATATGAGTTGTGCGTGTTGGGAGCGGTGTATATAATTTGAATCCTGGATTTCCAGAATTCCAAATTTAAGGTAACTATAGGCATACGGGTAGGCTGTTAACTATTCTGAAAGTGGTTTGCCTGTGTGTCGTTACTGCCATAGCGCACAGTCAAATCAGTTTCAAAATGTGCAACCGAATGTTTATTAAATAAAAAAGCCATCAAAGCATGCAAGTCGTACACTTGGCAGCGTATTCAAACTCCATGTCGGAATATGGCTACCAATTAGGATTGTAACGTCAGACTACATGTGACGTGATTGCTTACGATTTAATATACGTGATCGGTATATTGGATTGATCCAGTGCCACTGTAGTTGGGGTACAATGGCATAGCCTGATGCGGCCCGGCCCAGTCCCAGTACAGCCTCTGTAACCTGTAGTATATCCGTAATGTGTCGGAAAAAAGTGCACGCGACATTGCAGTGAGCATTATTTATTTCACACATGTCAAATAAATACGAAATAATCGCTTCCCGATTCTAGCAGCAGCTGCATGCCATCCCAGGCCATCCATGCATGGTATCCGGCTAAGTGGCACCACATTCACGAGCTTTCTCGTGATTACAATACATTTATCTTAGGTAATTAGTCAAAACAAAGTGTTCGCAGTGGTGAAGTCAGCAGCTAGCTTAGGTGCTTACACGGTTGATGCCTGGTTGGCACCTCGGCTAATGCCTCAATACATTGATTTAAATTTGATCGATTTTCGGATGTGCAAATGTGTATTAGAAATGGTATCGATGAGTGCGCGAAGTTCTGCTAACATCTTCAAACGTGTCATTAATGTGCTGGCCGTAAGCTGTTCTGTGGCCGTGCTACGCTCGGGGAAGATCATCCGTCTTTCCATGATTAATATAACTTGAATGTGAAATTGCCAACGGGAGGTAGCGCGTTGGTAATGCGCAGATCAAGATTATGCGCACGGTTAGCATCCTTGTTTCTAATAAAATCGTATGATCTAGGACACTATCATTCTCGAACTAAAATATTGTAATTACTGTAGCTTAACATACATCCACGCACATGGACGCGTATCTGGACACTGGCTATTCTAATCACTGTGATGGTATCCAAGCGTTCCTGAACACAGGGAACGAGAGGTATTTGTTACCTTCCGAAGCGGGTTTAAGGTACACTCCAAAATGTTGGAATGTAATTTATTGTAAGACAATACTTTCTTTACGTAATTCATGTTAGACGTCATTGTTGAGACATACATGAGTAATTGTATCCTATTAAATATATATGGTTTGGTGAATCTAGTTTGCATTTTACGAGAGGCTATGATGTGATGAAAGAATAAGAAACAATTGGTGATATTGCGAGGGAGCGAGTGAGAGACGATAGGAAGAACATGGCTGCGAGGAACTGAGTGAGCAGACAGAGAGGGTTGGGGTGGGTATGAGGTAGAGATATGCTAGGGTGGGAGAAATGTGAGAGACAGGAAGAAGAGAGACAAAGCGAGAGAGAGAGAGAGAGAGAGAGAGAGAGAAAGAGAGAGAGAGAGCGGGCAAGAGAGAGAGAGAGAGAGAGAGAGAGAGAGAGCGGGCAAGAGAGAGAGAGAGAGAGAGAGAGAGAGAGTGAGAGAGAGAGAGAGAGAGCGACGAGAGAGAGAGGGAGGGAGGGAGGGGGCACGGAGGGAGGGAGGGAGGGTGAGAGATAGAGAGAGAGCGAGAGAGAGAGAGAGAGAGAGAGGGAGGGAGGGAGGGAGGGAGGGAGGGGGGGAGGGAGGGAGGGAGGGAGGGAGAGAGGGAGAGAGGGAGAGAGGGAAAGAGGGAAAGGGGGAGAGGGGGAGAGAGGGAGAGAGGGAGAGAGGGAGAGAGGGAGAGAGGGAGGGAGAGAGAGAGAGAGAGAGAGAGAGAGAGAGAGAGAGAGAGAGGTGGGGGATACAAATAGATAGATTGAAGGATAGGAAGATTGAGTGGGGAATGACGGATGGGACGGGTCGGATTATTGGCGCAGGTGACAGTTATACACATTGATTTTATTGGAGATGTTAGTATACATACATGCAATCATGTCATGCGGCAACAGACAAATGACCGTCTTTTATGGCGACGACGTCTAGATGTAGTATTCATTAGTATCAGGTATTGCTATATTGTTAGATTTATACTTCCAAGAAATGTTTATTCGTCATCGTATACTGAACATCTGTGCACAATCATATAGTCATGGATTGAATATCGTACTGGCTGAACAGTCTGTTCTAGTTAATGTCAGCATGTATATGTTGCACTCTACGATCGCCAATACAGTGCCTGCCATATATCGGATGAACCGTAGATACGTAATATAACTTCACGACCAGATACACGCATCCCTTATATTAAATTAGTACATACCTGACATATTCGTTACCAGTCCATCAACATCACGATGCAGTCAATAATTTAAGTCCAATACGCCGGCTTTGTATTGTTATCGAATCCATTTGATAAAAAGCTAGGTGTTCATGAGTTTTTCTCATCCAACTGAAAAAAAGAAAATATAGACTTACTAATGACTGGTATACAGACGATTATAGCAGCGCCAGTATTAGCAATACAGTCCAAGCTCGCTATAACAGACAAGGCATGTCCCTTCAAAAGCAGTCACTAAACATGATGTTGCTTAGCAACGGCTAGTCTAATATGGTAACTAGTATTTGGGGCAGCAAGATGGTGGTTCTTTAAGTCTTTTACAGACCAGTCGTAAAAGAGCCACACTCGTTTGGCACTAAAATAACGAGCGCACTATACAGAGGCGTGAATGGTAACCCAGGATGGTACACATTTGTGTTCTTTGGCAGAAACTTGAGAATGAAGGTATTCGATCTGCCACTCAAGTGTCTAATGTCATAAACGAGTATGCAACTAGTTAGCTGACATCGCAAACATAATTCCATATCTCTGCCATGAAAATCAAAATGTCCGTAACGATCGTGTATGAATTGTATTTCTTTGATTGGTTTACATTCCACTAGCCATTCTATTGAATATTTTCATGAAATTAATTTGTAGGAGCTCCGAGTGAAATTAGTTTCATAATATGTAAAAGTCTACCTGTATAGTTAGATTGAAATACGCAATAATACGCGTGCCGAGGCTATCTAGGAATGGGAGGGGCATTGCTGAAAATGTGACCCTGCAGTTGAATGTAATGCAATTGAAAATATCTAATTGCGTAAGCACATACTAATTTGACATAATGCAATTAAGCATAGATCAAACCATTTCAGATCGCTGTCAACCAAACAGAGCAGAGCCATCTTTACAATGCAATATTTGGTTAATTATATTGAATGTAATTTGGCCCATGATGATGCTATCGATAGTAGCAAAATGTTCTTGTCTATTTGGTTTCAAAATATTTAAAGCTGACATGTGTGTATGTCTTAGACTTGTGATTTTGGAAATTCATTGTTGAAATTGATAAATTTGAGGAAATTGTCAATTTATATTTAGCCACAGTTTCAATAAATTTAGCAAGGTCTAGTCGGACAGCAAAGGCCACTTTTATTAAGAAATCCTTAGAGTTGAAAATGGCCGAATTAGCACAAATGAACTCTACGGCCTATTTGTTGGATTCAGAATGCGTGTCATGGAATCGGCATACTCTAATCATTTATTTCCACATATGTCTATACTTTTCATCACAAGATACACTTAGTTCAAATAAATACTTTTCAGAAATTGCCATTGTAACGTGTAGAGTGTTTATTAAGTTGTAGGTTGCTCAAATCATCGGTCATAATTGTTTGGTTATATAATTTCAGAATCCTTTCCGAAGGTATCTCACCGTAACAAGGCACGCCCATCAAGTGATGGATATTAACTATGCAAGCGTTTTAAATAATGCATGGCTGGTTATGGTTCGACAGCACGAGACATTATCCGACAGCAGTATGGCATTTTGAAAACTTGGCGACAAACCATGATCTGCACGAGTCCAACATTCGAGTAATGAGACAGAATTATTGAACTTGGAAGTTATTGTCATGATTTTAGCCATACATTATTCCAACACAATGGTGACTTTGAACTGTATGTTGAATCACTAGAGGCTCTAATGCATCGGTACGTTGCACATGCTCATCTAAGCCAGGTACTGTGGATACTAATACGCATACGGGACATGAGAGCACTACCCCAAATAGTTAAAGTTACATGTATGTGCCATTAAAATACACAGCGTATTGTCTCCTACATGTCAGACAAGGTATAAACAGAGCAATAGCATTGCGGACTTCTCGGGTGGAGCAGAAACATGTCCCAGTTAAATTAGTTTCAAAATATTCAACAATATATTATTTTTTATTTTGCAAGGGTTTAAACGGTAACCATATAACGCTTAAAGCCGAACACCTGTGGGAAACTTATAGTTCACCTTTCCAGCGCATCCATCCTTCGTATGAAGTCATAATCAGCTCAGCGCGTGTATGATGATGTCATAAGCATGACATCACAAAGGGTTCCATATAGACCGTCATCAAATCTCAAATGGTCCGACACGTATCAATTGTATGTTTTGTAATTATTTTCTATTTACTAAACATGCTGTTGAATATTTGGACACTAATTCGACTGGGTGCTTTTGCTGCCTTAGACAGCAACAACAACCAGTCAAATTAGTTTCATAATATTCAACAGCTTACCTGTGTATTTTCTTTGGAAATTGATAGTCAGGGTGTTCAGAGATCGATCGATCCCACCACGAGCGAGGTGTGGGCGGAGCTTAGCTAGAGAGTGGCGGGGCATAGCTAAAAACGGAAATTTCCATTGATATCTGTGATCATCTGGAAAATAGTGCGCGGTTCCTGTAAGAGTGAAAGCGGCCAGACATCTTGGCGCAGTAGCGACAAGCTGTTTCACATAAGTGGTTATGCCGAAATCAATGTTATCTCCGATGTGGATATCTTAAGCATCTAAGGCAGTGGTCATGGTGAATGTCGATTTGCAGGCTATCAAAAGACAATTTTCTTAAAATAAATGTACCACTACAATGGCTGGTTCGGTAATACAGAGGCATGTTTATGATGCAACGAATATACTGTCGGATATTTCAAAACTAATTTAAGTGGACTATTTTTCTGCCCCGCCATATATGTTCACACTTGTATTGCTGTGTTTATATACCTGATCTCGTGGCACGCGGGAGAACATACGCGATGTATTTTGAATGACATGGATGGGGAGTCTGGAGTGGTGATGCCAGATGGTGAGTTGGATGTGTGACGGAAGTCAATCATTTCTAATATAATTGTAAATCATGTAGTACATTTTCCAAAGGTATTCTTCTCTTAGAATGCAAAGCGAGAAAGAAACGATATGCCCTATGTGCTGCGATCTTACTGATAATAATTTGCAAACTGCGCATTGCTATTACGATGTGTGCGCAGTACAGTTAAGACAGCAATACAACCGCAACAAGACCAGCAGCAAGATCAATAACATCCGCCGCAACACGAGCAGCGATAAGAACATTAACAACCTATGTAATAACTAAAGCATCTTGGAACTCTGGATGTATGGCAATCATGACTCACAGCCATTGGGATTGTAATACGTGTAACTATCCCTGGCATGTTGCCATTTATCGATCGAATCTAATATAATTCCTTCTTGCTGTTCGTTTGTCATCTGTATCAGATGCACACTTTAGATGCACTTAATTGTGATCGAGGCCAAATATAATCGTGTATTCTTATTGCTCTCATCAATCTATGGAGTACTCACCGCTACATAAATCTCGAGAGTATGTGAATTAAGATGACTTTCAGAGACATCGAAAACGCCCGATTGATGGTTGTACACATAAGCGACTTTTTAATTAGACGGGCAGTGCTGTGTGTAGTTAATGCACTGCCAAATCTAGTTTAATTGAAGATGCGCAGTTTGTAAAACACCACGCGCTATCAATGCATAGAATAATACCTTAGTCAGAACGTGGATGCTCAAATGGAATTGCAGTCGCGTCCAATACTATAAGATGTTTGGATAATCCTTCCTCAGTGCATATAATGAGAGATAATGCTTCACTTGAAATGCAAACATTAGGTCTTGTCAAACCTAATTGTGTAGTCAATTAGGAATACAAATCCAGTTTTGAATCCATTGCCTTGCTGTGATGTGGACGTAGCCAATAACCTAATGCGATGCTGTCTTTGCCAATTCCAGCAATGGCATGCATATAATGACAGCCATGGGAATCGATTATAGTTAGGAAATGTAATTGCTGCACTGCATGCATAATCAACGTTGCTATCACATTCGCTACAGATATGGTTTTGCTAATGAGTGTCCTTATACTTGTTGATGCTACTGTCCAAAACGGGCTGATATTCCAAATGGCTATGGAATCGCACGCAATTACTTTTATCTCATGTGTTGGCTCATCAAAACGGGGTCAGAAATGACAGGCAATGTTAAATTGACTGTAGAGACAAATACTTATGTTTCCTTTTAGACGCGTTGCATTAATTTGATTTGAAAGATGGTACAATTCATCTGATGTCGACCACATATCGTATTATGGATTGTGTCAGGCATATACGCCAGAGACATGCTACGTTGGGAATTTAGATACTGTATACTACTGCAATTCAATCCCAATGGACAAGCAATGGACGAGAATCAGGCCAGGAATTCCTGTGATGCAGTAGCAACACATTGTTTTGTCTTGGCCTGCACATCGATACGTCTAAACACCATTACAGCTTATGTCATTGATGTGCTTTTGTTGTTCCGTCTGGTTAATGTTTACCCACACTTAATTGCGTAATCGCAATCTTAATAATCGGTCGTAATGCCATAAAGCAATAATCGCACGCCCTACATTTGAGCCTTAATCTATCGGAGATATTCCCGGAAATCAATTAATTTAAATACCATAGATGCTGTTTTAAAATCTGTATTATTTATGATTTAGCAATATTCAACATTACATTTACAGTATCAGCAGCAACAGCAGCACAACCAGCGAGACAATATCACCACTCTTAAGATCAACAGCAGCATAATAATACTAATTTGCAATGGTAGCAGCAGAAGCTGGAGCAGTAGCAACGGCAGCAGCCGTAACAGCAGCAGTGGCGGCAGCGACAGCAGCGGCAGCAGCCGCAACAGCAGCAGAATCAACAGTAGCAGTAGCAGCAGTAGGGCGACTAGCTTGTCGTGATCGTTTGTCTGCAAAATAACTGTGGACGAGGGCGTGAGTGGGCCAGATGTGCCGTTTTCGGACATAGCGTGCGAGCGCGTGATTTGTCGCTTCGCGTGTTTGCATATTTGAGTATACAGAAATGCATTCAAATCGTCAATTTAAAGTATAGCGTGTCTATTACAAATTGCAGCTGATGTATTTATTAACACTTAGCAGTTACTAGTACCAGCTACTTTTTGATGTGTGGATGAACACAATTCACAGGATTTTACAGGATGTCCTGAACTCCCGAGGCATGTTAATCAATCGTGTATTTTCGGGATGGTTGCAACAATAACAGCAGCGGTCGAAGTAGCAACACACAAAAACAAAATAAAAGCGGAATCCAGCTATAACATTATTTTCAATATACATAGAAAATAGTATAACCCATGATAATTCAGACTAATGTATAGTATTTAACAAGCAGTATTCGCAGAATATGTGGTGTGTATGTAGATGCTAGGCGTGTAATGGCACGGTACCATTTACAGATAGCTGTACATATATGATGATGAATTTCTCCAAACATCTTAGCGCGATCCACACTGTCACTCACGTATATGACGCCATATTCAATTATGGCATATGCAAGTGACACCACACTACATAGTGACGTATTCGGCTCTGCCATGGACATTGAAAAGCCTGCCAAGTGTACGACGTCTATGCCGCTGATGGATGTAGTATTTAATAACCATTATGCTGACTATTTTGAAACTAATTTGACTGAGTGTTGTTGGCAAATTAGTTTCAAAATATTCAACATGATACCTGCATAGTTTGATTGAACTTGGGATTCTGCGACTGCAACAGTCTAAGCATAAAATATATGCAAAATGTAGGCGAATTTTATCTAGAGGTGGCCGTGGCATAGCTAGAACTGGGCTTGGCGTAGCTAGAACTGGACGTGGCATAGATAGAAATGGGCTTGGCGTAGCTAGAAATGGGTGTGGCATAGATAGAAATTGGAGTGACATAGCTAAAAATTGATCCCTCTATTAGACCTCCATTCTGGCAGACTACGTGTTATTATGGATTTAGCAATCAGAGAAATCTTGGACGATATTGACCTATAAGATAACATTTACTGCCATACAACTAACATGCTGTGGTAAAATCCATAACAAGGCCACCATGAACAATTTTCCACCAGTAATTTAGCTCCTTCCACATAATAGGATATTTGAGTTGATGGATGTTGGCAGTTTCGCTTTGGGAGCAGCGCAACACCGTCCATTATCCCCATCATTGATTGAACAAAATATGCTCTGTGGCCATCTGTAGAATAGTACTCACAAACTGTAACTATTAACATGGATAGAACAGAAGTGGCTTTGGGAATTCGTTCAATGTCACCTCCGCCACCCCAACACAACCCCTCCCCTCAACCCACCCATCCCTGATTGCTCCCAGAATGAGTATTCCAATCCCATAGTGTAGCGGATATATTGGTGCTTCCCAAATTGTTTTATTTAGCCCTTGCTCACTGAATTACCAGTCCGTCCCTCGATCTGGCAATCGCTATGTAGGTAAAATATTGCATATTTTGAATCCAAGTTGATGGATGCGTTCAGCAACAAATGCTTACAGTCACAGATTCAACGTATTCAATGGAATATCTAAATTTTAAACACCATTGTATGTGATCTTATTGGAATTGGTAAAATGGTTACGTGCCACAGAAAGGAGAGTGTCCAGGGCAGCCACTCATTATAACAACGGCAGTTATGTGTGTTGAATTCGGATTCGTTCTATAGGATAACACATGCTTTTATCTGATGGCGGCTCTATCCTCTAGATATACATATTACAGAACAACACTGTCATCGAAAATGGTTTAATGTCTGATATCCGCTGTAAATAACCAGATAGACGTGATGGTACCCTCACATTAACCAGACCACGCTGCATTGTGCTTGGCGTATACAGTTCACGGTTTTAAATGCACTGCTGTTGATATACTAGTTATCGTATGTGTTAACAGCATACCGTATGTACGCGTAAATAATTGCGGATCTTCACACACATATGGTGGATAGGAATTGGATTCATCGTGTACATTTGTAAGATGCATTATTATGTGTTAAACGTATAGTTTGGTGCTTTACTTTTTCCTGTAATTTGGTTTACAGGAATAGTGATACTACTGTACAGCTTATATTTTGATAAAAGTGCCTTGGACAAATAACCCCTCTTGCGTCAACGAAACGCTTTAATCGTCAGCTCGACCAACGCTTGTTTCTGTAGAGCTCTTGAGCTTTGCCCATCTGTAGGTCAAGAGAAAACTCATTTAACACATTACCCACTGGACTGACTGGCTCTCTAACCTGTAATTGGGCGTTGCCAACCAAACAAGTCACGTCGTTGCCGATGACGTCATATACTTGATGAATACACTTGAATTCCCCATTACCATGTAATGACAATGTCCTATCGGATTTCGCATGCATATGTGTGTTAGTCAGAAGCACTTACTGCGCTGAAATGAATGCGAACTTAGTTTATTGTTTGCCAATTGTTTATAATATAATTCTTTATATGGGAGCATTGCTATGTCTAAGTAACGCACACATTTAGGTTCTCATAAATACATAATGATACATCATGAATTACTACTGAAAAAGGGTACACGTCAGCGCATACTCATTTTCTCATTTCACAATGCAGGTGTACAAAGCATTACCGTGCCATTCGTCTAGGAGCATCTCTCTACCCGAGGACTTTGTTTATGTCAGTGGCCCCGCATATAATTCAACACATGAATATGGTTGCAAATTAAAGGCAGGCGAGGTGATAACATAGTACATAACAACATAATTCTGTGAATTGCATTATCGGATAACATGAAATGCCTCCCGTTACCTAGTCAAGCAGCTAATCATACAACCTTTTCATTCATTCTCCGAGAGCAGATGTACTCGGGAAACCACTGAAATGGAATCTGTATCCCCCCTGAAATGTCAGAAACTAAGATAATATCTGCAATATGTTTCCCCAGATTCCTTTCATATTTCGACATAGGGCCTACGCTCATAAGAACATGGATTCAACACGATTAACCAGATACGTATGCTCCCCGGCAACGATAAATTCCAAGATTTTGCGAACGCATCAACAGTGTATTAGGTAATGCGTTATTTGATAGCAGCAATACAAATCAATACCTGTCAAGCACATAGGATAGCAATAGAGACGACAGAGCAGGATTACGCCTATTTGTGATCCAGAGACAATTAGTTGTGGGGTTCCGTTATCGTGCGAGTCTAGCAGGAAATGGCTACATGCTACTACTACTACTACTACTACTACTACTACTACTACTACTACTACTACTACTACTACTACTACTACTACTACTACTACTACTACTACTACTACTACTACTACTACTACTACTACTACTACTACTACTACTACTACTACTACTACTACTACTACGACTACTACAACTACTACTACTACTACTACTACTACTACTACTACTACAACAACTACTACTACTACTACTACTACTACTACTACAACAACAACTACTACTACTACTACTACTACTACTACTACTACTATTACTATTACTATTACTACCACCACCACCGCCAGCACTACGACCACCACCATCACCGGAGTCGCCGCTCGCAAATATAATACATTCGTTGGGTGTCAGAATGTTGTTGAACATTTGAAACTAATTTGATTGACAGATGGTGGTGGCGCCTAGGGCAGCGCCCGATTTCAGTCAAATAGACCTTTCCCACATTAGTGTATTTTGGAAAAATACCTTCCCAGGATGCATCGCGCATATCACTTCTGGCTGGTACCAGCGATAGCCGACGTGCAAACAGCATTACTTTACTATTGGTATCAGATACATCACAATTTAAACAGTTTATATGAATAACTAATTCCATAATATTTTGGAGTTATACATCATTGGAAAGATACGCCAACTTGATTTAATCAATCTAGATATAATGGTGTATTTTCTATACGCAACTAATCCAGTGAACATTTTACAAAATACAAAAAAATAATACATTAATGTTTATGCAATTGAATACGCTTTTCAATGATGTATGACGTAAATAATATAGCGATTTTAGTATATCATAGGAACGGGTTAAATTGCGGTATATTTTAGTGCAATAGTAACACAATACGGGACAGCTAAATGTTAGTGGCGTTAACAGCCAGCAGATCTGCTCTGGACGTTGATGTATGTGAATCCCAGAACAATGGCGTCAATATGGGAAAGGTGTATTGGTTTCAAAATAGTCAACAGCGTACACATATTATTACTGCAAAAGGGAGATGATGTGGGTTACAGACGCACGTGGGTAAAACGCGACAATTCTGTTTTATTTGGGGACGCTTATACTTGGGGTGGAGCCCGGTCCTCCGGCCACGTTAGCCATAGCTAACTAGCTATCAGCTAGAGATAAAAAATAACCTGCTCGCCTAATACCCAAACCAGCAATAATTATGTTCACTGGAATATACACCGCGCTCAGCATACATAGTCGTTTTAGATTAATAGCTTAGGCGGTGATGTCATTACTTTCTATGCACTCTCGTGTAAATACTAATTCATTTGTGCCATGTAGATCATGTAATATGCATCCGTTTACATGTGTTTTTCATAAAGGCAGCGAGAGCGTCTAGTCAATTTACTTCGAAAATATGCAAGAACTTTTGACTGCATTACTATAGAGATATGTGTTAGAAAATAATGCCGACTGATCGTTACACGGATCCTAAACACGCACGTACGTACGCAAGCAAGCACTCACGCACGCACGCATGCCCGTGTATGCGTACGTACATATGCACGCGCGAAAGCGCGCACGTGCATTATTAATATCATGGGAGATGTACACCACAATACCCTGTTAAAATAGAAATTGCTTTCAAGGTATGTTTACATATTGATAAATTGCTAAAGTTTGCCACGATATGAAATTCGTCTGGAAAAATAGTGTGCTTGGCCGACGTAACAATTGCTAACACTAATGTAGTAATACATGCATTCCTATTTTAGGATATTTATATATATATATATATATATATATATATATATATATATATATATATATATATATATATATATATATATGTATATATATATATATATATATATATATATATATATATATATATATATATATATATATATATATATATATATATATATATATATATATATATATATATATATATATATATATATATATATATATATATATATATATATATATATATATATATATATATATATATATATATATATATATATATATATATATATATATATATATATATATATATATATATATATATATATATATATATATATATATATATATATATATATATATATATATAAGATATATCTAAATAACTTTATCAAATGCAGATATCCACAACTATTTTGAAGAGAGATTTATCTTGTGTTGAGAGATCGCTTTCTAACAGAGCACCATGTCACGCCCCACACGAGTAAACCAATGGCACTGTCCGAGAAAGAGCAGGGTGTGTGAGATTAACATCTTTGGAAACATATTCCAGGATCGATCGGCTAACGGGTGTTATAGTAAATTACATTTACACAAGATTGATGAGCCAGTTTCTGAAAACGGGTCAGTATCAGTGTAATGTGCATCTATAGTCTCAGGCATGGTGTTGCCGTACTGGGTTAATTCCAGTATGTGTACACGCACACGCTGGGTAATGAATTGATACACGAACGCACTATTCAGATAAAAGTACCACGCAGGCCACTCACTGATCAACTAAGATATTTCTATCTCTAAATTGTTTATTGGCAAATCACATCCATTACATCCAGTACCATGCGCGTGCACTATCTAGGAATGCCACATTAGTATCACTTCATTTGTCACATTCGCCTACTTACTTGTGTTAATCCACAAATGTCCACAAGCAACGCACGTTTTGTATTATTCAGCCACCTATGGATACATGCTGTTTCGTTGATGGCTTGTTATATTGGCACCCAATTCCAGAGCATTCATCCATCATCTGAGCTCGTATGGCGCCATAATCAGTTCAGCGCGCGTGTGGTGACATCACACTCGTTACGACACAAAGGGTTCCATATAAACTGGCATTAAATCCCAAATAGTTAGACACGTTGTGTGAATTTTATGTCTTTGTAATTATTTGCTATTTAATAAACATGCTGTTTACCTGTGTAGTTTTTTCTAAACTGATAGTCAGGGTGTTCAAAGATCGATCGATCCCAGCTCGAGCGAGGTGTGGGCAGGGCTTAGCTAGAGATGGGCAGGGCATAGCTAAAACCGGAAAGGTCCATTGCCGAGCTAAAAGTGTTAGTTTCAATCGTATTCAGGAAGAGAACAGGATAGTAGACACAACCATGATGCAACAATGTACTCTGCCTATCTGATGCACATACTCACAAAATAATAATTTCATCTCTGAGTATCTGTTGCTTCGGACAGTTAAACTAGTGTATATAGTAATTTGTCCTAATCAATGCTTTGTACTTAAAGATGCATATTCACCCCACAATCATTGAACATAAAAGTGTTAAAATTGAATACTTTTAGAGGCTTAAATAATGTACCCGAAAGTAATGCCACGAAATAAATATTAGCATATGATGATTTCATTCCGTATTCGCTCTCGCTCTCTCTCTCTCTCTCCCTCCCCACCCTCCCTCTCCCACCCCTCTTTCCCTCTGTCTCTCTCCCTCTTTCCCTCCCCCCTCTCTCTCTCTCTCTTGCTCTCTCTCTCTCTCTCTATCTCTCTCTCTCTCTCTCTCTCTCTCTCTCTCTCTCTCTCTCTCTCTCTCTCTCTCTTTCTCTCTATCCCTCTCTCTCTCCAACCAATTAGAAATCATTGACCACCGAACGTATTTACAAGGACCGTGGGGGTCGGGTACTACAGTGAGCGAATGGTATTACAATATGATACTATAGGGTGAAACGTCGCCAAAATCAACATAGTATTAACCATTAAAAATGGACAGTCGTTTAAAATAGGTTGATTGTCATATGAAATGGCTATCGATCGGAAACAACGTTGGACAACTATGGAGAAAGATGAACCCTCCACGCTGGTCTCCTCCATAAGTGGCAAATGTGTTGGGAAACTAAGTCATCAAGGATTGTGGGCTGACGTCCGCATACAGAGGCAACTCTGATTATGTCTAACCTTCTTCAAAAAAGAACTTATGCTCGATATCCTCGGACGACACAGTCATCCCAGGAGCGTAACACAACTACGTTGTATGTACACGGCACGGTCTGACTGCAACATCAAAGAGGAGAAGGTTAGGTGCAGACTGTGAGCATCGATATTAATTGCATTCAAGATTCTAAAGTAGCTACTCACTTAGAGCAGCGACTTCAGACAGGTCATAAGCTAGTACTCACGGAAAAAGGGTCTTGGACCATGCCATTAGGTTTGAATATGTCAGTGATCGCGTTGCATTCCTCGACCTGGCTAGACCCACGCGAAAATGCCCCACCACTAATAGTCGCATAGTCAACACATATGGCCCACATATGGCCCACCTCCCGTCTAGACGGCAACTACTAGTGTGTGGGGAGTTTAACTCCAAGCTGGGTAAGGTCGGCATTGCCATCAACGTTTCAAGACTTGGCGTATGCATGGGGTCGCATGCTGAAGGCACGCGCAACAGCAACAATGCACTGGTGGCATTCCTTAGATCCACTGACATATTTGCCACACATATAGCTTTCACACTCTCATGCCATCGCCGGACAAAAGGGACCAGACACAAAGCCCCAAAAGGTTCTAAGGTTACGAGAGCTGTCTTCAACCAAATAGACTTCGAACTACACTGGCCAGAAGCAAAACCCTTACATCGGGATACTTGTTTCTATGGAGACACAGACCTCAATTCTGACCATAAGCCAGTCATTACACGCCTTCACGTGAACGATTTCTACATAATGTATACATACACGCGATAACAGGCAATAGGGCAGAGTCAACCTAACTAAGCTCATCAGCGACACTGGCACTCAAATGGCATACGAAATGGCCCTCGGGGAGAAGATAGCTATCATCGACGTCAGCTCAGATCCAAAACAAAGCCCTAACGAAAATACTGAAATCTATGGAATCATCAGCTACCAGCAGCATAGAAGTTCTTAGAAACAACCGAACTAGTTATGCTGACGACCCTCTAGTAGTAACCCTATCAACCGAGCAGAAAGCATTATGGCTGGGCATCTATGAAAGTGGCCAAAGTGAAGAATGCACCAAACTATGCCAGGAACACAATAACAGTCTGTGCCACATTAGCGACCGAGTAAAATGTATGGCTATTAAACAATCAAACTCCCTAGCATATGAACTCACTGCCATGGATGCCTGTCATAAAATGTGGCTGGCATTCCGAGCCCAGAGAGTTACTGACTAAACACCATAACTCACTGTTCACAACTCTGAATGACACTTTTTGGGGACTGACCGGGACAATTCCGAGCTGATTCGAGAATGGTTAAAAAAACCAGTTCACTTACAACGATGATGAGCCTATGCATTTGCTTTCAGGATACCCCAGGTCATTACTAGCATCGATTAAAGCAGCAGAAGTTGAGAAGGTACGTACACCCTTGGAAATGGACGTGCATCTGTACATGATGGCGTGAGCAATGAACTATTCAAATATGCAAGTCCCATTATTTCAAAACAGATCACGCACCTAATCAATTCAGCTTGTATGCACCACCGTCTCATCGACCCTGTTGGCCAAGGCACCATTATCACGCTACCCAAGTCCAAGAAGCCACCGGGCCCACAGCCAATCTGCGGCCCATTGTGCTCCTCAGCAGCATACATAACTTTATATCCACTGTTACTTTATAATGCATCTGAGACAAGATCAATGCCTTCACCAGATCATGGCAATGTGGCTTCAAAGGTGGAAGCAGCTGCGCAGGCATTGTATGGGCTCAATGAACGCATGCGTTGGTAGTCATCCCCAACCACTGGGATCTCCACAAATTGGACATTGACATGTCACGAGCCTCTGACCCAAATGAACGCTCACATATCCTAGATATGCTACACCAGCCCAGCAGCAATGCGGATGAGCTATGACTAATGAGACTACTGCTTGCAGACACCAAGCTGAGAGCACGAGCCCAGTCAGTGGAGTTTGTAGAGTGTGAGCCATCAATCGGCTCCCCACAGGGAGATAGGTGGTCTATCGCCTGTGCTTTTCACGTTACCTTGCTGTTGCATTGAAATCCGTGCAGCAAAATTCCACAAGACCAAACCACCCAGTGACAATATGATACTTCTAAGGCTTTTATATTGTCTTGTCCTTGTCTTGTCTTATTTGTGGTTACAGCATATACTTGGATAGGAGTTGCCCTTTTGTTCCCATACTGGTTGCCCCGGTAACCATGTAATGCGCAGTCTGTTTGTTGGACCTGCTCACCGGTCGAGTCATACAGGAGGGCAGAACCTTGTTTTAAACTGGATTCTAGGTTGATAGGCCTCTGTGGCACTAATATTTGTGTTCAACAAACACATAAGATAGTTGCATCTTGAAGGACCGCTAACTAAGGTGACATCCCCATAATTTAATTCGTTTGGAGATTCGGCCTGGCCAGTATCCAGAGAGACGGACCTGCTGTTTTCCGTAAAATAGCGTACACTGCACAAATAAAATTCACTCAATCTACCTTTGGTTGGATGGACATATATAGACAGAGGCCTGCATGCGACATATCCTCTCGCATCGGCGAAAGTTTTCTTATACAAAACTAGTTATATTTGTATATTATATATAGCTTATATTAACCCATATGAATACTTGGTGACCCTCTTTCTCTATTTCTCCTTTAGGTGTTATAAGATAAGTGAAGCATAGGTGAGAGATTTGTCAGCCAGGACTTGTATTTCTCACTAAATCAGCCAGTCGAACGTCGCTTAACCCGACCTAAACAGCCTTCAACAGCACCACTGATTGCGTCGACCTAGAACTTCTTTACAACAGAATAAATCAAAAACATCTGGTATATGGATCATACGGGGCCCACGAATTGCATGGGCGAGACAATGATATGGAACCGCATTCCGCATAGGGACATGATCGTTCCACTGATCCTTGAGATTGGCTTTTGTACTCATGAGAGCATTCGACTACCACGTCCAATGAACCGGAAACCCCGAGACCTAATCAACGAATCCATCAGGATGGTCCATGCCTCGTGTATGGCCCAGAACTCTCTATGAGACGCAACACCGCAACGCATGAAACTAAAGAGAATGATGATCCACTTCCTGGCAGCGAACCATGGAACAAAGGTAAAAGCTAGGCTCACACCTCTGCAGTACTGCTGACATTGCTGCACGCTACGCCATGGGCAACATAACTGTCCAGTCCTTGTGGAAGCTATGGATTCGTAGAGTTGATAAAAAGACTACGTTTATACAATGCGTTCCATTTATGCTATAAAACTGTAACATATGGGCAGCTCCAAAGTCAGCCCTAGACAACCTCGATGCCTGCTACCGCAAACGCCTATGCAACATCACTGGGCATCGAAGACCAGACAGCATACTGTTCAATGATGCAATACACCAGATGTGCAATATGTCGCCACCGTCTGTAAAAGTTGCTCTGCAAAGAAGGTCCATGTTTGACGATGTGCTAGGATAGCAGAAGACACACCGGTACAGAGAGCCTTGGACTTCTCCCTACTCGGAGCCAGCAAATACAAGGCCTGGAAAGAATGCCATTGCATACATCTGCTAATCATGCTATGAGGTGCCCCCACGAAATCAGGACTCGGTACACTCAAGTCAAGAATGGGCCTGCGGAAGCTAAGGATTTTGACTGAGTACACGATGCAGCGGCAAATGCGAAGGACTGATTGCAGCTCTATGATGTTTCTATTACTACATCTACAGAATGCACTCAGCATCATGGGGAACAACAATGTGGATGTTTATTTAAGACGGGTGATCTTTAATCCACCGTCTTAAATATCTCCCTTCTTGTGGTTCCAACAGTCATTTCATCTGATAAATATGTTTGTTGAAGTGTTCATTCGTATGAATACGGTGATCTAGAGAGTGTCCTTACGAACACGTTTTGCTACGTAATGATAATAAGAACTGCAAGAAACATACACTCCCGATTGTTTGCTAACAACATGTGTAGTCGGCAGTGCGACTATTGATGCAAGAGAGTGCTGGTCACAGAATGCACGTGCTAATTCAAACATAGTTCTTGTACGTATTTTTCTCTACACTTTCCTAGCACCTTCGGCAACAGCCCATCAATGCTATGATGCACCGAACCATTCTGATACACTGTGGTGATAGTGCTATCGAGTCCATCTGGTAAATTTGATTTGCTCGTGGCATTTCAATGCAGATCAACGAACACGTGTATAGACTTGTGCCATATAGACGATCAGAGTAACAATCAAAATAGACATTAGAGACACTCAGAACAATCACATATCTCTATAACGGACATATGTATGAAGCAACAAAACGCCAGGTGATGCTAAACAAATATATTTTAATATGGTACTTAACAATTTAGACTACACTATTGTGGTTCCTTAAGACATATGGTGTACGTTGACGACAACATTTGAAATATTCAAATTCAATTAAAAGATGAACTGGTCTTCATTTTTCAACAAATGTGTTGGTAGATATTGCTGTCGTAGTCATCAACATCGTCCACCAAGATTGTTGGAACATGTACACCAGTTTCTTTGCGACTGTCAAATGTAAAATATTGACACACGTGTAATACGGGTTAAATAACCATACTCTTTTGGCACCAACAGCAAGTGCCAGTTTTAGATAGGCAAGATTGTACGAGACGCCTGGGATGCATGAATTTACCTTTCAGAATAGCCACCTGCCAATTAGAATGCATTGCAATTCACAACCCACAAACACATGATGATTTGACAAAGCTACACTGCTCACGAGTTGAATTAAACACAGATTACACGTTTCCATAGCACTTTGTTCCAAAGAGATCAAACACAAATTATCATTTTCAAGAAATATTGATCAAATATACGTCTGACACGGGATGGTGCTATTGATAGTAGCAACATGTTCTTGTCGTATTAATTTCAAAATATGTAACAGCTTTTCTCGATTTAAGATTCCGGGATTGTGCATGACAATTTTAAATCAGAGATTTGTTTCTTTTTCCATAATTATATGTTGTTTGAAGAGATGGACACATGATGTTCAGCCAACATTCTAATAAATTTACCAATATAAATGATATTCTATATTAACATTTAACCGTCCAGTGCTTCAATGTCAAGACCACTGCACGATGGAGCGTGCACACCTTTTGAAACAGATTCTGCGTGCGTTTCTCTGAGGGAGAAAGCACAGTAGCGAAACACTATTTGGCATAGCCAGTTATGCCACAATCGCCGTTAACTACCGAGGAGAAATTGATTCATTTCTATATCAGACACTGATGATGGTGAGCTGGCAGTATGTGGCCTCGTGCTCATGCTGTAACTCCGGAAATATAACGGAGAAAAAATGTCATATCATTAATAAAAACTGTGGCTAAGAATGCCCTGTAATCTGTAACAAAATGTGTGTGCCGGAAGTCATTTGCATTGTCATTTGCATTTACTATTTCTCTGGGAATTGAATGATAGTGTTATATATGTATTGGATTATATCGTCATCAACGGCAGATTATAGCCCTTCATTAAGGATTAACTGCCACATAACCCCCTCTGAGAAAGAACCGCCACCACTTAGCCCCATAAGACAGGTAGCCACAATCGACAGGCTTGACGGCATATACCTAACATATATAGATTGCATGATGATGTAATACAGCTGATGTTGTTGTTTGTTTTGATTGCCGTTATTGCTATAGAGCTTCATCATTATTTCCATTGTCGGCATCATTGTGATTTTCCTCTGTGAGTTGCTGTTATTGGTATGATAGAAGAGTATACTAGTTCCCTCGTCGCGGTCGTGATCATTGTTGAGGTCGTCATCATCATCGTCATGTGTGATGTCATCCTCAGCGTTGCCATTGCCGTCACCGTCTTTGTCTGCATCCTCTTCCCCATGTGGTGTAATACAAAATATGTTGAGGACTACCTGCCGAGCCATGTTTATTGTGAAGTATAATACAATTTTACCCGGTCCCATCGGGGAAAGTTGCTTGGGTGTGTGCATGCGTGCGTACAGGCGTTCATGCATGTGCGCGTATTCGCGTGAGTGTGTGCATGCTTAAGCGTAAGTTTGGCATTGGTGTCCCATTGTACCATCATTATAGTGGGCCGTAAAGCATTAACCGTTCACGACGAGGGTATCGCGTAAATGCTATTACTGGAAATCGTACATGAAGACAGCAGAACATCACACCCTTTCTAATACTACACCGAAGTGTCAAAATCGCAAAGGCAGACATGCATGTGCACGGTTGACGAATATTAACATAATTTTAGGCATAGTGTAGCTGGAGATGGCAACACCACCTTCTAATCAAGTGGTATCACATTATTCAACATAATATCTGTGATTTGTACACACCCGCCCAGCAACAAAAGCAACTTCCTGTCAAATTATCTTTTAACTAATTAACTTAATATCCCCCGCGACTGTGTACGCGATATATGTCCCAAAGTCATTATCCCGTTATCAAACATGCACATTGAGCCAGGTACTGAGCAAATAACACATTGTTCAACAGACCTAGTCCCTCTTAGTGATTAATTCATTATTCTTAACGGCGGCCAACTAAATCCTCATCTGTACCCCACGGCGCACTAAAGGACACGCATAAATGCGATAGGGAGAACTGTGTCATCAAATATAAGGACACATTGTTTCTAGTATATTCAGTCTGCATTTTAATTTCAATGATGAACCTGTTTAATTTTCTTTCAATAAATACAATTATGCACACGTAGGTGGAAGGGTGGTGTCGGGGTGCGGTGGGGTGGTGGTGGGGTGGCGTAGCGTGCGCTGGGGGGGGGGGGGGGTCGGAGCAGAAAAATATGATTCGACGATCAGAACAAAAGATGAATCAGATTTCGAATAGGTAAATCGGGCAAATTTTCCGTATTCAAATGACGTTACAATCTTATGTTTACTTGTGTTTTGCTGGCAAAACGGGACACTTAAGAACACACACTTCTATTGCTTAATCTTCCAAACCTATGCTCGGTAGTAGTAGAAGTAGTAGTAGTAGTAGTAGTAGTAGTAGTAGTTGTAGTAGTAGTAGTAGTAGTAGTAGTAGTAGTAGTAGTAGTAGTAGTAGTAGTAGTAGTGCTAGTAGTAGTAGTAGTAGTAGTAGTAGTAGTAGTAGTAGTAGTGTAGTAGTAGTAGTAGTAGTAGTAGTAGTAGTAGTAGTAGTAGTAGTAGTAGTAGTAGTAGTAGTAATAGTAATAGTAATGGTAGTAGTAGTAGTAGTAGTAGTAGTAGTTGTTGTAGTAGTAGTAGTAGTAGTAGTAGTAGTAGTAGTAGTAGTAGTAGTAGTAGTAGTAGTAGTAGTAGTAGTAGTAGTAGTTGTACTAGTAGTATTAGTAGTAGTAGTAGTAGTAGTAGTAGTAGTAGTAGTAGTAGTGGTAGTAGTAGTAGTAGTAGTAGTAGTAGTAGTAGTAGTAGTAGTAGTAGTAGTAGTAGTAGTAGTAGTAGTAGTAGTAGTAGTAGTAGTAGTAGTAGTAGTAGTAGTAGTAGTAGTAGTAGTACTAGTAGTAGTAGCTAGTTTCTAGTGCGATTTTGTAGATAAATTGTGTACATATATTTCGTATTAGTATTTCCTTTCAAACTGTGTTTAATTTGTTAATTCTTGTCTTGGTCGGAGCGGATTTTGTGTCTCCATTTTCTAAAAGCACCCCTCTTAGCTGGCGGTTTTCGCCATTTAATAGGTTTCCTCTTACTCTGTTTACTGCAATACAGTTCTCCCTCCGCCAGTCTGCTATTTCTATAGTTCGTTGGCTAGCGCATTATACGTGACAAGATTGCATGAGTGGGTTGATGTTATTCCTTTGCCATTTGTAAGCGTAAGTCCGGTTCTTTATTGATATACATCTCTATAGTCAGTTGGCTGTCCCCAGTCAACACGAACAGACTAACAAATGTATGACTGTACTATCTATTCATATATCTGTTAGCATACTTAGGTGTTACATTAGGTGTTAGTGAACAACTTAATAAGTGGCTCAAACTAACACATATACGACTGTATTATCTATTCGTATATATATATATATATCGGTATGAGGCAGGGTTTCAAAAGGGGACACTATTTATTTAGTGTTTAGCTCTTTCCCTGACGTCTTGGTATTATATATTTGTATTATCTCCCTTTCTATATTGCAGTAGTATGTGTTTCCTCTTTTATTAAAACACCATGGCAGCGTCTTAGAAGCGTACCCTGAGTCTTAAAATCACGACAAAGGCTTGGGGTGTTTCTGCAATTGAGGTGTATCATGGGTTGAAGGACGTAGTTGGGGCATGGCCACGTGTCCTTCACGGTCTCATTAACGTTTCCAAATCTGTATGGAATGTCACCGTGGTTAATGAAAGTGTGAATGAAAGGTTGTTCGACGAGGTCTTTGTCGTGAAGGGCGAGGTGTGTAATGTGGAGGAAATACATTCTGATCGTCTATTAGTTAAGGTGAAGGTTCCATTAGAGATCCCAGATGAACGGGTTATCACTGAATTGATCAAGTAGGGCAAAGTGGACAAAGTAGAACACGAGACCTATCCATTTGATCGAACCTTAGAAAATGGCATCAGAAGAATTTGGTTTGAAAAGGTAAAACAACCTCTCCCAAGCAAGGTCACCATAGATGGTCGATTTATCTTGCCATTATGGTACAGGGGGCAAATCAAAGAGTGTAGAATCTGCTTAGGCATAGAACATTTTGCAACAGATTGCCCTAACAAAAACAAATGCCTAGCTTGTGGGTCATCTGATCATTTTATATGGCGATGCCCGCAGAACAAATCTATCAAAGAGGGTACTGATAAAAGTGCAGAGCAAGTTGTTTCTAAAGAAAATGTCATAGGACCGGTAGTTGCTGAGATTGTAGCTGACATCCTTGTTAATGAGAAGCATATTTCTAAAGCAAATGCCATAGAACCGGTAGTTGCTGAGATTGTGACTGAAGTCCCTGTTAATGAGAAGCATGGTGAACAAACTATGAATCCATTCGCTGTAGTTGCAGGGGATGAAATAGAGGTTCTAGGTGAGGAGCTAAGTCTTACTCCAGTAACAAGTCAATCCAAGTCTGATGTTAGAGAGGTCAATTCCACACCAGTTGAAGATTATGATAAATACCCTCTGGAAGAAAGATTTAATTTAGGATAAGTAAAATTCAGGGTGCAAGATACTGAAACGAACTCTGATTTTCCACTGGGTACACTCAATCTAGAGAATTTAAATAATATAGCGAAAGTAATTGGTGTCTCGGATCGATTGAGTGGAACAAAGGGACAGAAAGATGGAGACAGTTCTGAATGGAGAAATAGAGGAAAGTGATATAGAAGACGATAATATGTCAGTGGCTGAATCCCATATATCCATTCTAAATCACCCGATGAGATGGTCATGCACAGGACAGAGGCAGGAGATGTGTTAGTTCCATATGTGACAGCAAGAGAGGATACACATAGGCATCTGCGTCATGATTCAGATATATCAAAATATAAGCATTTGGAAAAAGTTGAACTAAGTAGTACAGAGTTTGAGTGTAAAATAGGTAAATGGTCTAAGAGAAGGTCGAAAACAACAAAATGTAGTTAGCTTAATAATGGCGGTTGTACACATCATGTTATTACTTGTTATGCTAATTTGTACACTCAATTGTAGAGAATTAAATAGTGACATAAAACAGCGTCGCTTACTAGAGACTGTAAAAAATGAGCAGATTGACATTGTTTTGATACAGGAAACAAAGATTCAGAAGTCAGAATTATACGATAATCTAGAAAAGATTTCTGGATCCAGAATATTCTATTCGTTATCTCAAGATAATAGTGCTGGCGAAGCAATTCTTATACTCCCTCGTTGCTCAGCATATGTACATATACTCTCCTCAGTATCAGATGCAAATGGTCGCTGGGTGAGAATCGCAATATATATATACACCACACACGTTTCACGCTGCTGTGTATATATGCACCTGCATCTCACCAACCACGTCATAATTTGTTCAATGCGATGTCTACAACAGCACTAGATAACATCACTGAGAACTTAGTAATGGTTGGTGATTTTAATTGTGTCGTAGATAAAGAAAATGACAGGAATGCAGCTTCAACTTACTTATACTGATACATCACATAGACTCTTAAAACAAATATGTGATAAAGACAATTTTTAATATCAAAACCTCACGGTAAAGATCTTATATGTTTTTCGGCAGATGGTAAAGTTGGGTAAAGGATCGACATAATTTATGTGAATAGTTTGTTGACAGGGTACTTGAGAGATGTTAATATTAAGCCAGTCGCATTCTCAGATCACAACATGGTTTACGTAACCTTTGTCAATGCTGACTGGGTAACAAAAGGGGTCGGGTTTTGGGAATTAAACACAACACTGTTGGGAGAAGAATTTTATAAGAATAATATAGCGAGTTGCTGGCAGCATTGGAGCAATAGGAAAGCATCATAAAGAGTACATTGCAATGATGGGAGTGTGTAAAACTGGATTTAAAGTATGTTTCCCGACAGTATGCTATTAAAAAGCACGGGGAATAAGCAAATGCAAGAAAACACTTCATCGATAACTGATGCAAATTAATGCTAAAGTAAATAATGATGAAGATAATTATTATGAATTACTGGTTAAAATTAAAAGTAAAATAAAAGATATAGAACAATATGAGTTTAAAGGTGCACAAATTAGAGCAAGAGTCCAGATGCATGCAGAAGGGGAAAAGTCAACCAGATATTGGTGCACCTTAGAAAAAGCACAGGCAATATATAGGGTGATGTGCTCATTAAACATGTCGGATGGTGCAACCGTTTTTCCAACATTGCAATGAGTACTACTGTATGAAATTACTATGAGTCATTGTACAAGTCAGAGGGAATTTATGAGATGCAAAATTGGATTTGCTAGCAAATATAGACAGAAAAGTGTCAGACACATGCAGTGAATTCTGTGATCAATCCTTAACACTAGACGATTTAACTAAATCCCTCAAAGGCTTGCAACTATAAAAAGCACCTGGGTGTGATGGCCATCCAGTTGCATTTTACCAAACCTTTTGGCAACTTGTAGGTCCAATATTGGAAGAGTTAGCCACTGAAATCTTTGAGCAAGGCCATTTACCACCAACTATGGCTAGGGCACACGTAAGGCTAATATATAAATGACATGGCAGACGTCTAATTCAGAATTACAGACCAATTTCTCTGATATGTGTAGACTACAAAATAATATCCAGAGTAATAACATTGAAACTTGGTGGTGTTTTAGGAGAAATTGATGAAACAGAGCAGACATGTGCTGTACCTAGGAGGACAATTTTAACCAATATAATGTTAATAAGAGACCTTACACAATTGGTTGAGAAGGATAGCATCCCTTCAGCTGTGATTGCCTTGGGCAACGAAAAGGCATTTGACCGTGTGGAATGGGATCTTCTTTTTAATTCTTTGCAATCGTTTGGGTTAGGCTCAACCTTTATTAAATGGGTTAAGATTTGATATACGGATATCAAGAGTAGCTAGTTAGTGAACAATCAATTATCCAGAGAAATTGTCATATAATGCGGTGTTAGACAGGGGTGTTCCCTATCACCATTATTATTTGTTATTGTGATGGAATCTCTTGGCATAGCATTGAGGCAATATAATAACTTTCAAGGCATATGTATTCGTGGCATAGAAAGACCACTTAAGCTGTCACAATATGATGATGACACAACTGTGTTTGTTAGTTCAAACAATGATTTTTTAAAACACATACTAGAAAAGTTCCAAAATGCATCTGGTTTGAAAATGAATAAAGGAAAATCCAAATGATTATGTGTGGGGCCATGGCAAGAGAGGAATCACCAGCCACTTGAAATCATTTGGTCTAATGATACCATTAAGATTTTAGGCATATATTTTAGCAGGAAACCAAATACAACACAAAATTGAAATGAAAGAGTATCTAAGCTTAAGAGAATATTAGCAAATTGGAAGCGTCGTCATCTTCCAAGTTTTGGTGGAGTGTTTGTTGTCAACAACTTGGTATTATCTGGGCTATGGTATAGAGCATCTGGTGTACACATGCCACACATATAGAAAAGGAGGTTAATGAGTTGAAAATGTCATTCATATGAGAAGAACAGAATCATTTAGTTTCCCATCGTGTTCTCAATAATGCTAAGTTAAAAGGAGGACTTGATTTAATTGATATTGAGGTGAAATGTGTTTCTTTATGGTTACAATGTTTGAATAATCTTATTACATCAGATGAGACGTGGGCATGTATTTCACGAGCTCTCATGGAGAGAATTGTAGAACCATTTCTGGCGGAGCATGTTTTTACCTCAAAGAAGCCACCTCCGAATAGCCAAATGATCCCAGATGTGTTTAAAGATCAAGGTAAGGAGTTAGACATATTTGACAGATACATGCCTCCACCTACGTGCTGGAAGGAAGTACTAGAACAGCAATTTTGGGGCAATAGTAATATATGTTATAACAACGCAGTACTTTATCTACCGTCCTTTGCAAAATATGGCATTCAACAGTTATCTGATATGATACACCCTCAAACACGTAGATGGATTTCAATGCAAGACGTAGCTAGAAAAACACATATGAAGCATATAGATGTCCAGCGGTTGCTAAATAAAATAAAACACGATGTACCTATTGAATGGTTTCGTCTGCCAAATGTAAATAATAATAGTTTGACTCCCCAACCTGCATTAGTTCTTGATGATGAGATGTTAAAATACAAGATGAGATCCAAGGAATGGTGCCACATTGTGAGACGAAAACAAGTAACACCTCCCATAGCAATTAAGAGACGGGATGACTCAAGCTATAGACCATCCAGTTGGAAAAATGTATGGACAATCTTACATTCTCCATACATACCAAATATGGCTCGTGATTTATTGTGGCGATTAGTACATCGACGGCTATGGTTGGGACACTTGACATACAAGTGCAATATTACGGCTTCTGATAGGTGTTGCTTATGTCAAACAGACGAGGACACAGTCAAGCATTTATTTGCGGAATGTCCAATATCGTCACAATTTTGGGACTATATCAGCCACATCTTGGCACAATTTGGAGCGAAGCCCGTTGTTCTAGAAACGCATGTTGTCTTATTTAGAGAAGTTGGATCAAGCGGTGTAAATATCATAAAGTCTGAAAAGACTATTTTAATAACAATGCTAACCATAGGTGCTTGGTCCAATTGGAAACATCCGTGTGCACAGACGAAAAATCCATCTATGGGCAATCACAATAGAGCAATAAAGGCAATATTTCGTTCATTGATGCTGAATCATATTCCTTGCGAATATTTTAGAATAAAGCAGCGTGGTAAAGAAAAAGTATTCAAGGACATATGGTGCAACACAAACATAGTTTCAATAGCGCTGGGAACTGTACACATAAATGGGCCTGCACTAGCTTAAATCATTTAATTACTACAGCTGATTTATCTGTGTCTTTTAATTAATCTGTGTCCTGTAATTCATTTTAGTCTGCACTTTGATATTGTTATGTTTAATAATTCATGTTAACTAATAAAGAGACTGGGGTAATTTAATAATCAATCGATAAAGTATGTTGCGATAGTTATTTGTTCCTGGGTAATTTATAAAACCTTACAACAAAGTACATCAAAAATGTAAACAAGAGCGCCATCAATTTTCCTGCTAACTATATATGTTCTGCTACCCAAATGCTACTACGCCCGCTGATCTTTAAAGAGTCAGCCCACTGGCGTCAATGCTTGACTTATTTGTCATTGATTGACGAGCCACTTTTCATTTGTTGAATAGTTTCACTCGCCGCACGGGCCTTCTACCACACATGGATCGAATGGTAATTTACAAAACGTTACAATAAAGTAAATCGAAAATGTAAACAAGAGCGCCATCTATTTTTCTGTAATTTTTCTGCCGACTATATGTATTATAGTACCCAAATGCTACTACGCCCACTGATCTTTAAAGCATCAGCCGACTGGCGCCAATGATTGACTTATTTGCCATTGATTGACGAGGCACTTTTCATTTGTTGAATAGTTGCACTCGCCACACGGGCCTACTACCACACATAGGTTGAATGGTAATTTACAAAACCTTACAATACAGTAAATCGACAATGTAAACAAGAGCGCCATCTATTTTTCTGTAATTTTTCTGCCGACTATATGTATTATACTACCCAAATGCTACTAAGCCCGCTGATCTTTAAAGAATCAGCCCACTGGCGTCAATGATTGACTTATTTGTCATTGATTGACGAGACACTTTTCATTTGTTGGATAGTTTCACTCGCCACACGGGTCTGCTACTACACCTGGGTTGAATAGTAATGCCTTTGTTAAGTTTTGTTTTGCTATCGGAGCTTTCTCAGCCTATTGTTGTGTATCTATACTTTGTAAGCCATATGTATTTATAGATTGTATTAATGCTCATTATTTATCTTTTGTTTTTGGTGTAATATTAATCACGCTTACTAGTTCACCAGGTTTTTTTCTGGGGGTTTGCAAGCCTTTTTAAAGGAGTTCCTCCATGAAGTGTGTCCAAAGGCGTCAGCGTCGGTTTTTCAAAAAAAAAAGAAAAAAAGTAGTAGTAGTATTGAATGAATCCAGTTTTAGCTATGCCTGCCCATCCCTAGCTAATCTCCAGCCACGCCTTTCCCGCAACAGCATGTCAAAAGTTCAACAGCATGTATATTAAATAGTAAAGACATACACTTCGTACAACTTGATGCACTATTAACCCTTTAACATCTAAAGTTGGTCAAGAAAATCAAAATATTTCATTAATAAATGTTCATTTGCAGGCCAAGAGAAGAGTATTTTTTTTAAATGTACCACTGCAATTGCTTGCTCACTTACCGAGCCAGTCATTTCAGTGGCACAATTTCAAAAATACTCCTCTTTTGGCCTGTACATGGACATATCTCAAGACCACTGGAGAGGCCGGTTTGGACCGGTTTCGTCATGAAATGGTTAAGCGTTTGTAGCGGACTAAATCACGGTACTCATAACGTAATTGAATATGAGGTCAGACAACATGTGGTATAGTTGCTTATGGCGGCATGTGGTTGATCGATAACTGCGATCCCTCTATTGTCTGGAATTCAGAATTCCAACATGGACAACAACATCCCTGCATTGTTGAAGCTGACATTGGCATTGGGGATATGTATAGGAAGTGGTTAAATCGTATAGTATCAGCACTACTTTCTCTATCATGCTAAAATGGATACAAAGGAAAAAAATACATGATCGGGACCACCTAGTTAGACCATATAGTATCAGACAACTGTAGTTATCATGATAAGTGTATACATATGATACAGTATGTAACATAATCATGCATATAAAGATATCTTCTGTAGAAAAGACTCCAATAACCACGTATAAACTGTATTTACTTATGTCTGTAGGATAAAACAAGGGAGCATATAACAATTACGTAGCAGCTATGACAAACTGGTCAGCGAGTAGAAAACCAAACCCGGGCCCTAGCGAAAATAAATTGGCGGACACGTTGCTTTCTTCGAGTTCGTAGATAAAGTATTTGATGTTACAGCAACAACTTTAGGTCAGGTCTCATTTCAATATCGCGATAAATATGCTGAGTATTTGCCATGAAATGCGAGTGCTTGGATTATGACCGGCACCATCCAGATACATGGAATAAATAAATCATAGCCATCCACGGTAGTGGGGGAGCGGGGGTGGGTGTGTGTGAAATTCGCACGATGTGATTGGCATAAGATGAACATGAAATGATATACGCCTCAAAGACATAGAGCTAGGATGTACATGAGCCCTCTGTAACACTACCTGCAAATTACATGTTAGCATAATTTAGCACGTGATATAAACCACCGCGTGCCGCTTCACTGATATCCGACTATCAGATATAATCAACTAATAGCCGACAGTAGCACATATGTTCTATAACCTAGCAATTATTATCCTGACAAGGCAGCATCCAGCTGTGCATTCCACCTCACGCACAGGACGTAATGTGAAAAATTGCTAGGTTTACCAACCTGGATTACTAGCGAGTTGTGCTATCTAACTTCTTCTTCAGGGCACATACATTATTCCAAAACTATTATTATACACATCATGTATCCTCATATGAGAAACGCATATTTCCAGAATCACTCCAGATACGTCGTGATTACTATATGCGAATAAATCCTGATACATATAGTTATATCTCAACGAGCAATGATAGCTGTCTTAATGGACGTATGTCATTCACCAAGCAAGACCATTTTTAGAATGTATATCAATCTAATAATGGCTATTCATATCGCATATTTCTATGGAGTAGCCTACGTTTAACCAGATACAATAATTCGAAACATCAGATTAGCTCATGGGTTTTTTCGTGCAGGAAAGCTATTGACTATTTGGAAGATAAGTTGGCAGGAATGAGAGTCGTGGGCATCACCAGCTCCAAGGTACATTATGTTTCAAAATAGTCAAAATACTATTTTGACATGGCATATGAGATGTGATATTTGGGCAGTCTGGTCCGATTTTGATTATGTGCATGGACAGTGGACGTGTGTGCACGTCTTACTCAATTGAGATAAGAAAGCAGCGCTTCCCCTAATGCTAAAATAACATACTGTGAATACTCTGTCCATCAAAGACCTGTTATAATGCTTTGTTAATGGGTACTTTTCTCATCCCTCGGCTACTTCTGATCAATAGAAACCGCTTCTTAATTCGCTCATACTCTGAACCATCCCCCTTTCTCCAGCAATGCAGTGCATTGATTTCCTTAGAAAAGATGTGAAGTATCTGATTGACAATCATTGATGAATTATTCGCACGAGTGTCTCACGGTAGTAAAGTTGCCGAATGTATCGTAGAGGCTTCCAAAGATCTCAGTTATGCATAGCTTTAGTAAGTTGAACGCCTTCTAATAGGGTGTGATACATTTGATTCAAGATGGGGTAGCGGATCTAGATTTACGCTATCACATCACTTAGCTAGTTTGTGCATTTTAAATAACTATTATTATTGTCAGGATTAGATTATCACGTATGTATCCATGGTCAACTTAATACTCTTGCGCCTGGCCACCTACCTATAGTTGTATTTCACCACTAATGTCTTCCTATTGCCTGTATGGGTTAATAGTTTTCCCAATACATTACGAGTAATTTTAAGAATTCAGACGTGGATGGATACATTCACCAGACTCAGTCGCATGTGTTGTCATGGTGCAATCGTTCAATACCCAAAATGTGTCTCTAAGCGCCGCAATGGCAATCATTCACAGGGTGGCTAAGAGCTAATTACATAATTACACTACGAATTCATACATAGATACAACTTGTTCAGAGTTGCATACGCATCATTACAATGAACACGCTTTAACATATCATGTCATTTGCCTAATACCGATAATAACCATATCTCGGAGAGCATTTGCACCAGAGCGATGTTGCATTGGAATTATCGATCAAATGCTATTCTGAGATGGGTATTCTCCTGGTATGGTCCTTGATTGCGTGTATAGACGGAGAAAAAAATGAGTTGTGTGGGATGACCATTATTATCGCAATAGTAATTGAAAGCGCAATGAACCAGCCATTATGTTTTCAAAAATGTATAACATTTAACAATTGACCTATCATCTTGATATACTGACACTGTTTTGTTGGTTACAGTGGCCATGCGAACTTGGCTAGCAACAACTTCTAACACATATATAGATCTTCTTGTTGGGCACAGGTTTCCAGATATAATTAATAATTAAGAATGCCTGGAGAAACACTGCACATTTCTAATACGGTTTTGCATTGTCGTCAGTGCTAGCGATTGCCAAACATTGATATGTGCACCATGTCAGCTTTGGTTTAAAGCATGTCCATAATTTGAGTCGCTGATGTTATCTCAAGTGGATACACAGTCCTATTTCTTGTTACGTGATTATGCCGCCAATACCATGGTGTGAATATGGCTTACATGTGTGTGCACGTGCGAACGAGCGACTGTGCGTGCATGTGTAAGTGCATGCATGCATATGTGTGTGTCTTATTACAAAACTAGTACATGTCATTTGATCGCTTGGTATACATTGACTCTCACATAACAAGGGCTATCCATGGAAGTAGGTACTTGCCATGTTTGTCATGTTGTATATACCGCTCAATTAATACCAGGTCCATGGAATGTAGAAATAAGGTCGATACATAACACATTGATCAAATGGTTATTTTTTCAGTCAACACAATTCAAAGTCCCAACAAGAAACATTAATGTTTAGATTGAGCCCATACTTGCCTCTAGATTACCTGCAAATGATCCAAAATGGTAATTGGTCACATTGATATTAAATATCCCTATACATTGCTCAGAGGCACACATGTGCTTGCTATGAGACCATGTGACCATTCGTATATCTTTGAACATGAACCAAGAAATGATACTAATGCTTTGAACAATGATGATCCAGAGTTAAAATTATAGATAGACTCATTCGTGTAGCATGTTGATATTAATAAAAGCAATTTAATTGAGAGCCAATTTACTCAAAATATTCAGTATCAAATTGCATTCAAATTACTGGTTTTCGGTATTTTGTATTTTTGGTTTTAAATGGTTAATCGTATGTTAATTACCGTAACTAAAATTGTGCAATGTTCTTTGTGCATATATGTCAGTTGTCAATCACTGGCACGTCTCGAATGAAACCAATTAATCCGAATATGCAAAATGACAGTGACACTGATTACTCATGGCATTTAATTAATTTAAGTGTAGAAATAGTAAATAATATCATCTTCCGCATCAGCTATTCGTATGTTAACATATGTTGTCAGCTGGGAGCCGGTACACGAGGGGGTCCATATGCCATGTTATAAGTGGGGGCGTCACGTTTCCAGTTTATGAGTTAATCATGTGACGTCATAATCAACTAATTAACATGTAGGCTGATGCCATAATTAATTATGTCATGAATGACGTAGCTAAGTTCGTCAAGAACGGGTAATTGGTGACGGGCTAAGCATTCTTGTACGAATTGTATGTCTTTGCCATTTAATGAACATACTGTTGAATATTTTGAAACTAATTTGACTGGGCGCTGTTGCTGCCATAGGCTTACCTGTAGTTTTCGGGTTTCGATCAACACACGGGCGAAGTGTGGGTGGTGATTAGATAGAGATGGACGAGGTAGACCTAAAACTGGATACCTCCATTGTGTGTTCTCCATACAGTTGCCCATTAAGCCTTTGAACCATGAATTCCCAGACTCATGGTAACTATACATCTGAGTATTTGTGTAGTGTAAATATATGGAAACTAATGCGGTAGGACGCTGTAGCTACCATGCGCAGTAAACGTCTTTAGGTAACATAGTTCTGAAATATTAGTTTTCAAATTAAGACTACTGTTCTCCAAGAGCAAAGATATTCTGTGCATGCATATATAGTGGATTATGCCAACTGCTACCTTGGCATGCTCCGAAGAATACTGGTCCCGTATAGTTATATTAAAAATATTGAAGATGACAATTGTTACGAGTATCTTCTTCACAACGAGGCATGCTGATTTCGTTGGTCATGCCCGGGAAATATCAGTACGTTTTGATTATGGCTATGTAATAACAATACATACCTTATCGAGTCATGACTACATGCGCACACACATGCGCACCTGGCAGCAGCCAGTTATTTCTGGTAAATCATCCAAAACGGCCGAAACAGTAGAATACAAAATTCAATTAGGCAGGCAATGTAAATTTATATCAAACCATCTTCATGAATATGAGATACGTGCAAGATGAGTTATTTCTATGCCATTATCAGATTTTCGGTTATAAATCTGGTTCTTCAACTTGCTGAGCACTAAGTACTGATCGGTAAACCATGTACTGTTCTCACACACCTCCGTAGAAAACACATTCCATAGCCGATTTTATGTGCTGTTCGAATATTGATGTGCAATTCATAAGCAGTGTTTCTTTAGTCACATACTACATGCTTAAGGTATTGAAGGTATAACTCCATTAACGATTACTTCTGAGCTAATACAGTATAATGTAATCAGAACACTGAAACACACACACACACACATATATATATATATATATATATATATATATATATATATGTGGATCAATTAATAGATGCTAGACTGAAAAAGCAAAGCATACATCTTTTCCAATATAACAAATATTATGCTGAATAATTTGAGAATAAGTGGCTGCACACGGTGCCAGGCTACGGAAGCACAAGCCTTCAATCAAATACGTTTTTCAAAATGTGACAGACTTACGATTGCCTCGAGATTTATATAAGGAATACGTCCTCGGCGTTGAAAGGCTTAAATTAATTAATCTCTTGGCCCCTTAGTATATCCACCATCGTACTATGAGCAACCACTGTCCATTTGATCATTACACATGCATCTCTATCTCACACCTGTATCGAGCTATCGATCCTTATATAACTGATATACACACACTGCGACAGCGCCCGCCATCCCCGACAGCGATCGGATAACGCCACATCGTAGCAAGTGTAGTTCTATATTGCTGGTTAAACTGCAGATACTGGGAAATAAATGTTGTTGATTGATCCATAGCCATGCCAGAGGCAGAATAGCAGTAATCTCAATAGTCTGCTTTGGCAGTGCTTGCAGTGCGTATGCGGGACTTTGCCCAAAAACGTTTCACGAAAATGTTGTTGAATGATTATATTTATATGAGCTGGTGCGATATGTTCGAAAGAGAATGCAATACTACTTCATTTTTAAAATAATGGTGGAGAAATCACAGCTTGCTGATTTTTGCCCTAACGTTAAAGTATGTTTTCGAGTTTCCCCGGAAGTTTTTGATTTCCAGATTCTTTGGAACACAACCAATTTTGCTGAATCTCAGTATATAGTCACACACACACACACGCACGCACGCACGCACGCACGCACGCACGCACGCACGCACGCACGCACGCACGCACGCACGCACGCACGCACGCACGCACGCACGCACGCACGCACGCACGCACGCACGCACGCACGCACGCACGCACGCACGCACGCACACACACACACACACGGTGGATCAATATTTTCCGAGATAGCAATATATCCATTATATGAACCAGACGCGAGCCAGGGTGTTTTTATTCAGACAATGGCACGCTCTGAACCCCTGTTTTCTTGTGTTAAAGCTTGAGTCAAATATGATCCATCCTATTAGATATGTAGAGTGCTGCACCCAGAAGCATACAGCCATATTGCCTAACATTGGATAGTCTAGTTTGGTAGACCATTCTTTTTAATTCGAGATGAAGTATTTTGAATTGACGGACCTGTCTATAAGCGGATCTAGTGATATTGTGCGCTGTTTCTTTAACCCCGGTTAAGACCATAAGCCTATATGAACAACCATTATGTGACTCGAAAATGTCATTACCCGAGCCAAAGTTGTGTGTTAAAGTAATGACCACCTGTTTATGCGTCCACCTCTGTAGGATCTGTAAAGTGGCAATACTAGATAGAGTTTGCTTGGCTGTAACTTACATGGATGTATTATTTGTGGAACGTATAATAACAACATAGATCTCAATGATACTTAAATATATTACGTGAGCTGGATTTCTTATGTCGATGTGGTAAGTACATTCAATGCATGACTTTAAGTCTATATCTTCAACACTATTTAACTGGATCAATGTTGCTGCTTGTTCATTTTGGAAGTGAGTAACTGCTTAAATTGTTCTTGATTATGCAGGAACATGGCGAAAAATGCAAGAGCTTGGCTAGACCATATCAATATGGTACTGTGACTGCACCTTTACATAGATGTTTGAAACATACCATGTTTTGAATCATGAGGTATGATGCATCTTTCAGCGAAATAGCATTCCTTCTAGCTCTGCCATTGAGTACTGATGCTAGCATTCCTAGTTTGGAAAAAGACTGCTGACTGAATCTGGTGAATATTTAGAAGTATTATTATCGGGCACTGTATCTGATGTTAGTGGCAAAGGCTAAAGATAAATAAGTTGTCAGGAAAAAGTGTGTTAATATGTAAACGCTTCTACGAGCATCTCCTGTGGATCCCGACGCTTTTTTAGGAGTTCAAGTAACAATACTAAATCAGTGAATCTAAATTGGGACTCACATGTGTATGTCATGCAAATATGGGTGCACGCTAACGAATTAGTATATCATTCACGTGATTCTCCTTAGTTATGTATTGTCTGTGCTGCGTGCTAGTGATGATAGTTGGAATTGGCGCAAGGACATATCTGTGTGTTCCAATCGTGTGGACGTGTCATTAATTTTAATTAGTATGGTTAATAGTGTTCATTTCAATTAAGATACACGTGTCTCGTGGTAAGAGCAAATGAGTGTTGCTACCCTGTTATCGGGCACTGGGCAATACTTCGTTAAGGTATTAATCAATGTTCACTGACATAATAATTTCTCGAACTAAAATCCAGATCTAGCAACATCGTTTTTTGTTATGCAAATAAAAGCTACAAGGCGAATGGATATACAAATATCTACAATCTAGTCTCGAGAGAAGAAATCCGTAGCTGAGGTGGCAGCGAGAGAGAGAGCGAGAGAGAGCGAGAGAGAGAGAGAGAGAGAGAGAGAGAGAGAGAGAGAGAGCATGAGGGAGGAAAGGAGAGAAATGGAAAGAGGGAGTGTAGTTAGATGGGTCAGTGAGAATGAGAGCTCCGTTGTAATACATGCCATTCTTGTCAAGTGCAGGCAATATGTTCACACGTAATGACACTGACAACTGACGGTAAGGGTGCAAACCACAACACAGTATATGGGCCCGTCTAAGAAATTGGCTCCTAACATAGCCATAACATATCATAATAGTCGACACAACTACTCTACATCCGAGCATATCTATACCTTATCCTCGTTAATAGCAATCGTTTAAGAAAGAAAGAGTAGACTATACTCCTATGCATTTGTAGATTTCGAAAAAGCTTTTGACAAGTTATGGGGAAAAGGAGTATGGAGAAAACTAAGGAAAAATAAATTAGAAAGCAAACTATTCAGGCGTATACACAATATGCATACGACTATCAAGTTCGTGTATGTATGATGTATGATTACTGTATTGCGAAAACACTAAAATAATTGGTTTTGGAAGTACTCGACTATACTATGGAAGATTACATTTCTATATTAACGGAAATGACATAGAAATGCATGATGAATATAAAAACAATAACGACAACGAAGATGTTGAGGAGGAAGACAATCACGATGATGACGACAAGAATAATGATGACAATGATGCCGATGTTAACCAACAAAGAAAATTTCAACAATACAACATCAACAACAACGATTGTGAAAGGAGCAACAACATTCACAACAACAACAACGACAACAAAGAAAACAACATCGACAGCAACAAGGAACACAACAACTACGACAAGAACAACAACAACAACAACAACAACAAAAGAAAGAAAGAAAAACAACAACATCAACAATAATACCAACAGAGCTCTGCATTGACCACAACGACAAAAAGTGGGATGATGACGGCGACGACGACAACAACGACGACGGCGGTGACAACACTGACAACAACAACGACAGTAACAACACCGCCACCACCACCAACAACACCAACAACAACATCATCAATAACAACACCAACAACAGCACCAACAACAACAACTCTAATAATAATAATAATAATAATAATAATAATAATAATAATAATAATAATAATAATAATAATAATAATAATAATAATAATAATAATAATAATAATAATAATAATAATAGGGATCTATGTCATAGATGTATACTGTATGTTGTAAAAAGACAAAATCTAACTGTAAAAATACAATGTGTAACTGCTCCATATAACTATTATGTAAATCCCCCATATAGCATGCTGATATGATATGGGGTGTAAATAAACATTTCATTTCCTTTAATTTCACATATCTTTGATAGCGCATACTCTGAGTCAACTAATCATGCCACTGATCGTAAACGTACAAATGGAAAGTAAATCAATTCACTAAACCAATTGAATTAACAATGGAGAAATCCGGTTTTGGATATACCCCGCCCCTCCCTATATTAGCTCCTCCCACACTTCGCCCGTGCTGGTATCGATGCACAGCCAAATAGGTTTTAAAATAGTCAACATCATGTTTATTAAATAGTAAATACATATAATGCGTGCACCAAACATTAGCCCGTGATCAATTACGCTTTCGTGACGAACTTATATACGGCCTTCATAACGTAATTGATTATGGCATCGACTTACACGTCACGTAGTTGATTATGACGTCATATGATTGATGGATACACTGGAAAGGTACATTGCAGTAGAGCCACATATATAATTAGAAGCGATTACTCATATAGATACAACCATATAGGGAACATATCTTTATCTTGAATATCTGCTGTGTCATAGGGGGAACAAGACGGCTCTATCAAGCTTCAACAGTCGTGTGTGCCTTCACTTGTTGACGAAGCCACAATGAGGCGAGTCATATTAGCATGGTCTCAAGATGCATGCAAAGCCTTCAATCGATAGACAAACATTGCACCAAAGTCGTTGTCCCTGATGTGAACTTGGGAGTTAATTCATAGTCACGTTCCCTTGAGTAGTTGTATAGTGAAACATATCTATATCGCAGACTTGCATTTGGGGCCAGAGTCTGGTGACTCTTGAAGCCCGGTGGCAATAGTTACAACGACTGCCGTCAACAAATATACTCATCTAACACCGACACTAATGTATCGCAGCCAATGAGTTGTATTAAGAGACCGTCATAGATGCTAATTATTTCGTATACATCAATCAATTCTCTACATATAGTTCTGAGCATGTGCATATTTTGTTGTGGCAGATGCAACATTTTATTATTTCAAATATTTCATAATTTTTAATTTAAATATAATTGTAACTTTGCAATTTTCGAGCATCCGCCTTTCAATTTTTCATTTTCATTTCACTTAGCTCCACATTTCATTTTTATAACCGTTTGAGAGCAAAACAATATTTGCTAGGGCTGTTAGGAAACAGGTGGACAGGTTATACATCACTTCGGTCGTGAACGGCTTATGCACTGCGGATTGTGGATGCAGTATTAGTACTGAATGTCACGCAATTGAATGATCTTTATCATAGAAATACAACTTTTAGTCAATTTAATTTGGTTCGATATGAACTCACGTGCACACCCAATATATAACACAAACGGTTCATTGGCTATTGGCTGCGCATTGACCAATTAAAGCAACGACTGATGGTCTCCTGGCAGCTATGCATCGCAGCGGTGTCTATTTCATGAAGGTGTCTATTTCAGGAAAATCCACGATGAAAAATTATTTAAATGTTACATACGTAACAATTGGAAAATATATCCAAACTTCAGTTTATATGAACGATAGGATCTGATACTCGGTCTAATGTAATATCACTATTATCAGTATCGCTAAAGCTCGTGCAAACTGATCATTTTCGACTCGGTCGATAATAGTGATATTAAATGGGACCTCACTTCAGATCCTCTATATACGTGTAATACACAAGCCGTGATACGCGGCAGACTGTGGGTCTCAGGCCGCTATCATTACCGGCGACATTTAGTTGTGACGATACAATTGAATACGCACGTGTTCTCGTCTGTATAACATGCAGACAGAAACATCACGTGTTGCATCAGTCAGTTACGTATGTCGCAGTATTCGACATGAACGAGAAAGTGCAATACAACTGTAATAGACACGTAGTGTAGGTTATTTGGGCAACTTAGCCTCATGGATAAGAGATAATTATGTTCATGACTCGTTATTCGTACACTGCTAATATATATGCGTTCAAATGCAACTCTTTGCCTTACTTACCACTGAGAGATAATGCATTACCGCGTAACATAATAGCACGCTTACATAGAAACACATTCACATAACCAATTGCGGTTGCTGTGCTAATATTAATCTGGCAATAAACATTGTTTATTTAGTCAAACAATAATTGCTTAACATTAGTATTAACAAATTCATTCTTTCTTGATAGCTTGGAAATTATAATGCAAGCAGTAGGCCTACACCGAAGCGCATGGCTATGCTAATCAATCTATAGTTCGATACCGTAAGACCAAAGACTAAAAGGAATAGAACAAATATAATGTCAACTATTTTGGAAATAATCTGATTGGAAACCGTTGCAGCCTACCGCAACAACAGCTTCCTATTAAATTAGTTTCACAATATTCAACAGATTATCACTACGATTTCCTAATAATTTAAATATTGGGTCTGTAGCATCGAAGCGGTTAAATTACTCAATATCTCCACTCGGTGTGTCTTTTAAACATATCCAACGTCGTAAGCACACCAAATGCTGCTAAACGTAATGATTAAAACACACATTTCTAAGTCGCACCTGTATCCAGCTATCGATCCTCACATAATTGAGTTACACACACTGCGACAGATTCTGCGGATCCCCGATAGCAATCTGATGTCATAACATCTTAGCGAGTGTAGTTATATATTGCTGGTTAAACTGCGGATACTGAGAAATAACTATTGATGATTGATCCATAGTCAAGCCAGAGGCTGGAAAGGCAGCATGCTGGATAGTCCGCCTTGGAAAATATTTTCCCAAGATTGGTTCTACGATCACGACCAGATCGACTGTTATAATTGTTCATTAACACTCCTTCTTGACAATCGTCTGCTAGATTTTGAGACATATTGCGAGACTTGCTGCCAACATATCCATAGAACAAGAATTTAATCTGACCCTGATCCATCTTTTTAATTCGGATCACGTTTGGAAATCCACTTTCACATTGAGATCATCTAATGTCTTAAAACCTAGACCAAAGTGGATTAGAAGGTGTTTAGATATATCGCTGAACACACACACGTAGGAAGACAGGCATACATACAATACCCTCTCGTCCTTACGTGGTTAGGGTAATATTGTAATATTCCTCTGTAGAACAAAGTGTACCAGTAATAGCCACGTGTACCAATGAATGCATCCAGTTTATCAACCAATCATGCTTATGACGTCATAATCAACAACATCACGTGTATAATGACATCACAATTAATTACGGCATGAATGACGTATCTAAGTTTGATGAATTTAATTGTCGAGAGACTAAACGGTGTTGTACGAATTGTATGCCTTTATCATTTACTAAAAATGTTGTTGAATATTTTGAAACTAATGTGTTTGGACGCTGTTGCTGTCATAGGCATCGACAGTGCCCAGTGAAATTAGTTTCTAAATATTCAACAGCTTACCTGTATAGTGTTGTGGAACATGAGATTCGGGGAGTGCAGGGATCGACCGATCCCAACACGGGCGAAGAATGGCAGGAACTTAACTAGCTAAAACGTTCATACACCTATTTATTCAATAAAACAATAATGGATGATGCACTTTGCGCCGAAGGCTGAAACAGAGTGAACCATCTGTTTTAATTAATGCTCAAATAGCACTACAATATTTTATTGAAATGGAATGATGCAAGTGTTTGCCTCTCCAACACATGCCACTCGCCATACTATTTAATTATTGCACTGTAATACTGAGAAAATAGCCGTTCACCTTACCCTGGCGACCCCTATGTTTAATAATATTGCTTCATAGCGTACACTTATGAGGTGGCAATTTCTGCCTATGTAACAGTAGCATTTGAAGTCTCTAACATGTAATGATTTAGCATGTATTGTGGGGGAAAATACAGTAGTAATAACAATTTAATCACACAATAGTAACCTGCTTATTTTAATGACGGCATGTATGTGTAATATGTTTCAATTGGCCCCAGCAATATTTTCATTGTTATTCTACTACTGACGCTTTCAAATAGTCTATAACGTGTAACTGCCGAATACACACATATTAAATAGACCCGATTGTCAATTCATATTGGCTTTCCAATGTATCCATACACCAGACAGTGATACGTATTGAACGCACTATAACCATTGGCACTCTAGACACGAGTTATGCAGGCATGAACTCATTTTTGTATTCGGTTGAACCAATATTGTAGAAACCCTTATACAATTGATTATGTGCGCGCGCGCGCGCGCGTGTGTGTGTGTGTGTGTGTGTGTGTGTGTGTGTGTGTGTGCGTGTGTGTGTGTGTTGGTGGAAGTCCTAGGTCTGGAGCTGCAAGAGATGAATGCATTCCATGGAAGAGCTATCGCGCAAATCCAGTACCATACTCATGTGGATAGGAGCACCGCCCATCCCGGCAGCTTAGCCGCCAATTTGTTTGCATGTTATGTTATACACTATGCTATTTATCGTTTCAGATATGGAGTCACTGGACACTGATCATCGCGAACTTCTACGTCTGATTACACAATTGCCCCCTTTCTCGCAACTTTAACGGTGTATAGTCTCAAACCAATAGCACGAAGCATCCTTATGTGCAACCAGGAAGTCGTCAGAGTTTACGACTGAGATATCCTATAATGCCCTACGAAGATGTTGATCTGCTTCGAGTAAATGTCACGATGTCAGACGGAGCAGGATTCGTTACAAATGCTGGTTTCCAAAAACTATTTTATTATTATGCCAGATTTTTCTTCACATGCGATTCATCGCAAACTCACACAGGCCATTGGCGTTGTGTGCGGCTGTAATGAGTTGTTTGTCATTGGGAACGAACAAATAGGACAGAAATAACATAGCAACTCCAGTGTCACAATCCATAATCTTGGACTTGAATCGTGTAATTAGAAATTCGCTTTTTTCCCATGGAAGGCATTTGCAGATGCTGCAGTTGCAGTGTGTAATCTAACACCAAGTCCATATTTAGATATATACAATGGGCATACGAACATTGTGCACTGTTTTGCAACATTCTGACAATTTCACTGAACAATGGCAATGGTGTACGCCAAATAGATTTGCTCAAACATCCAGACTAATTGAAATGTGATGCTTTAAGACTATATTAGTTTAATAATGGTAATATCCTCAAATAGTGTACACATCTCGGAATATCTGCAAACTTAACACCGTTGGGTGTAGTATGGAGTTTAACGTGTTAGTGGCATGCATGGCGTTTATTGTGATATAACTATGATGTGATATTGAGAATCATCGCCAATTCACATTTCCAGAGTATCCATCCATCATCTGACCTCGTATGACTTCATAATCAGCTCAGCGGGTGTATGATGATGTCACAATCATTACGCCACAAATGATTCTATATAGACTGTTATCACATTTCAAACAGTCTGACACGTTGCAAGAATTGCATGTCTTTGTAATTCTTTGCTATTTAATAAACGTGCTGTTGAATATTTTGAAACTAATTTGACGGGGCGCTGTTGCTGCCTTAGGCAGGAGCAGCACCCAGTCAAATTAGTTTCAAAATATTTAACAGCTTACCTGTGTAGTTTTTTGGAAATTGATAGCCATGGTGTTCAGAGCTCGATGGATCCCAACACGAGCGAGTTGTGGGTGGAGCGTAGCTAGAGACGGGCAGGGAATTGCTAAAACCGGAACGGTCCATTCCATGCACAAACTTGTAATTATAGTCCAGTAAGAATTGACATGATTTTGGTCGAACCCGGACACTATATATACCATAGTATTTGCAGAAAGAATTCCCCACGAGTCCCACATGGGGAAAGTAGGTTGTTTCAAGGTCAAAGAGGTGACCTCTAAAAACATATTTTTGTGGGTTCATAAGCTATTCTTTTAATAACTCTGGTTCTACTGATAGTATCTTAAGGCAAATTTGGGTGGGAGGTTAGCAGTTAGGTTCGGAACATACGCGCAACATTTTTCGTGAAAAGGTCAAAGGCCAAGGTCACAGCGACCTAAAATCTCTTTTTGAAGCATTTTCGGCAGCATTATTCAAAATTTGCTTACTCACGTCTCACTCGGAATACCTCGATGAATCAGTGCTTGATTTTTGTGCGCATAGTCATATTTATGTCTCCAACATGTGAAGTCAAACGGTCAAATGCCAAGGTCACAGTGGATAACTGTCTGCACCATTTTTAGCATATTGTTAAATACATATCGTTTGCGAAATATATGTTGTGGGGTAATTTTAGAAATCGGAAATTTAAGTAAATTATATAAACCACATATGTTATACGGTTGAATTTATTTGTCGTCTGCTTGTTAGACATAGTAACAGTTGAATATATGCCATATGAACCCCAGGTTGCGCCTGATTTAATATCCCTTTCCTTTCCCTGTGTTTATATTGCATGTTTGATATATTTCGGTATTATTGTCCGTGCTGTCTCGTTGCGAGACGAAGTAAAACTCGGATTTTGCTCGGATCAAGCACAGATTGCACTTGTTCTTTTGTCATGCTTGTACGTTCTCCAATGTCACGCATTACACTGTATGACCTTTGATTTCTTTTCATTCCCGTTTTGGCTTGCTAATTTGAATGTGAAGCTTGTGCGGGCTAAACAGCGATGGCCGGGCTGAACACGCCCTGTATCATTTGCGATGTAGATGTACAGATACATGGCAATGGCAGAGAACTTGGTGCTAAAGAGACACAATCCATAAATGAAGTTTCATTGAAACGAGTTGATGACATACATTTGAAAACATCTTCCGCTGAGAAGAACTATGTTCATGAAAATTGCTATACACATTATTCAAAAGGAAACCAACCAAAGACAACTTCCAGTGATCCAGACTGTTCTGGTGTTACACTATGTTTGAAAACAAAAGGCAAGCCTTTTGATTATCCAACACATTGCTTGATATGTACAAAGGAACTTGACTTTGATGATGCCAAGCGCCATCGAGACTGAGCATCTCAGATATCTAGTGTGGAGATTGTATCAAGCAAAGAAAAAAGTATCATTCAAGAGTCACTAGTGACAAAATATGACCATAGCCATGCCAATCTAGCAGTAAATGTAAAAGCACGAATACATTTTGCGGGAGATCTCCATGCAGTAGAGGCTCATTATCACCGACATTATTTACGCCAGGAAAAGGTGTTCCAGGGTGCGAGAATTGTGTTAACATAACACGTGGCAATTCTAGAAACAGTGACGCAATTAATGATTGTGCTTTCAACAAGTAGTGTTACTGGTTACAACAAACAGGGCAAATGCATGACCAATTCTCCCTTCAGGATCTGAGAGATCAGCTCGCAACATACTTGCCAGAAGGTGTTCCGCCATACACAGAGAAGCATCTGAAACACCGCCTTGTGAAGCAGTGTGGTGAATGTGTATGCGTTGCACAAAATGATGGGAAAATTAACATACTTACATTCAGAGCTGCTGCAGATAACATTTTACACCAGTCATATACTGATGCAGACAACCTAGGAGACAGGGAAGAAACCCTAATACAGACACAACTGATAAGTGCAAACATTAGAGGAGATATCAGAATTTGAATTGAGTGAATTAGAAAAGTCGATTCCAGACTCACTCCACACCCTTGTTGCTAACCTTTTCTCAGAATCAAGAAGTGAATTAGCCAACATGAAGCAGCAACTTCTGATAACTTAATTGTGCCACATCCTCATGCAGGCAACAGGCCAACACTCATACATATTACCTCTTATGTTATCAGTTGGCCTCTTTATCAAGCAGACAACATGATCAAGGGTGCTTATTGATGTTCTGACATCCTTAGGTCTATGTATATCGTATACTCAGATTCGGCAGTTGTAAAAGAGTGCAGCTGTTGGAAAGTGAGTGGATTCATTAATATCCTGTCTAGTTGAAGTCAGCAAAGGGGGCGGTTTCTGTCAGTGGCTTGTTGACAACCTTGACTATAATGAAGATACCAAACCAGGGCATGATACCACATATGTGATGGGTATAATTGTATGTCAAACTGAGACTTCATGTGAGCGTATACCAGAACCAGTTGTTAGACAGAATCCTTCTTCAGCAGATATAATGTAAGATGGGAACTTCAGTTCAATCATCAAATGCTACAAGCGTTCTTTGAAATCGTGTTTCTCTGATGTTAAGATAGGAACTCTTAACACTACAGACATTTCCACACATAAATGTCAAATAATGGATACCCTGTGGCTGTTATCGAGTAGGCTTTAACCGAGTCCACCAACCTGGCATGGGTTCAATTTCGACATAAGTAAAGGAGAGTACTGCTGCACAAATGTGGTTTTCAACCCTATGGTACCTTTGAACCCTTCAGCAGGTGAAGCTGTTTGTAGTACTATGCCGAATGTAAACAGCAGGCCATGGACGTCGGAATGTGCTGTGCAACATTTACCTTTGAGCAACCATTGTATTTGAGTGCTTGCAAAATCAAGCAAGCCAATCGGAATGAATTTAAGAACATGTTCTTGCGGCTGGGAGGATTCCATTTACTTATGTCTTTTCTTGATGTAGGGTGTAAACTAATGGAGGACAGTGGTATTGAAGAGTTGTGGGGTGCAGTGTATGCCAAAAACTCCTTACCTAAAATGATGGAGGGCAAATCTTATACCAAGACGCTAAGAGCATACCTTTCAAAAAATGCGGCACTTCATCTATTATTGTTTGAGCCTGAAGTTATCGATGCTGTGGACAAGTCAGATGAAATAGCAGAACACCCGAGCAGTGGTGTTCAGAATGTAGATGTAGACTGCCGTATGGACACTGATAATGAAGCATCAGATTGTATGGACATGATTGACAATGATGATCATCATCATCAGGTTAATATGTCAGATAGAAATAAGAATAGTGAAAGCAATTTCAAGCCACTCCTATGCCAGGTGGTGGTTGTGAAGCTCAATATACTGTTAATGAGGAACCTGTGGAAAGTGATAACATTTGGTCACGTTTGAAAACATTCCACAGCCCCGTATTGGCTGGTAAAATCTGCTTGGATGAAATAACTGCAAATAAAGATCTGATTCAGCTGCATGAAGAAGTGATTAGAAAAAAAGAATCTCACGAATCCAACCGAACGACAAAGCTATGGCTAATGTTCATGGGCATGGTCGAAATTACAATGCTTTTCATTAGAGCTTAAAGAACGGGTTGCTGGAAGTCACATCTTTTGGCTATAGAGAGAATGTTACCTTTCCTAGCAGCTGCAGGTCCCAATAACTATGCAAAATGTTGCCGGTTGTAACTTCAAGATTGTTATAATTTATGTGAATGTGTGGAAGAACCAATACAAAATGGAGAATTCGCGATAAGAAGGAAGAACAAAAGTGTGTTTTCACATGAACTTGCAACTGTATCGCCTGCACTGTTCAAAGATGATGGGAGTATGGTGAAAGCAAATAAGGCGGACATGGCTAAATGTATACTTGAGATGGATACATAAATCACATCGGAGACAGTTGGACCAGCAGCCAAAGTGCTTGATGGATGTGCTTCTTCTTCTTCTTCTACTTTTCGATCGCCGGTATTACATTTGGAGAGCCGTTCTCAAGATGAACTATGTGGTTTTCTGCAGTTCTTCCACAGGCCCATACAGCTTTTGAAGAAAAGAGGTTGACAAAGGCCAGATCTCTTCTCTCAACAGCTGATACGTACTGCAACATTGAAGTATGTGCTATGTGGTCTGTTCTGCTTCTCCACAAGGACAAGCGGGCGATGCCGTAAGGTGGAACCGCCTGCACATGTGTTGGTTTAGTCTGTTGTGTCCAGTTCTGAGACGAAAAATAATCACTTGCTCTGGCCTCGAGAGATGATGGGAAACATGTTTATATGCAGACCAGACAACATACCATTGCCATTAACGTTCCAACGGAGGTGTTAGGGAGAGAGATGTATATGTGTTTGCCATTTGCTCATGCTATGTCAGGCTGTGATACAACATCTGGAATGTATGGCGTGGGGAAACTGAAGCTCATGAAATTGGTCCAGTCATCACAGCAGGTACGCGCAGATGCGCTGGTCTTTGGTGACACAGAAACACCTAAAGAAGTGCTTATAAAGGTAAGAGAAAATTGTGCAAATAATTTGTACATAGGGGGGAACAATGCTGAAGGAATCGATGAACTGCGCTATTTACATGTCGTATCATCCAAATATGTACCTTTTGAGAGAATGCCACCTACCAGCAGAGCTATGTCCTATCACTCGCTACGTGTACATCACCAAGTAAGCACATGGCGTCATCTTCAAACGATTCTCCAAAAGGAACAGTTCGGACACAAGATTGAAGGTGATGCCGTAGTGCGGGTAATCACTGATAAAGCAGCAGCACCAGCAGATATATTGTCAGAGATCAGCTGATCCTGGAAGAGCGAGCGTTGTGTATCTTGTACTTGTGCCAAGAGAGGAATGAATTCCATGCAGCATACACTGCAAATGCAAGGGGCAATGTATAAATTCTCGCATTGAACTTTAGCAGAATATTACTTGGTGGAGCCAGCCGTTATTTGTTGATTCTATGCACCATGCATAATTTTAGTTATATCTATCATCCTGACAGGTGAATTATGATGAATAGATTGCCATAATAATCATGTGTTATGCTGTAAATATAATATCAGAATTCAATTCCTTGACCCCAAAACATTAACTTTAGCGGCTTCAATCGCCACTCTAGCGTATAGGGTAACTGAACTATCTAGAAATGTCCAATTTTCAACCATTTTGGCGGCCATTTTGACATCTTTCCGACATTTTGAATACATTACCATAATAAGCACGTGTTATTCTGTAAAAAAAATAAACCAGAATTCAATTCCATGACCCCAAAACATTAACTTTAGAGGCTTCAATCGCCACTCCAGCTTATATGGTAAATGAACTATCTAGAAATGTATAATTTTCAGCCATTTTGGCGGCCATTTTGAATTTTTGCTAAATAAGCATTTTCCCCAATTGGGATTCATGGGGAATTGTTTGTGGTCTTACTTTAGATACAATGGAAGAGTTCTGGGCAAAAATCTGGTTGTTACTTAAAATGTCCGGGTCCATTGTCATTTCCTACTGGACTATTATAGCAGTGTCACGCATAGTTCGCATGTTGGGTCAGAAACTGCATACATCCGCACTTTATTCGCAAATAATGAGCATTGCAAATTAGTTCCTCAGCTAGCCTAACCATGTAACATCTACAAACCAGACATAACACATTTTCCATGATGGAAGAATTATACTCTTGAATAATTTGAGACTGATTTGACGTGCCCACTAGATTAGTATACATACCATATAAGTTGGCATAACCTGTATTGTCCCATGTGTTCGTCATGTGTGCATGGAGATGATACAATCAATCAACAGCTGTGCATTTGTCACACCG
>CM067365.1:59437301-59729801 GCA_034401795.1 Chaetoderma sp. LZ-2023a
ATGTTTTAGCACCCTCCATGGTCCGCTAGATGTCCAGATATAGATGAGAGGCGAATAGTATAGTGTGATATTCTAAAATGAGTGCAGATTTATAATTGCCTTACAGGTATATTCAGTGCATTTGTACTATTTTCGTTTGCAAGCCAATGGCATACCAAATCCGTCGATATATACATTGGTATATGTAATCCATTTATCTGTTTAAAATGTATATTCTTCTATAGACACTATAAGTTCAAGATTGTGGTAATCCCGAATTCTCCCTGATCACACAAGATATAGTTTAACAATCGCAATAAGAACACATGATATTAGCTTAATTATGTCTTCTTAATTGGGGAGGTTGATAGGCCTCCGATTTGGTTTTAGTCAAGATTGATTCTTCTGTATAATGACAACTGCAGCTTGGCCAATAGCATCGGTGGGCACCTGTTGGGTGAAGATATACTATAATATGTATGTGGTTGGGTTGGAAATGGGATAGTTGAACTCAAGTCCGTTACTGAATCTATCAGGTCCATATGCACGTCCAGATCTCGGAGTTATGCTTGCCTACATGCAGTCGTATTCTACCAATCTAGCAGTTTGCAATACATCAATTTTATATAATTTAAAGATGATGCTATTATCAGTCAAACATATCCATCCCATCCGGGCATTGCTCCACACCTCTGGCGTGCGCATTCGAATGTATTGCTATATGTGCGTCAATACAAGACGATTCCCATCGTATTCATCTTAAATCTCCGCGTGTATATCAACACAGTGTCTCTTCAGACATATTTGCACAAAGATAAGTTGAACTGGTTTACCACATCCATCTAGTTAGCGTAGTCTCTTGGGAATAAGGTTGGAATGTCTGAGCACTCCCAAGTCAATGGATACTCTGTGTGTGTTAAGCCTTTAACCGTCAAATATAAGGAACTAACACGTGTTTTTTTTATATAAGTGATATAGTGTTGGATATTTTGAAAGTAATTTCTCTGGAACGGATACTGCCACTGGGCTATCTCTATACTTGTATATCATTTAACACACTGGAATATCAAGTAATGTTTCCAAGAATAAAATAAAATGTACCGTTAAATATTTCGAAAATAATTTGGTTGGAAGACATTGCTCTCTAAGGCGGCACCGACTTCCACAATCCAATTGTGTTCAAAGTATTCACCAGAGTATTTCTTAAGCATTGCATTGCAAGAATAGACTGTCTAAGTATGTGTGTCTTGGTGAACTATGGGCCACTGACTTCTCTGCACCATTCTTTAGGAAACACAAACATTCCTCTATGAAATTTCTGAATGCATATATTTTCTGATGACACACTTGAGCTGGCTCAGTTTCTTGTACACCCATTATCGTGGCAAATTGGGTTTCAAGTGACCAGAATAGCAGATACAAATACGAAAACTAACCAAACCGTGGCGTCAGTTTGGGGCACAATGTGTGTACACGATCAGAGTATCATGTCGGTGCTAATGGTGGAATGTTAATGGGCGCAGTACTACTCGGTGTTAGCTGTTCATGGATACGCCATATAGCTTAAGTAAGCCATCATTATACGGCACTTGTTAGATGAGATCGAATTTAACTAGCATTGGCCTGGCAGGAAAGCGATACAGGTTATGTTCTAAAATGCACTTCTTTTCTCATATTACCGTATTATAAATACCATAATGTCTACTATGTGCAAAGTAATAACTATTCTCGTAGACAATGTATATGTTAATTCATCGTGTATATACTACAGCCTTGCATGCATACGGGTCATTGTATTATACGTGGAAACATATTGTTAAATGTAATCCAATTACAGAGCATCGCTAAAGGGAATGCCTCTATTGTATAGCCAGTGTCTCACGATATCCAATACATCCATATCACGGTAAACATATAAGAACACTATTGAATAGCGTTCACGTAATTATAGCTAGCGACGATTGGCCAAACTCTTAGAATTCGCCTACCATATCACAAAGAATGTGCCATATCTTATAGTGTTGGAATGATCGCCATTATGACAACATTATATAATGCTTTTCCGATATGACACATTGTGCTCTGCGCCGAGAGACAAAGAAGACTAACATGGACTTCACATTGGCCACCAGTATGCTAGTGTACAGGCTAGTGTACAGGCTAGTGTACAGACTTGTGTACAGGCTAGTGTACAGGCTAATGTACAGCATGTATACTAGTGTAAATGTCGTACTGCAGACAGGCAGAGGGCCGATTGGTAGGCATGCAGCCATATAGGTGGAAAGGCGTGCTTGAAACAAACCAGCTGCCAGGCATGCATGGATGATGGCAGGCAGGCATGTATGCAGGTAAGCAGAAAGGCAGTCAGGTCGACAGTAAGGCCGGCATGCAGGCCCCCAAATGCTTGGTCTGTATGTCGGGCTGTCTATTTTCATATTTCTGGTGAAACTGCTTATGTTCCAGCAATAGTGTATGGCGCCCGTTATTATCTTTCTTGCCTTAAAACTGAAACAGTCTGTCTAATGTTAAAGTATTAAAAATGAAAATTAAGTACGCGATGATTTAAAAGTGAGAACATGACGAGTTAATAGGGAGGGTAATGGTATCAAAGCCTATTCCATGAGAGAAATGGCCATGTCGCAAGGCGAAGCTGTAGCATTTATTCACCAAGCACATCTTGTACAATGTATTCGGCCATGTGTATTCTCATTCATCGTTGAAGACGACTACAGGAAACCGGTTCCAGATTCACTGAATTACGCGCTGAGAACAGGAAACTAGTCTTTTTTTGGTGGAAGATGACGTCCATTAACCTTGATCATCTAATCTCTAGCCACACGTTGCCTGTGTTGGTAGCAATATATCCTTGCACTATCTGGCTCCCAATGCCGAGCACACCATGATGCCAAACTATAGACTATTTTGTAACTAGTGTGAATGTGGGCTAATGCTACCCAAGGCAACAACATTGTCCAGCCAAATTGGTTTCAAAATAGTCAACAATATGTGTATTAAATGGTAAAGACATATAATGTGTACAACTTGACGGACTATTACTCGTGTATGACCGGCTAAACCACATACTGCATGACGTAATTGATTATAATGTCAGCTTACATGTGACTTAGTCGATTATGACATCATACGCTCGAGTCCTCCTTTGACACGTCTGTTTTATCCAGGCACCATGACGAATTAATGGGCACTACTTACATCTTTAATCATCTCAGAACGAAATGGCAAATACCTTCTCATGTACATGACATTATGTTGCATATTTTGAACCGAATTTTACACGAAGCTGCTTCTGTCAGCAACAAGATCCAGGCAAATTAGTTTAAAATATGCAATCAGCCTTGGTGTAGAGTTTGCTTGAAATTAAGTATGTTCAGCTAATCTCATAGATCAAGTGACAAAGCATGCGGGACTAGGCGTTCAACTTTGGTTCAATGAAATTGAATTCTTAACTACGCATCTGGCGCGCCAGTAGCGTATGGCTCGGCCTTAATAGCATGCCCTGCCATTCGGTTTGATAAATCCTGACATTTTCTGAGCAACACTACGGTATAATAATATCTGCTGCCGAGATATGATGCACTTTATAGAAAGACGTATGCCTCGTGCGAATCTTATTCAAGCTGTATGGTTGACGTACTTGATTAATACGCACAGCACAATGCCGCACATGCACAGACAGGCTTTTCGGTTGATCTGTTATCTGATAATTGTGTTTCTGGAAATTTATTTTATAGAAATGTCTTTATGTCCGAGTCTGAAAATAAATTATACAATTTTTTAGGATTGCACCCCCCCCCCCACCCCCGCCCCTCCCAAGCAATTCTGGAGTAGCATTTCGCGGGCCTTTCATCAGTGGATGTCTGTGACACAGCAACTGGGTCCTTGCGACGCACGCTTGTTGTCATCATTATCTTTTGTTGCGCATTGGTCAGACCTCTTAGCAAGTGATGTGTCACAGCGCAGAAAAGGAACAGCTAAAAAACCGTCGTGCAAATGGGTTTCAGGGATGTGCATTATTGGGAAGCTCGTGACATGTAATAATTTTTCTCTCATTTGATAATAGTGCTATTAAATAGGACCTCGCTCCTGATCCTCTATATGCATGCGACAGAAGATGACTATGATAGCATAACCTTGATAACACTGTGCTGTGAGTTACACCAGCTAGATATAGTTCAATGCGTATGCATATGGGGAAATCCATTTCTAGCTATCCCCGCCTATTTCTGGCTAAGGCATGCGTGCTGTGATTGATTTCTATAATTTGAAACCTGAATTATCAGAATCCCAACTTCAAGCCCTATCAAGGAAATTGGTTTCAAAATAGTCTGCTTATTGTCCCAACAATGTGTAAATTCACCAAAGGCATACAACTTGTATACTTTCGTGATGCAATTTTATTATTTTCGTCATGGAGTTACGTCATTGTGATCGTGATATCACCTAACCCATGCCCTAATTGATTTTGACGTAGGATACCTCAATGATAAATTGGATGTGTCCACTATCATCTACGGACTACTCAACGACATCCTCACATGTGTACTGTCATAAACCCATCTAAAAATATAACTGCAGTAGTAAAAACTTCCAAACACAATTTTACAATTTCATGATTATCATCCTGATGTGCAGAATCCTGCCTTACTGCAGGACAAGAGAACATCCACATGTAACACACCCATCCATACGTGTGTGGCTAAAAAGTATTGTCAGATCAAATGCTAAACCATCCGTAAAGCACTGTAGTCATATGCATACTGTAGGCGTATGGGTTAGACAATATCGCACAGCGATTATATTAGGATTAGGGTGTGGTACACCTGAGGAATACAGATATTACTTGGTACATGGGTGTTGCACCTGCAAGTGGTTAACACCTTTAAACCCTTAATGTCAAGATTCCCAAATTCACAACAGTCATACGTGTAATTTGTTAAGTAGTTTGAGACTAGGTGGATTGGAAGCTGCTGCTGCCTGTCTGTTGTTGTCACGAGCAGCAACATAGCTCAGTCAAATTAGTTTTAAAATACTCAACATAATAATTATTAAGTAAAGGAGCTTGATAGTTCAGAATTTCAAGATTAGAGTGTTAAAGTGCTCTAATGTATTACTAGGATGATGCAGCCCACATTACATTTGGTGTAGTACTATACTTGTGGAGATTGAAAACATCTTCACCAAATATGTGTTGAGCAGAATGGGACGACACCAATAGTGTGCAATCTCCAACATACACACATGCAATTGTAATTGATTGGCACTAGACATTTGTAATCGATAATTCCAATCTGAAAAACTTCCGAAAAAACTGGTCATTCTTCACTAAAACTGGATTACTGTCATTGATTGTAAAAGTGATGTCATAGGTTTTGGGAAATGCATGCACTCCGTCCATTCTCGAAAGCAGATTAGAATCAATATGTTTTACAGAAAAAGTGATTTTCAAGCATCCTTACGCAGAAATGTCCCATTCAATTAAGTGGATGATCTTGAAGAGGCGCACATATCCTGTTTACAGATGCAATCTTAAAATGAAAGTACTCTCAAAGCTGGTGTATGCAGTCATTCGAAGGAGAATATAAAGTGGTCCGACTTGTTACTCAAGTAGTTGACAATATAACCAAATACGGTCACATGTTAGCTGACGTCACACTCATAATGACTTTCACACTCGCAGGAAACTCGAAAAGTCAATCTGAAAACCAAGTGTATGTCTTTGGTTAATTTACAATTTAATACATATTATTTTGAATATGCTGAACCTAATTTTACTGAATGCTGGTAGTGCCATATACAGCAATATCCGGCAGTCAAATTCGTTTCAAAATATTCCCCAATTTACATGTATAGGTATCATTTTATTGGAAGATATTTTGCCAGTCGATAAAAAGCTCTTCTAATCCAATCATGTTTACAATAGTCAACATTACTTTGTATTTTGTTTTACAATCATTCTACGTTAATTATGATCGGTACTTTAGCTTTATTAGTTGTGTCAAGTGCTACCTGAGCAAGAAATTAACGCGCGTCTTCTGGCAGATATACGTGGTCCATTATTTAACGGATGAATGCCGTTTCACCTATGAGCTGCGCAGCTGTAGCTAAACTCCACCCGCGCTCTGCCCGTCTTGGGATCAATCGATGCATGCCCTCTCTGAATCTCGATTTCCAGATACCTATACGCGTAAGCTGTTGAATATTGTGACGTACTTGATTATGACGTCATCATACATGTGACGTTGTTGACTATGACGTCATCCGAGGTGATGGTTGTGTTTATTGTGGTGGTGGTGGTCGTCGTCGTCGTTGTCGTCGTCGTCGTCGTTTTCGTCGTCGTCATCGTCGTGGAGAGTGTGGTTGTGGTGGTGGTGACGACAGCGGAAGAGGCCGTGGTGATGATGGTGGTTGTTTTGGTTTCGGTTGTGATTGCAGTTGCGGTTGCAGGTACTGTAGCAGTGGTGGTGTCGATGGTGGTTGCGAGAATCTGGTCTAGTGATGCTATCCATGGTAGAAGAAAGAGAAACGATAGCAACACCATCACCATCATCAATGTCAGCATTAGCTAATGGCAGACGGGAGAGTGGCTGATCCCTGGTTTATCACCAGCATTTCACAATGACAAAGCCATTGATTATATTACCCTGCCATTGACTTATTATATCAGCTCAGTAAAGCATTGGCGCTGATCGATGGATAGAATTCGGCCTCAAGATAGTTGCAACATGGTCTGTGCAAACCTAATCGTTGATATTCCGTCACAAAGAATATGAACAATAATATGCAGTTGAAAGAATACGAACAATAGCATGCGGTAAGTTTAGAATGGCAGCTCTTATGCCTATATGTGGGCGTACGCTTTGCCATGTGTGGATGTTTTAGGAGGAATTCATAATTTTGCAATAACACAGAGCCGGATTGTTTTTAATTCTGCACAAACACATGTATCTATCCATAATACATACATGTATATTATTTAACGTGACATATTCAGTCTCTGTCATAACATATGAATATAAATTTCAGGAGCATGTCTACTTGCTGTATTTTGACCCATACCGGATGCATTAATTACATTGATGGGGATATTGTATTAGCTTATTATTATAAATAACACAATTATTCGAGCGTAAAGTAATTGGCCTCATTATGCCATTGGCAGCCACAGAGACGTAATGAGGTATTGGATACAGATAATGTGAGCTAGTATTACGAAGCTATGACGACGAGATGGATAGCAAAACATGTACTGCGACTGCCTACATCTGAAATGGATGAATCCGATCTGCCAGTCAAGTATATGATGTCATAACCAGTTACGTCATATGTTGGCTGACATCACAATCAAAATACACAGCTTAATGAATCACGCGATCAGGTTTGTCATGAACATTGAATAGTGCACCAGTTGTACGAAGTTATTGTCTTTACCATGTAATACACAGTGTGTTGAATATTTTGAAACGAATTTGACTGGGCAACATAGGCAGCAAAAGCCAGCCAGTCAAACTATTTTCAAAATATGCAACATATTAGGTGACTCTATAGTTATCATAAAATTAGAATACTTGGAATTTAGCATGTAAAGTATATACGTCGATCCTAACACATGCAAAGTATGATCTTGTGTACAGTATTAGGCTCGTATCTGTTTTGAGAGGAAGTTAACATCATGTATATTTTCTCATCAAATTATAGAATTAATGCATATTTATGTATAACATCATGCACAGAGGGGTGATAATCCATTTGTGTATATTCATCGATTACTAAAGCATAGTACTGTTTGAACTAGCCGGCTTTCCAATGAAGATAGAATTATCTATCAGGTTTACATATACATTGTCAATAATCCAATGCAATGGATGCGTGCCTTACTCACCCCATTCTATATTCTCTTAATTAGACATAGTCTACAGGACATGGAGAATATGCATGGCCAAAATCAAATCGTGTGGGGGACTATTTCTAATGGTGTACACATCCTTGAACACAAACTAGTGTTGGCTAGGATATTACAATTATAATTAACTGTAAAGTCACAGAGTGTGTCGTTTGTAGTGCGAGATGTACACATAGCCAGTCGACACCATTATTTAAGCACTGACCTTGAACAAAGACGCATGGTTACACACTGACACTGTGATGTACATGGTAATGCGAGTGTATTGTGTTATATATGTCTATACATAAATCATTCGCATAAGATGAAACATTTCAATGTGTAAAGCGATTCTACCTTCAATTCCCCATAGTGCACTATGATGCGATGGCTATATAATTAATAGCTAGCAATCTCTTGCTCCGTGATGTGATACAAACAGTGTAAATTAAAATGTGGCGAACGAAATATTTCACTGAGTTGTACCGTGCACATACATTCAGTAACTCCGTATTTTACCTTCATTCTAACAGCACGTTTCTATAGACATGTGGCCCGTTAATCGATGGTGATGTTTATATGTTTAGAGACAATGGCGATATACTTCAAACATTTCCTGGTAAGGACCTGGGTTAGTGAAATTTTTAACTATGAAAACTAGTATTACGTCACGGTTGTGTACACAATATTCAGAGTGTATCTATTTTTTATGGGAAGTTAACATCACGTATGCGTTCTCATTACAGTAGAGGCAGTCGGTGATACCCGTGTATTCATACATTACTAACACCGAGCAATGTATGAAGTTAGTCAGATTTCGAATGATATAGGTGTATTTATCAGGTTTACTTATACCTTGTCAATAATCGAAATGCAATAAATGCATGCCTTACACAACCCACACTATGTTCTCTTAATTAAACATACCGTGCAGGACATTGATCAGGCATGCCCAAAACGACATCATGTGGGAGACTATTTCCACAGGTGTACCCAACCATGAGCACAAGCTAGTGTTTAGCCGGATATTAAACTAATAATTAAATTTAAAATGCTAATTTCTAGTCTGTAGTGAGTGATGCGACCACCGTCTTTAAGCACTGGCCTTGCACACGGATACACGACTACAAACTCACATGATTAGCATGGCGATACGAGCGCATTGCATTATATGTGTATACACATATATCATTCACATTCCTACTATTATAATTAACTGTTTCTGTGCATAACAAAAACGATTTAGGATGATGTACATTAATTTGTCAAGTTTAATATGATAGTCTGTTATTCGGAGTGATACATGTGGTAATTTTAGTAAAGAAGTTAGCACATCCCAATCCATTGCTCATGGTACGTGTGCATGTGTGCGTGCGTGCGTGCGTGTGTGCGCACGTGCGTGCGTGTGTGAGTGTGTGTGTGTGCTAATATCGGCTTTCTAAAAACTAAAACAGGGTGTCACGGGAGGGTGTCTGCCTCATATAATAAGCAAACTATTAAGCTGAGTCTGATGAACATCCTTAAAATAAGGAAAGACTGGTTGTAGACATATACACAAAGTGAAATCGAAAGACTGGAAAAGCAATATCTCACACATTGTCTTGTGTCACCATATCTTAGTGGGCGGCATATAGCTTTTGAATGAAGCCCTGCCCCACCACCACAAATAATACCACCACCACTGCCATGAAACAACAAACACAACAACAAAATCACTTGTCAATTTGCTTTCAAATTATTTAACACAATATGTATTAAATTCCAGATAATTCTTGAAATATTTCCCGTTGGAGTCAATGCATTGTGTGCTTGAACAACTGATAGAGTTATAAAACAGAGATTCATTTGAGCACACTGTTTTATTTAAAGTAATTTTTCCTCCAGATACACTTGGCAATTCGTAGTGAATGTGTACAATAACAGCAAGCGACCAGAAAGATACATAATCAAGCACACATCCAGACAATTAGGCACACCTAAGCACGGAACTCTATGTTAACTAACTAACCAACTAACCAACTAACCAACTAACTAACTAACTAACTAACTAACTAACTAACTAACTAACCGACCGACCGACCGACCGACCGACCGACCGACCGACGGACCGACCGACCGACCGACCGACCGACCGACCGACCGACCGACCGACCGACCGACCGACCGACCGACCGACCAACTAACTTACTAACTAACTACCTAACCAACGCAGAGTTGAAATCGAATCATGCCAAGTAAACAAATTAATGATCCAGATTAAGAAATAAATAAAGTCGACATGCATTGAGCTGTGTGAAAAAACTAACATGACTAATGCATGCATCTATCATTAGAGAAAAATATTTTATCACCCCACAACCATCCCAAACACGGAAGTAGACAAAGACGGAATTCTACTTAGTTGCCAATGAATACAGACCGATTTTAGTTGGTAATATCTGGACATTAGCAAACATATGTATGTGTATGGCCCATTCGTACTTACAGAGTGCATAGAATCGATGGTACATAGACGTTTACTAGTATATGTCATCTTATCAAATCCAATTTCGCTATAGGTATGTCATACGGTGTTCCATCTTTAGTCGACAAGTGCGAAATGAAGCATCTATTGGCCTATACAAATTCACTATAGCAATTCCCATCTCGATGACCTTATTCAGATGATTGAAAGAAAGTCATTCCAGTTTAATTGAATTACCCATCTGTGAACAGGAAATTAGTATGTTGATGGCGTAGCGTTAATTTACTCGTCTTCCAGTTTTCTATTCAGTTGACTTTCAAATTACAATCACAATATATAAGGACATAGATATAGAACGTGCACTACTAGAATGAAAGCATACTCGTGAAAGGTATCTAGTCGTTACTATTCTGCTAATAACATATTTCTCTTTTAATCTGCCTTTATTTGCTAGCAGTCGGGTCAGTCGCCGTGTGCATTTGAATCGAGTACAACATATTGGAGCCTGAATTCCCTGCATCTCAAATTCAAGTTAAATATACAGGAAATCTGTTGAATATTGTGAAAGTAATTTGACTGGGTGTTGTTGCTGTAAGAGCGCTCAATCAAATTAGTTTCAAAATATCCAATATGAATTGTATTGGATTTATTGCGCGGAATATGAAACATGAGGACATTTAAGAATTACATCAGCATTTTACAGGCAATCTGATGAATATGAATTTTGGTGGATCATATGGTCGACACTCACTCTATTTGTTCTTTTAGTGATATTATTGTCGATTTTAAAGTAGAGGAAAATGCCCCTGCGGAGACAATTAACATGGATGTCATTTGGTGCAAGTGGCAATACTGTACTTTTTCTCTGGAATTAGTGAAAGCAAATCGGCTATAGATATATCCTGATTTGCCTAAACACGTGCGAGTGAGTTAATACCTAAGCAAATTAATAACACATGACACATGCTGTTTCCACACAGTCTGCTAATTGTTCAAGCGATGGTCATTGAGATTGGCATGCGCCTGTAGCCATGTGTATATGCACCGTGGATGTTAATCAGTATTAATTAACACGGTCAATATGACTTGTTTCAAGTAGGATACGTGTGTCTCATGTTAATGCCAATTGATTGCTATTTCAGTATTGTTCCATTCACGTTGATAATGAGATTGATGATTATGATTAACATAGAGCATTCAGAAGCTAAGTCCCATGTATAAAACATAATCTTTTCTAAGATTAACTTTAGACAGCACATTATATAATAAAGGGTTCACTTTGTGATGTCTGTTTTACATGTCATTTTTATAGTTTTGCATTAAGGATTGTGATTGAGCCTTTAATTTACCATATACAATATAAGGTTGCTAGAATCTCGGTAGCTGCGGGTTCCAGAAAATTTCGGATTTTCTAGATTTGTTTCGCATCAACCCCAAGGTTGGATGTAAACAGTGCCTTGATACAAAACAGAAAAAAAATGTCGAAATTTCATAATGCTTACCAGAAAGTTAGCAAACTCGATATCTGCATTGGTATACATCAGCAACACTCACAAACGTTCCAATAACATTCATATAATTCATATCTCTATTTGAGAATGTTATTTGCTATTTTTAATTCCTCTAATATTCTTGAAATCTTTCTTATGAATGTATGGTGTGTAACCGTCAATGCCAACTCATAGTAATCGTGTACAAGCGGGTTGTGACTTGCTGTTTCCCAATAATGAATACGCGAATGCTCACAGCCAGTTTATCAATCTGGCATGAGTATATGGCTGTGCCTTTGTCTTTTCAAATAATCATGCGCCCATTGCTTATTATGGTCAAAGTACACTGCAGTCTAGAAGTTCCTTCAATAATGGGCGTCAGTTTTTCTTTACACAAATCCTATACAAAATACTATGAATCAGGCTTGAACTAGTAGACGGTGTGCATGCACACATGGATAGTACTAATTGTGTTCCTCAACACTATGAAAACACTTCCTTACAAAAAGCCTCTCTATCTCAATATATTAAGGTAAGGTTAGAAAGGAAAATTGTGTGCCAATCTTAACATCAATGATTTTTATTCTTCAAAGCATATAATCAATGATACAATGTATGCATACAGGGCTGTTGGTTGCAATGGAGGCGTATATTCGAGCTCTGACCACCTATGTATAGCCCAGCTTCTAATACATGTTGGACTTGATACAAACTATTGAAACATGAAGTCCTAGAATCAAAATTGCAAGGTAACCATACAGGTAGACTGTTAACTACTACGAAACAATTTCCAGTCAACTAAGCTTGAAAATATTCGTTAGAATGTATATTACTTTATAAATCTATTCACAGACATTCAATTCGTAAACTTTAGTGATAGACTTTTTGATTTTGTGATGGAGCTACGCCATATTTTGGCGGCTAACAAGTGACATATTTGCTTATGAAGTTAGGGCTAGGCCCCGTCCATTTCTAGCTAGGCTCCACCAACACCTCGGTCGTGTTTGGATCGATCGATCGCTGCACTCCCTGGTTATCAATTTCCAGAAAATGGTACCAGTAAACTGTTCAATACTTTGAAACTAATTTGGAGGGGTGCTATTGCTGCCTATTGCAAAATATTCAACATACTGTGTATTAAATAGTAGACATAATATTCGTAGAATAGCGCTTTGTCCGTCTTCAATTATGCATCTGTGCCGTATTTATCTATGTCAGGCATGATGTCATTAATTATCATCCTTCACATCACCTAGTTAATGCTGACGTCATATGATGGCTGGTCCACTGAGTGACAGATCGGATTCCTTTGTTATGATACTACATGGTCTACACATTGTGTTAGGGTATCGCCTTAATTTATTCTGTTCGAGAAATATTGCATTCAGTTATTGAATAGCAACTTGTACAATACATAAGCCGAGTGCATTGGGGTGATGATTTCCCAAGCTAAAATAGAGTTATGCGAGTGTCCTACAGCCAGGACTTATTAACTGTGATACACGTCTAAATAAAGGCATTAATACTCTGCTCTGGGATATCATCTATAACAAGCCACGTTTGACTAATGTTCTAGCCGTAAATTATGTCAACAAGCTTAAGGTTAATAGCAAACTCCCCCATTCAAATTGATAAGTGTTGACAATCGTCTAAAGGGCGGACACATATCCACCCATCGGCTATAGGTGATACTACAATATCAATTGATGAACGGAACTGTGACGATACTGCATAGGCACCATGTCCATGAGCCAGAAGCACAGTATTACACACAGTACATTGGAGAGTAACCTAAGTCAAATATGTTCCACATAGATAAACTAGTGTTGGATTAAAAGAGTGGAATATTACTATTCCACAACGTAGTGAATCTTGATGCTTCAAAGCAAGATGTTAATGTTGCAGGCTGCGACTTTGCAGCATTGCGCAAGTGTATAACGAGAATATATATATATATATATATATATATATATATATATATATATATATATATATATATATATATATATATATTATATATATATATATATATTCTAAATATTCTGCGCCCATGCCTACCTATGCTCCGTCCATGCCATTACCCGTGTTGATATAGATTTGAAACGAGGACAGTTGAAATCCGAGCCTCCAAATGGAATGGTAACTTTGCAGGTAAACTGTTGAATATTTTGAAACTATGTTGGCGTAGCTGTGCTGTTACCGATGGTAGCAACATCGCCCGGCCAAAGTAGTTTCAAAATATTCAACAGAATGTTTATTAAATTGTAAATTCATTCAAGACAGCCTTTTTAGTGTCGTGGGGGCGATACATCATTTTGACTATGACGTCAGCTAACACGCGACATATTTTAATTATGTCATTCCATGTATTATTATGTATTTATTTTATTCAATGAAATGTGTGTTCAATTCTAAATGGTTATTTGAAGAACATTTTCCGGGTTAGAACCTTAACACGGGGGGGGGGGGGGGGGTCATCATATACAAGGACTAAAAATCACTCTTTGAGTAGTATTTGGGAGAAGAAATCAGGTTTCGTACTATCCGAATATACAAATCTCGAAACTGAATTAGCTTTCGATCTTATCCTAACATACACATATTACCATAGGCACTAGCATTAACAGGGTATGACCATTCACTTGACACCGCTTGTTTCCACACTGTCTGATCATCTTTTGTGATGGTAGTTGAGATTGGCATGGGGCTAGAACCATGTTTATATACAGCATGGATGGGATGTTCCATCAGTGCTAATCAACATGCTTCACATATAGGGTTTCAAGTAGCATCGGTGGGTCGCATGTTAATGCTAATCTATTGTTTTCCACCATTGTTCGCCACCAATGTCACAATTCCATTTGGAACTGAGATAAATGAGTCTGTGAAATGGTAACCCTGTGAGATGGGATTTAGTGCCAAATTTTAAAATAATCTTACAGGTAAGCTGCTGATTTTTTAGAAACTGCTTTGACAGGAATAGCACCCAGTCAAAATATTCAACTGCTTACCTGTATAGTTTTCTGGAAATTTAGATTCACGTAGTTTAGGGATCGATTGATCCCAAGACGTGCAAAAGCGTGGGTGAATCGTAGCCAGAGCTAGGCGGGGCATAGACAAAACTGGATTCGTCCATTAGCAATACATACCCTATTACAAATCCACATATTCGAAGAAATTCTACTTGATCAGATTGATCTTAATTTTGAACGTTCTAGAGCGCAGTCTAATTCACGTGGCCCGTCTGAGAATGAACGTGTTGAAGAAAATCAACAGTCATATATGCGATAACGTGGTAACAACTTATAGAGGTAGTCCTAAATGTTAAGGAAACTGTACGTAAATTGTGCAGTCTTTCACAGAAAATCGCATCCATATATAGCGTGCAATAACAGATACTTCGTTAATCATCAACCTACATTGCTCAGATCCATTAACCAATATTCCATTGTTTGTGGTGATTATGTAGACAACGTTATGTAGGAAATTATACAGATTACCGTGTATAGCTTCATACCTGATTTCTCTTCCGCAAGCTGTAACATAAAGGCTAGTTGGCGGGTGGTTATATGGCTTTCGTCTGATTAAAACTTCCTATTACTGAGGGCATTGCTAATGATGTGCCCTCTAAATGCGATTAAATAGCTGTTGAATAATACTAATATATGCATGAAATCCTACCGCATCTCCAGAATGGCGGAAAACAGGATAATAGTTGGCAGCATTTTATAGAATTCCTGTAATTGCAATTCCACAATCTTATAGCATTGCGCAATACAAAATAGCAGTAGAGGTGAGACATTGACGTATTTCATGTGTCTAACCCTTCGATATAGTCCAGTCATTAAATGAAAAAAACTTGGTCAACCCACCACAAATTGCAACATAATTTATTTTATCATTATTCTTCTCAGAAAAGCAAATAAAGGAACATATTACAAGTCTTCCAAAGTCGAAGTAGTGGAACAGTGTCTAATTTGCATTAATCCAAGATGGGCACCACGATATTTATAATTGCACATTTTCACCTCATTTTGACTTCTGATCAAGTTATTTGTAATGTGTATAGGTGTTAAACCACACTTAGGTAATGGATACATATGAAGTACACACACAACGCCCAGCATAATCTACTGCGTGAAAAGGTAATACTTTACAGGAATCAAAGATGGCTACCATAATATTTGTCATTACAGTTTTGGCATTATTTGCACTTCTATTCAAGCTTATTTTCAAATGCTTAGCCGTAATACACCATTACGTTCTTTAACATTAACATATCTTGATTAAAATTTAAAATGTTTTAAAACTTTACAATGTCAAATATTGTGGTTGCCATCTTGTATTTATACAAATTGGTCACTGTTAAATACTACTCGGATTTTAGTTTTATTGCGTGATATTTGCTTTTCTGAGATAACCAGTGAAAAGACTTTCCGCTTTAGCTTATCTGTTGCAATTTGTTGCAGTACATGTACATGTATGTGCTGTATGTCAGTTCGCATTCGAGACATTATGGGGACACATGTGTTTTAACATTTGACAAGCCACTTTTGGGGAAGGCTAACAATACAGGAGAGTGCACCAGCAAATATTAAGATCGGACCCATTGTACAGAGACTTGGGCGATATCATACACAAATGAGTTTCTTAGGTTCTATTGGTCACCTTAATATAGACACGGTTCTGCTGGACTTGTTGGAGTGCACATATATGAGCAACACAGTAGATCAGATCCTGAGGGGAAATCGATTTCCAGGGCATTCCGTGCCATGCTAATGTCACATGTCTTTGGCATACCAGTACCACACCCAACAGCAAGTCGGGCGGGAGATGAGCAAGAAGGCGCAGTTACAGCTGAGTCTTCTCGTGAAACTTATGAATGTACCTCAATAGAATCTGACTGAACCACTAGCGAAAAGGCAGATGGCACGCGAATGCCAGAAGTCCATATTGCTGCAGGAGCACTGAATGATGATACTGCCCTGTAGGTGGGGCTTAGAATACACCTTCCATATCAGCTGCGTGTCGATAGTCACTTACAGGACTGGCGGTATGATCAGCGAACGAAGAGAAGAAGAAGATGATATAATGGATGAGGCAATCACATTAGATACCTTACAGAAATGCAAGTTCCTGCAGGCCACCAGTCAGAAACGACTGACAAGTAAAATGACATGTCACCAAGGCACAGCCAACTTGTGGTTGCAATAGCTGAAAATGGTGACTATTATCCGCACATTCATCAAAGCGGACTGGTAATTGGCAGCTGCATTTGAAGTCATTGCAGGAAATGTCGTCATAGCTAGCAGCTACATGTAACGATACATATACCAAATCTGTGTATCTGTATTTGCATAACATTAAAGACCTACTTGTATGCGTACCAGTACATTCAAGATGACCTGCGTGTTGGTAGAAGATCTGATATATATTGGACAGGATTGTCACAGGACTTGCTTATAGAGCATGGCTTGGTGAGGAGCATTAAACGTACAGATGGGCTGACAAGAGGACGTGGGATAACGGACACCCTGAGATACATGGTTGTCTACCAATGTCCGGTGATAGGTGAACTTGGTCAAGTAGGAGCCGTTATCAATAAGTTATCTGACGAGTGAACAACACAAAGAGGGGACAGTGGCAGGACTGGTGAAGAGCATGGATGATACACAGGAGCGCTTAGCCTTTTGCCCACCAGAAGTCCTTCTCTTGGGAATCCAACACTAAACAGTATTGTGAGGCCACTGTGAATGTTAGGTGTGCTAGAGAATTCGGGGACAGGATTAAGAAAAGCGTTTTGGCAAACGCATCATCAAGAGGTTACTTTAAGTAACACCAATGCAGGGAAAATAAAGCGTGAGGAGATATACATCGATTCGAAGGTTCAATTTCAGAGGCTAGTGACTTGGCCTATTCAGTGATAACTTGGACGATGTCTTTCAGTATCAATAGTGCGCCAATCTTATGCGGGTGAGGGGCAAGCACAATGGTGGAAGCCAGTTTCTCCAGCAATCATATGCCATCATAATCAACTACGGCACATGTATGCTGACGTCATAATCAATTACGTCATGAATGGCCTGATTTAGTCCATCTTAAACTCTTGATAATCCATCAAGTTGTACGAATTGTATGTCCATTCAATGAATATGTTGTTGAATATTTTGAAACTAACTTGCCATCGACAGCAGCAGCACTCAGTCAAATTAGTTTCAATATAGCCAACAGCTTACCTGTATAGTTGTATGGAAATTGAGATTCAGGGAGTGCACCGATATATTGTTCTTAGCGCTCTACACTACGCTTTGCTAAGGTATTAATCAAGGTTTAGTAACATACTAATTTCTCTAACTAAGATCTTGATCTAACAGCATCGTGTGTGCTATGCAAATAAATGCTACAGGGTAAATGGCTAAACAAAGATCAATAATATAGTCTCGAAAGAAGAAATCTATATCTGTGATGGCAGCGAGAGCAGACAGTCAAAGCACGAGAGATGGAGGGGTGGGGTGGAAAATAGGGCGGGGTTAGATTGGCCAGTGAGAGTGGGAGATCCATTGGAATACAGGACATCATGGTTAAGTTCAAGCAATAGGTTCACATAATATGACAATGGCAATGACATACTCTTAAATGGTGTCTACACTTCTGATTCATCAAACTGAACATAAACTAACATCCACATCAGCTATACATAATCACACAATTTATTATTTGAACATATTATTTGTTTTTCAAAGATACATCTTATCAGTAGTTTCAATGAAACATATGCGTGCAGATACACTGGCAGTCATGTGTGCATGCATACATGCAGGCAGGCAAGTAGGTGGGCTGGCAGGAAAGCAGGCAAGCAGGCAGGCAAGACTGTCATCAGTTAAAGTGTCTATGCGGGTGAGCTGGTGGATGACATCGTTGGCTAATGCTCTACTGTCAACTGACAGGTATCGAGTACTCACAAAAACAGTCATGGACTAACTAGAAATGTATTGGTCATTTAAAGACTTATAACCAGTTCAATACAGGCATCACACACACGCTCACACTCACTCACATATTCACACAGAAACAGCAATACAGAAAATAACATTTACCGAGAAAGGCGTGGCTGTGCGTGCTGCTGGTGGTGTTTTGTGCCTAAACTCAAACACGAAATATGGTATAAGTTTGACATGAATCAGCTTGATTGTTTGTAGATTGCGCAATATTGCCGATACTCAAACCACGATATGATTTAGTCCGTTTTTATGTGGTAATATCCTGACAGGATTAACATATGAAGTCTGCGTGGTTCGAATCCAGAAATGTTGCAAAATGTTCATTTGTAATGGCTAAGCCAATAAAGTTATGTCTTTACAATAATATAACACACAACGACGAACACCTCACGGTGACAAATGGAACCAGCCTAACCTTCCGCGTCGGCCATCTCTCACATTATCTTTCGACCTTGTTCGTGCTCGTGCAGCGGCCATCACATCACTCCCTCTCTCTCATCAACACATACGACTCCTCACCAGTATTTCTTCAGTCTCTTCCACTTAGAAAATCAGTACCATTTATTATGTATTACAGCTCAACACAGTGATATGATATTCGTATAGCAAACACACTAGTGAACAGTACTCCTACCATTTCTTATTATTAGCCGTTATCGGGTGGTGTTAAGGACTGGAGCACATGTCGGCACCATGTTCACTCACACAAGCATTCAGCATATTCTACAACATAGAAACACAGGGTGTTACGAAAAATGTAACAACTGAATTACGTAACACCCCCACGCTTAACAGATGGCAAGAGTAGAGCAATTTGACTACAATATCAGATCTCGTGACATACCAATAAACATGGTTGAAGAATAATTGGTGATATCTATCAAAATACACCTATGGGCTTGCAATGAATGGTGCAGAGTACCTTTCCTAGCGGACTTCATCATTCAGGAATGTGTCCTTGCTAAAAGAATAAGAAAAATTAATTGGATAACTCTCTTTATAGTTACTCAACAAACTGTCCACCACCAAGATTTATCTCATATCAAATACTACTAACAGAACTGCCCATTCCGTCAAACGTGTATTATATTCCCATCAGTTAAACAAACATAAGTCTTGAAATAATCAATACATTTCTACTTATTCCATTCCTGTTTTGTGTGAGTACTCGATACCTGTCAGTTGACAGTAGAGCAGTATCCAACGATGTCATCAATTCATAGCTCTCACTTCAATCATCAAAATCATGCCATATCATCCACCTATCAGGAATCATACCCTAGACAATATCGTAACATGGGGGCTCATTCGGGATATTTGAGTGTGGCGGGTAGGGGCGGGGTGGTTAGTGGTGGTGGGTGGCGGGCTGCTGGTCGTTTCGAATTGTCCTGCACGGATTTCAAGGCGGCAGCAAGGTAACAAGTGACAAGCACCGGAGATAGACCATCTCCTTGTGGGGAGCCGATTGATGTCTCAAACTCTCCAGACTTCACCGACTTGACTCGTGCTCTCAGGTTGGTATCTGCATGCATTAGTCTCACTAGTCGTAGCTCATCTTCATTGGAACTGGCTTGGCGCAGAACATCGAGGATCTGTGAGCGCTTAATTGTGTCGAAGACTCGTGACATGGCAAATACCCATTTTGTGGAAATGCCAGTGTATGGACATGCCTACCAGCAACAGCATGTGTTGATACAATGTCTGCGCAGCCGCGTTCATGTTTGAAGGCAATTTGACATAATCCAGTGAAGTCATCGATCTTGGCTCGGATGCGGCATAGAGTAACATTGGATAGGCCTTTCCTTATGTTGTTAAGGAGCACAATGGGCCGCAGATTGACTGGGGCCAGGTGGCTTCGTGGGCTGTGTTAGCGTGATAATGGCGCCTTGGCCTACAGCGTCAATGGGAAGGTGGAGCATGAGAGCTGAATTGATTAGGTGCGTGATCGGTTATGAGATAATTCCACTTGCATATTTGTATATTTCATTGCTCGTGCCATCAGGTCCAGATGTACGTCCATTTGTCAGGGCTTAAATTCCATTGATAAAGTAAATGGCGAACTATTCGAAATATGTATGTGCACCAGCGGTGTCGGACAGGGTGAGACCCTATAACCGATATTGTTCTCTATATATTTTAATAATTTAGCGAACGATTTAGACAGATATTTCAAAATAGTACTATTACTATATGTTGATGATATTATTCCTGAGCGATAGCCAAATTTTGAGCGATAGCCAAATTGTATTTCAGAAAATGCTTGTTGCCTTTGGAATGTATGCTGATAAATGGAAGCTTTACAGAATATTACAAAAAAACGTAAATACATGGTTTTTTAAGTACTCTACTATAATATGGAAGATTACATTTCTATATTAACGGAAATGAACTAGAAATGCATGATGACTATAAGAACAATACCGACAACGAAGATGTTGAGGAGGAAGACAATGCTGACGATGCCAAGGACAATGATAGCAATGTTGACGACGTTAACCAACAAGGAAAATATCAACAATACAAAAGCAACAACAACGATGGTGAAAAGATCAACAACAGCACCACCACCACCACCACTAACACCACCACCAACAACAACAACAACAACAACAACAACAACAACAACAACATAAACCCATCAACTGCAACAAGGAAAACAACAACAACTACGACACCGACACCAAAAGAAAGAAAGAAAAACAACAACATCAACACCAATATCAACAGAGCTCTGCATCGACCACAACGACAAAAAGTGGGACGATGACGACAACGACGACGACGGCGACAACAACGACAACATCAACAATAACAACAACAACAACAACAGCAACAACAAGAATAATAACAACAACAACAAGAACAATAATAATAATAATAATAATACTACTACTACTAATAATAATAATAATAATAATAATAATAATAATAATAATAATAATAATAATAATAATAATAATAATAATAAAAATAATAATAATAATAATAATAATAATAATAATACTAACAATAACAATAATTATAGGTATATATGTCATAGATGTATACTGTTTGTTGTTAAAAGACACAATCTAACTGTAAAAATGCAATGTGTAACTGCTACATCTAACTATTATGTAAATCCCCCATTTACCATTCTGATATGGTATGGGGTGTAAATAAACATTTCATTTCACATATCATGTATAGCGCGCATACTCTGAGTCAACTAATCATGACACTGATCGTAAACGTACACATCGAAAGTAAATCAATTCACTAAACCAATTGAATTAACAACTGAGAAATCCAGTTTTGGATATAACCCGCCCCTCCCCATATTAGCCTCCTCCCACACTTCTCCCGACCTCGTATCGATGCACAGTCAAATACGTGTTTAAATATTCAACATCATGTTTATTCAATAGTAAAGACATATAATTCGTGCAGCAAACCTTAGTCCGTCATCAGTTAAGCTTTCGTGGCGAACTTATCCATGACCTTCATGACGTAATTGATTATGGCATCGCCCTACACGTCACGTAGTTGATTAGGACGTCATATGCTTGATGGATAAACTGGAAAGGTATATTGCAGTAGAGCCACATATATTATTAGAAGAGATTAATCATATATATAGATACAACCATATAGGGAACATATCGTTATCTTGAATATGTGCTGTGTCATAGGGGGGAATAAGATGGCTTCAACAGCCGGGTGTTCCTTCACTTGTTGTCGAAGCCACAATGAAGCGAGTCATATTAGCATGGTCTCAGGATGCAATCAAAGCCCTAAATCGATAGACAAACATTGTGCCAAAGGCATTATCCCTGATGTGAACTTGGGAGGTAATTCATAGTCACGTTCCCTTGATTAGTTGCATAGCGTACACTTGCATGTGGAGCCAGAGACTGGTGACTCTTGAAGCCCGGTCGCAATAGTTACACCGACTGCCATCAACAAATATACTCATCTAACACCCACAATAATTTACCGTAGCCAATGAATTTTATTAGGAGACCGTCATGGATGCTAATTGTTTCATATACATCAATCAATTCTCTATGTTCTGAGCAAGTGCATATTTTTGTGGCAGATGCAACATTTTATTATTTCAAATAGTTCATAATTTGTAATTAAATATAATTGTACCTTTGCAATTGTAGAGCATCCCATTGGACTTAGCAACAGTTTGACAGCAAAACAATAGTTGCCATGACTGTTAGGCAACAGGTCGCCAAGTTATACACAACTTCCTCTTATCCGCTGCACATGTTGGTGTCATTATGTTTAATGAATGTCACACAATTGAATGATCTTTATCATAGAAACACACCTTTCAGCCCATTTAATTTGGTTCGATATGAACACACGTGTTGACCTAATATTCAGAGCACGCTTTTCAATGGCTATTGGCTGCACATTGCCCAATTAATGTGACGACTGATGGTCTCCTGGCAGTGATGCATCGCAGCGGTGTCTACTTCATATCACTAAGGCTTGTGCAAAGTGATAATTTTCGACTCGGTTGATAATAGTGGTATTAAATGGGACCTCATTCCTCTATATACGTTTAATATGCAAGCCGCGGTGCGCGGCAGACTGTGTTTCCCAGGCCGCAATCATTACCGGCGACATTTAATTTTGACCATACAATTGAATACCTACGTTTTCTCGTCTGTAGAACGTGCATACCGAAACATCACGTTTGGCATCAGTCAGTTAATTCTGTCACAGTATTCGAAATGAACGAGAAAATACAATACAACTGTGATAGGCACGTAGTGTAAGTTATTTGGGCAAATTACCCTCATGGATACGAGATAATTATGTTCATGACCAGTTATTCGTATACTGCTAATATATGCGTTCAAATGCAACTCTAACTTACTTACCACTAAGCGATAATGCATTGCCGTGTAACATAATAACACGCTTACAGAGAACACACATTCACATAACCAATTGTGGCTGCTATGGTAATATTAATCTGGCAATACACATTGTTTATTCAGTCAAACAACAATTGCTTAACATTTAAAGTATTAACAAATTACTTATTTCTTCATAGCTTAGAAATTATAATGCAATCAGTAGGCCTAGACCGAAGCGCATGGCTATGCTAATCAATCTATAGTTCGCATTTGTTGGTTCTACGGTATATTTCCCAGTAGCCTACGTAGTAATTTGTGTATGGCAATGCAGAAAGGCTTTTACCTCAACATACTGGGGAACGATCATACTGACATGACCTCGTTGGATATATCAGAATGAGAGTACAGTCGGGCGATCTTTTCCTTTTAAAATAACAACAAGAACACTCACATATTACAGCTACGGGTAGCAATTCAATACACCGCCATCTCTTTTAGGCTGTCGGTCCGTCATGTAATCGGTCGATCTATCAGTCAGTCAGATGGGCAGACGGATGGGTTCGCGGCATGTGGGCGGGTGAGCGGGTATGCATGCATGCACGCAGACAGGCGAGCAAAGACGCATATTCCGGTGTCCCGATTCAAGAGTTTACTGCATACAATAATGATATGTGGTACATACGTGCAATGTAAGCTGATGGCATGTAGTTCAACAAGAGTACAAGTGTGATCGCAGTGCGGCCTACTGGTCATGCTTCATGCGCGGCTACCGAGATTCTCTGACCTTGTGTTGTTAAATTGAAATTTAACGAATTTTGGTATGTTTTCGATCACGACCAGACCAACTGCTATAATTGTTCAGTAATACCCCTTCTTGACAATCGTCTGCTAGATTTTGAGACATATTGAGAGAGTTGCTGCCAACATATCCATAGAAGATGAATTTAATCCGACCCTGATTCATTTTTTTTAATTCGGGTCGCGTTTGGAAATCCACTTTCACACTGAGATCATCTATTACCTTAAAGTATGGGCCAAAGTAGATCGGTAGGGTTTTAGACATATCTCGGAACACAAACGCGTAGGAAGGCAGACATAAATACAATACCCTCTCGCCCTTACGTGGTTAGGGTACTATCGTAATATTGCTCTGTAGAACAAAGTGTACCATTAATAACCATGTGTACCAATGGATGAATCCAGTTTCTCAACCAAGCACTCTTATGACGTCATAATGAGCAACACTACGTGCATAATGACGTCACAATTAATTACGGCATGAATGACGTAGCTAAGTTTGATGAGTCTAATTGATGAGTGAATAAACGGTGTTTTACGAATTGTATGCCTTTATCTTTTACTCAAAATGCTGTTGAATATTTTGAAACTAATTTGTTTGGGCGCAGTTGCTGTCATAGGCAGCAGCAATGCTCAGTGAAATTAGTTTCTAAATATTCAACTGCTTACCTGTATAGTTTTGTGGAACGTGAGATGCGGGGTGTGCAGGGATCGATCGATCCCAACACGGGCGAGGAGTGGCTGGAGCATAACTAGGGATGGGCGGGGCATAGCTAAAACCGGATAATTCCATTTATTCAATAAAACAATAATGGATGGCGCACTTTGCGTCAAGGCTGAAACAAAGCGAACCATCTGTTTTAATTAATGCTCAAATAGCACTATAGTATTTTATTGAAATGAAATGATGTAGGTGCTTGCCTCTCCAACACATGCCAGTCGTCATAATATTTAAGTATTGCACTGTAATACTGAGAAAATAACCTTACCCTGGCGACCCCGATGTTTAATAATATTGATTCATAGCGTACAATTACGATGTGGCAATTTGTGTCTACGTAACAGTAGCATTTGAAGTCTCTACCATGTAATGATTTAGCATGTATTGTGGTGGAAATAAAGCAGAAATAACAATTTAATCACACAATATTAACCTGCTTATTTTAATGACGGCATTTATTTTTAATATGTTTGAATTGGCCCGCAGCAATAGTATCATTGTTATTCTACTACTGATACTTTCAAATACCGTATAACGTGCGACAGCTGAATACACACATATTACATAGACCCGATTGTCAATTCATATTGACTTTCCAATTTATTCATACACCAGAGTGATACGTGATTGAACGCACTCTATCCATTACAATTCTAGACACGAATTATGCAGACTTGACATCATTTATGTATTCGGTTGAACCAAAATTGAAGAACCCGTTATACCGTATACAATTGAGTATACGCGTGCGTGCGTGCGTGCGTGTGCGCGTGCGCGTGTGTGCGTGTGTCGGTGCGTGCTTGTGTGCATGCGTGCGTGCGTGCGTGCGTGCGTGTGCGCGTGTGCGTGTGTGCGTGTGTCGGTGCGTGCTTGTGTGCATGCGTGCGTGCGTGCGTGCTCGTGCGCGTGCGCGTGTGCGTGTGTGTGTATATTGGCGGAAATCCTAGCTCTAGATCTGCAAGAGATGAATGCAGTCCATGGAAGAGTTATCTCGCAAAACCAGTACCATAATCATGTTGAAAGGAGCACCGCCTATGCCAGCAGCTTAACCGCCGATTGTTTTACATCTTGCGTGTTACGCTATGCTATTTACCGTTTCAGATATGGAGTCACTGGCCACTGATCATCGCGAACATACTTCTAGGTCTGATTACACAATTGTTCCCAGTCTTGCAACTTTAACGTTGTATAGTCTCAAACCATTAGAATGAAGCATTCTTATGTGCAACCAGCAAGTCGTCAGAGGTCACAACTGAGATATCCTCTAATGCTCTACGAAGATTTTGATCTGCTTCGAGTAAATGTCAGGATATCGGATGGAGCAGGATTCGTTAAAAATTCTGGCTTCCAAAAACTATTTTATTATTATGCCAGATTTTTCTTCACATGGGATTCATCGCAAGCTCACCCAGGCCATTGGCGTTGTGTGTGGCTGTAATGAGTTGTTTGTCATCGGGCACGAACAAATATGACAGAAATAACAAAGCAACTCCAGTATCACAATCCATAATGTTGGACCTGAATCGTGTAATTAGAAATTCGCATATGCCCCGTGGAAGGCATTTGCAGATGCCGCAGTTCCGGTGTGTAATCTCAAAGCAAGTCCATATGTAAACATATGCAATGGCCATACAAACACTGTGGAATGGTTTGCTATATTCTGACAATTTCACTGAACAATGACAATGGTGTACGCCAAATAGATTTGCCCAAACATCCAGAATAATTGAAACATCCCTGCAACCGAGGCTGTTCGTTATAAACATAATATGCGTGACACTTTCAAAGCCGGATTTATATGAAGAGAATCCGTATTCGACTGCTCGGTCCCGGCATACCGGTTTGGTAGGGAATCAACCTGGACACATATCAAATGGATACAGTAGTGGCCGATGCTAAGTGATGCTTTAAGACTATGTAAGTTTAATAATGGTAATATACTCAGATATTGTAAACATCTCGGAATATCTCCAAACTGAACACCGCTGGGTGTATGTAGTATGCAGGTTAACGTGCTAGCGGCATGCGTGCCTTTTATTGTGATATAATTATGAAGTGATATTGAGAATCGTCGCCAATTCACCTTTCCAGAATATCCATCCATCATCGGACTTCGTATGATGTCATAATCAAATCAGTGCGTGTATGATGACGTCGCAATAATTACGTCACAAAGGGTTCTATATAGACATCAAATTTCAAACAGTCCGACACTTTGTATGAATTGCATGTCTTTGTAATTCTTTGCTATTTAATAATCATGCTGTTGCATATTTTGAAACTAATTTGACTGGGCGCTGTTGCTGCCTTAGGCATGAAGAGCATCCAGTCAAATATGTTTCAAAATATTAATCAGCTTACCTGTGCAGTTTTGTTGAAATTGATAGTCATGGTGTTCAGAGCTCGATCGATCCCAGCATATATATATATATATATATATATATATATATATATATATATATATATATATATATATATATATATATATATATATATATATATATATATAGGTATAGGTCGGTTTTATAGTTTGGTTCCATTTGCGTGCTCAACCGACTCTCCAACATTACCCCTGGTCATTTGAGCCCTTATCATTCCCGTGCAATCTCAACTCCCTATGGGGGCATACAGCCTTGCTGCTGCATATATGTGCTCAATGGATTTTTTGCCGACATTCCGTATTGGCGACGCTGCCCTCATAGGTACATATTTTACAGACAGGTGCACTGGCACAACGCAGAGTGAAGTGCGTTGTTCAGGGACATAACGCCTCAGCCTGGCCGGCAATGGATCCCGCGACATTGGAGTCACAAGCCAGACTCTTTAACCTCTAGCCCACTTCGCCGCCAAATACATGAATGCCAATTTTTCCACCTGCACATTGTATCGCCACACATGAACCAGACTTATTGGCACTGAGGAATAGTTGGTACACGTAGCAGTATTGAGTCCTTTAAGCACAATAAATGGAATGGAACTGGCACTGACGTTTTTGTACCATACACATATTGACTCACGGTACATAATTGCCCCCATTCCCGTGACTCTCCTTGTTTGTCCAAAGTCTGGGTAACATGTTAGTGATAATAGTTGAAATTGCAGCAAGAAGATATTCATGTGGACAAATACTATAGACGTGCCGTTGGATTTAATTAGCAAGATCAATAGATTCCATTCCATAAAAATGCACGTGTGTCTCATGATAATCTTAAATGAGTGCTGCGCTCCTGTTGTTTGCTCTATACAATTTACTTTGACAACGTATCAAAGATGTTTATTGGCATACTATCTGCTGGACCCAAGATCCAGATCTAGCCACAGCAGTTGTGTTATTTAAATAAACACTACAAGACAAATTGTCAAAAATGGATGTAGATTGATTGGAATGTGCCTATCTAGTGGAATGAGAGAGAGAGAGAGAGAGAGAGAGAGAGAGAGGAGGGAGAGAGGGAGAGAGAGGGGGAAGGAGGGAGGCAGGGAGGGGGAGAGAGAGAGGGAGAGAGAGAGGGAGAGATAGAAAGGGAGAGAGAGGGAGAGATAGAAAGGGAGAGGGAGGGAGGAATATATATATATATATATATATATATATATATATATATATATATATATATATATATATATATATATATATATATATATATATATATATATATATATATATATATATATATATACACCTGTGCAAAAGTTAAGCACCAGCAAAAACAATAGAACGTAGAAACATGATGGTACAACTAGGCTGCCATACTTTTTGTCCCCGCGTTAGCTGACATACTTCCAAGTACTAAATGCACATGCATGCATGACTTCACGCCGCTTGATGTCCGTGCGTGGCGGGAAACAGCACACGTGTTCAGTTATGTAAAAGTCCAGTTTGAGGTATAGAACATTACATACAGATTTAAGCGACAAGATTAGGAAATTTGTGTTCATGACCGTGGTTTATTTGTACAGAGAGAATTAGCTCTTGATTGTGAACCGCTATGGCAAGACGAAGGTTAAGTGATCGTGTGAAATGGCAAATCATAGGCATGCATACCACTGGTATGTCATGCAGAGAGATTGGCAGACAGCTGAACATTAACCATACTGTAATCAGTCGTTTGGTTGCAAAACATGGGCAAACTAACGAGGTGAAGGACAGGCCTAGATCTGGAAGACCGAAGAAGACTACTGCCCGTGATGATCGAGCCCTAGTACGCCTTGTTATGAGATCTCCATTCACCAACAGCAGAGTGCTCAGCCAGCAATGGGAAATGCGCAATAGAGTGTCAATATCTACCGTCAAAAGGAGACTGTATGCTGCTGGCATGAAAGCTAGGAGACCTGTCAGACGTCCTCTCCTCACTGCACACCACAAAGAGGAGCGTCTGAGGTGGTGCAACGAAAGAAGGCACTGGAACATGAGATCCTGGAGACGGGTACACTGGTCCGATGAAAGTCGGTTCCTGCTTCATGCCACAGATGGTCGAACTCGTGTATGGAGGTCCAGACGCACGGCGTACGACCAACGTAACATCATGGAAGAAGTTCCATTTGGTGGAGGTTCCGTTATGATATGGGGGTGCATCTCATTTGATTGTAAGCTGGATCTGTTGACTGTACCTGGAACACTAAATGGACAAAGATATCAAGATTACATACTGGATAGAGTTGTGGTCCCTCATTTTGTAAATCATGCACCTGGAACCCACCCTATATTCATGGATGACAACGCCCGACCACATCGTGCTAGAGCTGTGCATGAATACCTCCGCCAGAATGCCATCGAAACCCTACCATGGCCAGCAAGGAGCCCTGACATGAACCCTATTGAGCATATCTGGGACATTCTGGGAAACATGGTGAGAAGGAGGGATCCTCCTGTGCAGAACCTACAGGAATTAACAGACGCACTCCATCTTGAATGGCAACGAATACCACAATGGCGTATCAGTCGGTTTGTGACCAGCATGAGACGTGGTGTCCAGGCCGCCATCCAGACACAAGGTGGATATACCCGGTATTAATAATGACAGTCTCAAACTCGTGCACAGATGTTAAACTTCGTTTTCAGACACCATTAATGACAATCTAGCCACGTGTGTCAACTGTAGGGCAATAGTTGTCAGTTGTGTCAACGTAACCATATTCAGGCCTCGTTTTCAAGTTCAAACAAAAACATACAGTGCTTCCCCACCATCATAATCAGCATTCCTCTAGTTGTATTATTACCTCTTGCACTAAGATGGATGGGTACATAAATGTTTATGCTATTGCTTTCTTAATAGCACATGAATATACCCTCGCATGTGCGTAAAAATAGGGTGGTGCTTAACTTTTGCACAGGTGTATATATATATATATATATATATATATATATATATATATATATATATATATATATATATATATATATATATATATATATATATATATATATATATATATATATATATATATATATATATATATATAGAGAGAGAGAGAGAGAGAGAGAGTGAGAGAGAGAGAGAGAGAGAGAGAGAGAGAGAGAGAGAGAGAGAGAGAGAGAGAGAGGGAGGGAAAGGGAGAGAGAGAGGGAGAGAGAGAGAGATAGAGAGGGAGAGAGAGAGAGAGAGAGAGAGAGAGAGAGTGAGAGAGAGAGGGAGAGAGGGAGGGAGAGAGAGATAGAGGGAGGGATGGAGGGAGGGAGGGAGAGAGAGAGAAAGAGAGAGAGAGCGAGAGAGGGAGAGGTGGGGAGGTGAGAGAGAGCGAGAGCGGGTGGGGGAGGGGGGGGGGGGGGTAGCGAGAGATGTGTGGGGTTGAGGGAAATGCGGATGTATGGCAGACTCTCGGGATGAGAGGACGGTGTGAGAGAGTGTGGGGGTTTGTAAGGGACAGTGAGAACAGAGAGAACAGCTCATTTGGGTGGTGAGAGGGGTGCGGAGAGAATGTGAGAATGAGAGGGACAGAGACGTTTTTCGGGAGGGCGGACTGGCTGGGGGCAGAGAGGCCGGTGCTTGGATCGGATGGGCAAACATGTATAGGCATGCGGGCATTTACGAATGCAGGCAGACATTTGGGCGGGCTGGTGGGCGGGCGATCTGGTGAGTAGAAAAGCATGCATGCCCGCTGCTCTACATGCATGTTGGAGGGTTGTAGGGACTCCAAGGTGGGAGGCAGGGGCGTGTGTGGGCTGGCGAGTGGGCGAGCAGGCCGGTGGGCGGATTGGTTAGGCGGGTAGCTTGGTGTGCGGGCAGGCAGGTGGCCGAGCAAGTCGGTGGGTGGGCACGCATGTGGGTGAGCGGGGGGGGGGGGGTGGCGCCGTGCAGGTGGGCGTGCAAGCGCACGGGCGGAAGGGTAACCAGGCAGGCGCGTGGGCGGGCTCTGGTGGCTGAGCATGCATGCGTGCAAGCAAGCAGGCGGGCAGACGGGCAGACATTCAGGCAGGCAGGCAGACATGCAGGCAAGCAAGCAATCAAACACGCAAGCAGGCGGACAGGTGGACCCTGGGTTTGTCTTTTGAATATACATATTCCGTTACAGCAACGTGTTATATTTACCATTATCTTTCCTTTTACTACATATACGAGTTACTTTCGCGCCTCACGTAATTGCACTGAGTATCCAATATTAAAGACGATTCCATGACCGTTTACTGCATTGATATCAAATCCTATTTCAATGCACAAATACGCCAATTGCTCTTTCAGTTGACATGGACAAACTGGCACATTTACTTACCAAGCAAATCTTGTATAATGATGTCGACCTTGTCTGTTGTCTATTCAGAATCACAGATGCCTAACAGAAACATGTTCCACCATCCATGCATTACCTGCCTGAGAGGAAATTATTCTTTTATAAATGAAGATGGCCTCCATTAAGATCGCTTCAAAGTCTCTATTCAGATGGATTTCAACATAGAATTGACTGCCAGTGGTATTTTAAGTAGAGCATCAATGTGAGAATGCGGCTATGCATGTCACATGGAGTGCTATATTCTTCTGTCAAATAAGTTTCGTCTTAAATATCTGCATCCCCTGCAAATGCTGTTGAATATTTTGAAAATAATTTAACTGATCGCTTGGCAGCAACAGCACCCAGTCAAATTATTTTTGAAATATTCAACAGCTTACTTGTATAGTTTTCTGGGAATTGAGATTCAGAGAGTTCACGGATCGATCTATCCTTGCAAGGGGGAAGTGTGTGTGTGTGGAGATTAGCTAAAGATGGACTTGTCCATTCATGGGCCCAATGGACCGTTCCATTTGTAGCTATGCCCCGCCAATCACTACCTAAGCTCCACCCACACGTCGCCGTGTTGAGATTGATCGATCCCCGAATGCCCTAGATATCAATTCCCTGAAACCTATCCAGGGAAGCTGTTGAATATTGTCTAACTAATATGACTAGGTGCTGTTGCTGCCTATGGCAGCAACAGCGGCCAGTCAAATTAGTTTCAAAATATTCAACATAAATTTGTAAATAGTAAATGCATACAATTTGTACATCAGTGTATAGCCCCTCTTCAAATATTCGTTCGTGACGTACTTACCGACGTCATTCAGTATGCCGTCATTCTACACATCACATAGTTGATTATGACGTCATATGATGGATAGATACCTTGGAAAGGTGAATTGAGCACACATAGCTCTATCCAGTGTTTCGCCGTAGCTATGACTTCAATGAGTACCATTGACTTAAAAGACAATAGTACACTAGATACTGTGTCAATAATAAAAACGAGTTATTAAAAACTAATTCATGTACCGCAAAAGAATACAGGGAATATGTCCACGGTTTTTTGTTCAGGAATGGCATACGAATTACTGATTATCGGCATATGCGATTGTTCAGTCGGCATAACTGTATCATCTGAATCTTATGTTTTAGCACTCGCCATGGCCCATTAGATGTCCCGTTATCGATGAGTGGCAACTAGTATAGTTTGATATTCTAAAACGAATGCAGATTTGTAATTGCCTTACCAGTATATGTATTGCAATTGTATCCGTCGATAGATACATTCAATTTATGAATTGGTATATGTAATCCATGTATCGTTTATGATTTCTATTCTTCTATAGCCACTTCATGACTTCAGGATTGTGGTAATCCCGAATTCTCCCTGATCATTCAAGATTTAGTTTAACAATCGCAATAAGAACAAATGATATTAGCTTAAATATTTCTTCTTAATTGAGGAGGCTGATGGGCCTCAGATTTGGTTTTACTCCAGATGGATTCGTCTGTATCACGACAAGGGTAGCTTGACCAATAACATCGGTGGGCTGCTGTTGGATGTAGACATACTATAATATGTATGTGGTTGGGTGGAATTGGGATAGTTGAACGCCAGTCCGTCACTGAATCTATCAGGTCCATATGCAAGTCCATATCTCGGAGTCATGAGTGCTTTCTTTAAGTAGTATTCTACCAATCTAGCAGTTTGCAATACATCAATTTTATATAATTTAAAGATGATGCTATTATCAGGCAACCATATCAACACCCACCCCCACCCCGGGCATTGCCCCACACATCAGATATGCGCATTCAAATCTACTGCTTTATATGCAGCAATACAAGACGATTCCCATCTTATTCATATTATATCTCCACGTGTATATCAACGCAGTGTCTCATCAGACATATTTGAACAGACATAAGTTGAACTAGTTTACCACATCCATCCACTTAGCTTAGTATCTTGGGAATAACGTTGACATGTCTTAGCACTCCAGAGGTTTATGGATAGTCTTTATGTGGTAAGCCATTAACCGTCACAGATAAGGAACTAACACTTAAGTTTTATATAAGTGATATAGTGTTGGATATTTTGAAACTAATTTTCCTGGAACTGATACTGCCTCTGGTCTATCTCTATGCGTGAATATCATTTAATACACTGGCGTATCAAAGAATGTTTCCAAGAATAAAATAAAATGTTTCTGTTGAATATTTTGAACATAATTTGATTTGAAGACGTTGCTCTCTAAGGCGGTACCGTCCTCCGCAATCCAATTGTGCCCAAAGTATTCACCAGAGTAATTCTTAAGCATAGAATGTCGAAGTATGCGTGTCTTGGTGAACTGTAGGTCACTGCATTCTCTGCGCCATTCTTTCGGAAACACAAACATTTTTTTTAAATTTTTGGATCTTTTCCATACAAATCTGCTCTGCGTAATATTCTGCCAGTAGATACTGCCATCAAACATAACAGCCATTATCGTTGATAAATGTTTCAATTTGCTAAGCAACGCCCTTTGATTCCTGGACATAATGTGATGATGTAGCAGCTGTCGGTATATGATGTACTTTAGAGAAAAGACAGGGATAATGTGTACCATATTACGGCTATATGTTTGAGAAATAGTGTTGAATACACGTGCGTATTGGAAGGTCTACATGCAAGGTATCTGGTTGGATCTGTTATACAGTATTACGTTTTGAAATTTTTTTTTTTTATTTTCTCCATTTTTCCAGAAGCGGAAAAGAATCTTGATGCGTATCCTCCATTCAATTCGGCAAGAATTATCTTTTGTCCATGCCTTTCCTCTATGAAACTTCTGAATGCATATAATTTCCTATGACAAACCTGATCTTGCTCAGTTTCTAATTCCCTGTAATGAGTACAACCAACAGCAAAGCTAACACCACCCGCTCAACGGTGTATCATTGCAAGTATTAATAATCGATCCTGTAAACACATGCTCATGGCAAATTGGGTTTCAAGTGATCAGGATAGCAGATACAAATACGAAAACTAACCAAACCGTAGATAAGTGCCATCAGTTCGGGGCACACTGTTTGTACACGATCAGAGTATCATGTCGGTGCTAATGGTGGAATGCTAATGGGCGCAGTACTAGGCGGTGTTAGCTGTTCATGGATACGCCATAAGGCATCGTTATACGGCACTTGTTAGATGAGATCGAATTTAACTAGCATTGGTCTGGCAGGAAAGAGATACAGGTCATGTTCTAAAATGCACTTCTTTTCTCATATTACAATATTATGAATACCATAATTTCTACTATTTGTAAAGTAATTACTGTACTCGTAGACAATGTATATTTTAATTCATCTTTTTTATATAATACAGTCTTTTATGCATACGGCTAATTGTATTATACGTGAAAAATCATTGTTAAATGTAATCCAATTGCAGAGCATCGCTAAAGGGAATGCCTCTATTGTATAGCCAATGTCTCAAGATATCTCAATAAATCCATATCACGGTAAACGTATAAGAAAACTATTGAATAGCTTTCAAATAAATATAACTAGCAACGATTGCCCACACTCTTAAAATGTGCCTACCATAATATGTTTGGCATCACAAAAAATGTGCTACACCTGCTAGTGTTGGAATGATCACTAGTATGACAATACTATATAATACTTTTCCGATATAACAAATTGTTCTCTGCTCCGCGAGTCAAAGTAGACTGTAACATAGACTTCACAGTATGCTAGTGTACAGGCTAGTGTACAGGCTAGTGTCCATGCTAGGGTACAGGCTAGGGTACAGGCCAGTGTACCGGCTAGTGTGCAGGCTAGTGTACATGTTAGTGTACAGGCTATGGTGCAGGCTAGTGTACAGGCCATGGTACAGGCTGGTGTCAGGCCAGTGTACATGATAGTGTACAGGCTAGTGTACATGCGAGTGTACATGCTAGTGTACAGGTTAGGGTACAGGCTAGTGTATAGGCTAGTGCACATGCTAGTGTACAGGCTAGTGTACAGGCTAGTGTACAGGTTAGTGTACATGCTAGGGTGCAGGCCAGTATACAGGTTAGTGTACATACTAGTGCACATGCTAGTGTACAGAATAGTGTACAGGCTAGTGTACATGCTAGGGTACAGGCTCGTGTACAGGTTAGTGTACAGGCTAGTGGGCATGCTAGTATACAGGCTAGTGTACAGGCCATGGTGCAGGCAAGTATACAGGCTAGTGTATATGCTAGTGTACAGGTTAGTGTACAGGCTAGTCCATAGGCTAGTGTATAGGCTAGTGTACAGGCTAGTGTACAGCAAGTATACTAGAGTACAGTTTGTACTGCGGAGAGCCAGAGGGCCGATAGTGCACTAGTATACTTGCTGAGAAATTATAGTAATGTGGTCACTCTGTACGGATATTGTAGAGCAGAAAATCAGGCATACAATCATATGGGCAGACATGCACGCGGGCAGGCAGAGAGCCGATTGGCAAGCATGCAGACATGTAGATGGAAAGGCATGCTTGAAACAAACCAGCTAGCAGGCATGCATAAATGAGCAGGTACGCAGACAAGCAGTCAAGTAGACAGTAATGCAGCATGCAGGTGTATTTCGGATCGACCGGTTAGGTACCGGCCGTACCAGCTACGCTGGGTACGCGCCGCCCATCCTGGGTTCGTTCCCTGAACACGCCCCCCCCCCCTCCATGGGTAGAGCTATGAGCGTATATGAGCCTATAAGAGAGATCGCGTTATAAAAACGACTAAGTTCGTTAAAGTGCATAGTGCGCATACGCACGCTTAATACTATTTTTGAAAGAGAGCGTAATTTACGACCAAGATAGGGTGACGCTTTCAGTGTACCAAGAAGGTACACTGCAATCCTTTTTAGCAACTTGTTCTCGCCAGATCTGGCATTATTCAAGGCCAGAATGTGACGGGCTTTCCAAATCTGTATACCCTTTTAAAATCGGTTAAGAAATGGCTGAGTTATCCAAAAATATTGCAATGACGTCGTAACCACGTGTACGCAGAACTTCTATAATGTTCTAGAACATTTGACTGCGTTATTATCAGCTACGCGCTGATTGGCCGTTACTCGACCGATGACTGGTTGAAGCCTGCGCCTATGACGTCACGGGTAGTATAAAAAGGAGATGAAATCCAGAACTCGAGAGAATCCTCGGCCAGGGGCCGATTATGTTGGACCTGTGCCAGCTACAATCAGCAATACAGGTATTACGCAGATCATTTCCGTCTCTGTCGGTTTCTCTCCCTTAGCCAGCAGTAATCCAACCCACCGCACTAAAGCAATGGTGTATCTCCCGTTGTTGTGGGAGCATTTTTGGAACTGTTGGATATTTTTCACGAATATATCAAGAACTAACTGCGGAACACGAACTTGCGGTGAGGCCTTTCCTGCCTGAAAATGTGATTCTACAGATGTTCTTTGGTGGATGACTCGCCGGATCTGCTGGCCACACCAAAAAGTGGTTATTCAGCCATCCCCGCACTGATGTCGTGCAGGTTTATTTAAGCTGTTTGACCACAGCAAAGTAAACTTTGCCCGGTACGTCTTCAGAGCTGGCTGACGTACCCCACACCGTTAAGCTTAGTCATGTGTCTTAGTCGGCATTTAACAACCCCCGCTCATGATCTGGTTGTTGACAACTTCCATCCGTACCATCGGTGTAGAGGAACTTTCGTCATAGCAGTAATGTTATTGTATCTCTTGCTGACTACTCGTTGGACATTCTATATATTGTTATTACGGTCCTGAGTTCGATCCGCTCCCGTCATGGGCTGCTTGTGGGAGTCCTGTTTGCGGAAACCGGCATACGGGAACTTTCCAGCTTCCAGGGAATGCATCAACTCACGTCAAACAAAGGGTGGCGTATCAATTTCAGTAACACGATAGCCCAGCGTTAAGAATGGCTATGGATTATTCATGTAACTATACTTGACATTTTAATTATCCCGTAAATTACATCTTTGATAATTATATCCTATCTCTATAAACAGTCCCGATGACAAAAAGGCACCGTAATGGTCTTAGAACCGCTAATTATAATTTCTGTATCTGTTTAAAGTTATTCTTATTTTCTGTAAGGTGTTTTCGCTATCCCCACCGTAGTAGTTTCCTCAACCTGTACTATATATATTTATATATATATATATATATATATATATATATATATATATATATATATATATATATATATATATATATATATATATATATATATATATTATTCTGATCATTTCGCATTATATTGATTGTTCTGGTTAGTGTATATATGGCAAGTGCCCATGAGTTCATATGTTTTGTTTATTTGTAGAAAAATATAGGACTGCAGTGTACGTAGGAAACACTATACAGCAACATTTATATATGCAGCACTATCTCCCGCGACCAACACTTTTTCACTGAGGTAGCTGTCCGTTCTATAACTCTGTTTAGCCTGGCATGTTCCGACTAAAACATTTTCTATTCAGCTCGATAGGATAGGTTTAATATGATTAGAGACAATCTCTTCGGTAGGAGACACGTGTTGTACGCCTCTTTTCCGGTAGTTGCAATAACTTAGCACCGCACTCCGGCACGGTTGTGTAAGATTGGCCCACATACCTAAAGGGCCTCAAATTTCTAAGTTGTTGTGTCGCTTCATGTTCCACTAAACCTTATGGCTTCTTAATTGTTTGGATGCCCCTATCCGCACCATGGACTGATCCCACCCTGGGAAACTATTGAGGTTTCCGAGCGGTGATGGCCAGGGTATGGTGTCACACACATTCCCCGCGTATCTTCGGATACTCAGTAGTTAGTTACCTTTGCCAATTGAGGACAGCATATCTTAATTATCATCTTCTTTAATCTGCTGAACAATCCTCCCACACCGCATTGCATAGCTGGGCAACTTGTGTTTACACCTAGCGCCATGTTAACAAGTTAGTTCCGGGTGACGGGCACGATGCATATCCCCGCCGAATTCCCTAAGAATGTCCGGGAATGATAGTCAGATCTGCCACGCCTTCACGGGAAGGACATTTATGGTGGGTATTCGTCTCTCTTACCGCCACCATAATGATAGATCTGTTGCCTAAAAATGCTTTTTGTGAAAAGTAACCAATGTCGTGTGATGTTTTATGTGGTTACGGAGCAAGATGTCCGTATTCTTACCCAGTTCGGAGGTTTTGCAAAGTGACATGTATGCATGCTGTCTTCGGTATTGATGTCTTAGGGCATCCATCCCAATGACAGCCGTGTCTAATGCTAGGTAAACGCCAGCCATTTGCGTCCTAAAATAATTATTGTCTCTAAAAACTAAATATGCGGTTAGGCATAGAAGAAGGGCAGCATAAATAAAAGCGGCAACTACTAATTCAGCATACTGAGAATTACATAAGACGGTGACGTGGGAATCCTTCGGGAATCGCTCATCCCGTATTCACGTGAAACAGCACGCAAACTTATAGTCATAATCTCACTTGGTATGATCTTTTCTTTACAACATGTTGGGTAAATATTAGAGTGTGCCCATTTTGGCTACTACTCTTCTCCAACTTTAAGCGATGGCGAGATTTTTCTGTGACGGAGGCCCGCGCGAGGCACTTGCCTCTCGCATGGATTCAGTGACGACGGTCCACATGAGGATAATACTCCTCATCCAAACTAGCACTAGGAGTAGTGCCCGCGTGAGGCACATGATTCTCCGACACTATAAAGATAATTTTCTTTCCTTTCAGCTTAGAGGTATAATAGCTTATATTAAGTTAATTAGTAACATCTTGTACGAGAGCCTTGCTTACGGGGATTCCCATGCGGACCTGCGAGTCTGTGTGGTACCTCCGGGAGCCCCACGTTTAGAAGTTCATCAGGCTCTCTCTATGTCTTGTATTTTCGTATGCTCATCATTTTTATCTAGCATACTTGACGGTCTGTTTAGGTAAAACTATTGTATAGACTTAATTTAATTAGGTCACCAATCAAATCTTGTAAGTCCATAGATCACGATATTGCTATGGACAGGCATACTGGTGACACAAACTCTTGGGATGAGACTGTTGTGTTTAATGTTCGTGACGATGGTCGCATGGCCCCACCGGAACGATTGAGTTCCAACGGCCTTAGGAGCCGGTCTTTGTTACCCGTAGTCCAGTATCGTACAGGATCCATCACCCCGAGACTGGAAGCTAACCAGCGTCATCGTTTGTCTCTCCGGTGCGAAATAGAGTTATCCTTGTGTTGACGATATGGAATAATTTGCAGAGCTCTGATATGAGCCGGCTCTCAAAATTACTTCCTTGGTCGGAGTGCAACTCATAGGGCATACCAAAACGGCAGAACACATTGCTTGCCAGGACCTCCACTATGGTGGATGCCTCTTGGTCTGGTAAAACAAATGCTTCTACCCACTTCGTAAAATAGTCTTGCAATACGAGGATTTTTTTAGTTCCGCCATCCGTCGTATTCAAGGTTCCGAGCACGTCGATAGCCACTCGCTCCCATGGTGCACCAACAATCTTAATTTGGCAGGGAGCCCCACGTTTAGAAGTTCATCAGGCTGTCTCTATGTCTTGTATTTTCGTATGCTCATCATTTTTATCTAGCATACTTTACGGTCTGTTTAGGTAACACTATTGTATAGACTTATTTTAATTAGGTCACCAATCAAATCTTTTAAGTCCATAGATCACGATATTGCTATGGACAGGCATACTGGTGACACAAACTCTTGGGATGAGACTGTTGTGTTTAATGTACGCGACGATGGTCGCACTGCCCCACCGGAAAGATTGAGTTCCACCGGCCTTAGGGGACGGTCCGTGTTACCCGTAGGGCAGTATCGTACAGGATCCGTCACCCCCGAGACTGGAAGCTAACTAGCGTCATCATTCGCCGTGCACTTGCAGCGCGGCCAGTCGACACCAGACACCAGAACGGCTCATATATCTGATGAAAATGCAAAATGTTCCAACAATAGTGCATGGCGCCTGTTATTATCTGTCCTGCCTTAAAACGTAGACAGTCTGTCTAATGTTAAAGTATTAAAGATGATGCATAAGCACATGATGATATAAAAAGGAGAACATGACGATACAATGGTGAGGGTAATGTTATCAAAGCCTATTTCATAAAAGAAATGCACCCACTTAATTGTTCATGTGGCAAGGTCGAAGCTGTAGCATTTATTCACCAAGCAAATCTTGTACAATGTATTCGACCATGTGTATTCCCATTCATCGTTGAAGACGACTACAGGAAATAGGTTCCAGATTCACTGAATTACGTGCTGAGAACAGGAAATTAGTCTTTTTTAGTGGAAGATGAACTCCATTAACCTTGCTTCAATGTGTCTATGGTGAATCTTCTTGTATCTATGCCCCGACCATCTAAGCTCGATGCACGCTTTGCATGTGCTGGTATTAATAGATCCCTGCACTCTCTGACTCTCAAGTCCGAGCAAACTATGCTGATAAACTATAGACTATTTTGAAACTAGTTTGGATGTGTGCTGATGCTGCCTAAGGCAACAACATTGTCCAGTCAAATTAGTTTTAAAATATTCAACAATATGTGTATTAAAGGCTAAAGACATATAATGTGTACAACCTGGCAGACTATTAAGCGTTTATGACGGGGTAAACCACATAATGCATGGCGTAATTGATTATAATGTCAGCTTACATGTCACTTTGTCGAGTATGACATCATAAGCACGATTCCTCCTTTGGCACGTCTGAATTATCCAGGCACCATGACGAATTAATGGACACTGCTTAAATGTGTACTCATCTCAGAACAAAATGGCAAATACCTTCTTATGCACATGATATTATGTTGAAGATTTTGAACCGAATTGTACACGAAGCTGCTTCTGTCAGCAATACGGTCCAGACAAATTAGTTTAAAAATATGCAATCAGCGTTAGTGTAGAATTTGCTTGAAATTAAGTATGTTCAGGTAATCTCATAGATCAACTGACAAAGCATGTGGGACTTGGCAATCAACTGTAGCTCACTGAAATACAACTCTTTACTACGCATCTGGTACGCCAGTAGCTTATGGTATCAGCTTTAATAGCATGCCCTGCCATTCGGTTTGATAACTCCTGACATTTTTTTAGCAACACCATGGTATAATAATATCTGATGTCGAGATATGATGCACTTTATAGAAAGAGGTATGCCTCGTGCGAATCGTATTCAAGCTGTATGGTTGACGTACTTGATTAATACACACAGCATAATGCCGCACATACACAGACAGGCTGTTGGGTTGATATGTTGTCTGATAATTGTGTTTCTGGGAATTTATATTAAAACAATGTATTTATGTCAGAGTCTGACAATAAATTAAAAAATTGTTTAGGATTGACCACCCACCCACCCACCCACTCACCCCCACCCCACACCGCACCCCTCCAAGCAACTCTGGAGTAGCTTTTCGCGGACCTTTCATCAATGGATATCTGTGGCACAGCAAATGTTTCCCAGCGACCACGCTGGTCTTTATCATTATCTTTTGTTGCGCATTGGTCAGACCTCTTAGCAAGTGGTGTGTCACAGCGCAGAAAAGGAACAGCTAAAACGGGCGCTCAAATGGGTTTCAGGTATGTTTCTTATTGGGAAGCTCGTGGCATGTCATCATTTTTGGCTCAGTTGATAATAGTGCTATTAGATAGGCCCTCGCTCCAGATGTGATATATGCATGCGACAGAAGATGACTATGGTAGCATAACCTTAATAAGACTGTCCTGTGAGTTGCAACAGCTCGATATAGTGCAATGCGTATTAATATGAGGGAATCCATTTCAAGCTATCCCCGCCTATTTCTAGCTAAGGCATGCCTGCTGGAATTGATTTTTATAATTTGGAACCTGAATTCCCAGAATCCCAAATTCAAGCCCTATCATGGAAATTAGTTTCAAAATAGTCAAGCCACTGCTTATTATATTGTGAAGTCCAAAACATGTGTAAATTCACCAAATTTTATACTTTCATGATGTAGTTTTATTATTTTCATCATGGAGTTACGTCATTGTGATTGTGGCGTCATCTAAGTCATGGCGTAATTCATTTTGACGTAAGACACGTCAATGATAAATTGGATGTGCCCATTATTATCCACGGACAACTGCACGACCTCCTCACATGTGTACTGTTATAAACACATCTCAAAGCCATAACTGCAGTAGTAGAAACACAATTTTACAATTTCATGATTATCAACCTGATGTGCAGAATAATACCTTACTGCATGAAGATAGAGTAAACACATTTAACGCATCCATCCATACGTGTGCGGATAAAATGTAAGTTCAGATCAAATGCTAACACATCTGTACACCACTGTAATCATATTATAATGTAGGTATATGGGTTAGACAATGTCACACAACGAGTGTATTAGGAGTACGATGTGGTACACCTGGAGAATAAAGATATTACTTTGTGCATGGCTGTTGCGCATTCAAGTGGTTAACCCCTTTAACACCATAATTACAAGATTCCCAAATCCACCACAATCATACATGTAATTCGTTGAGTATGTTGAAGCTAAGTGGATTGGAAGCTGGCGCTGCCTGTTTGTTGTTGTTACGGGCAGCAACATATCCCAGTCAAATTAGTTTTAAAATACTCAACATAATTATTATTAAGTAAAGGAACTTGATGGTTCAGTATTTCAAGGGCAGAGCGTTAACGTGCTCTAATGTATTACTATTTTAATACAATCCATATTACATTTGGTGTAGTAATATAATTGTGGAGATTGAAAACATCTTCTCCAAATATTTGTTGAGCAGAATGGGATGACGCCAATAGTGTACAATCTCCAACATACACAGCTGCAATTTTAATTGATTGGCACTAGACATGTGTAATCGATAATTCCAAGTTGAAAATATTCCGAGAAACATTCGTCTGTCTTCACTAAAGCTGGACCAACGTCATTGATTGTAAAAGTTATGTCATAGGTTTGGGAAGCGAATGCAATCCGTCCATTCTCGAAAGCAGATTAGAATCAATATGTTTTACAGCAAAACGTGATTTTCAAGCATCCTTACGCAGAAATGCCCCATTCACTTAAGTGGATGATCTGGAAGAGGCGTGAATATCTTTGCAAATACAATCTCAAAATGAAAATACACTCAAATCTAGTGCATGCTGCCATTCGAAGGAGAATATAAATGTGTCCAACTTCTCAATCAAGTGTCTGACAATATACTCAATTACGGTCACACGCATAATGACTTATAACTCTCGCACGAAAAGTCAATCTCGAAACTCAAGAAGGGCATGTCTTTGGTTAATTTGAAATTTACTACAAATTCTGTTGAATAAGTTGAAACTAATGTTACTGAGAATTGTTAGTGGCATATACAACAACATCCCTAAGTCAAATTCATCTCAAAATATTCACCAACTTACATGTATAGTTACTTTTACATTTTACAGTCTGGGAATTATCTTTGAAAGTGTCAGATCGATCGATTCAAAATAGTTACCAACTTACATATAGTTTAGTTATCTTTGAATTTTAAACTCTGAGAATTTAGCTTTGAACGTTTCAAATCGATCTAACCATGATGAAAAAAATGGGCGAGCTTAGCTGGAGATGCGGTCATAAGATATCTAGATAGTGTTCCCTCCATACGACCAGTGCTCTATTGTCGCAAGTCAAAGAATAGAGTGCTCAGTCCAACACTTAAATAAGTTATAATGGTTCCAAAATAAAAACATAATCAGGTTGAACACGATCTAAGTAATGTTCTGTTGGGTATTTTGAACTTTTATTGGAAGATATTTTTTCAGTCGATAACAATCTCTTCTAATCCAATCATGATAAAAATATTCAACATTACGTTGTATTTTGTTTTACAACCATTCTAAGTTAATTCTAATCTGTACCTCAGCTGTATTAGTTGTGCCAAACGCTACCTGAGCAATAAATCAATATGCGTCTTTTGGCAGATATACTTGGTCCATTATTTAATAGATGAATCCGGTTTTAGCTATGCCCTGACCAGCTCTAGCTAAGCTCCACCCATGATGTGCCCATCTTGGGATCAACCGATAGCTGCACTATCTGAATCTTTATTTCCAGAAACCTATACAGGTAAGCTGTTGAATATGTTCACGTAGTTGATTATGACATCCTCCTACATGTGGCGTTGTTGACTATGACGTCATCCGAGGTGGGGTGGTAGTTGCGGCGGTGGTAGTGCTGGTGGTGATGGTCGCCGTCGTCGCCGCCGTCGTCGTCGTCGTCGTCGTCGTCGTCGTCGTCGTCGTCGTCGTCGTCGTCGTCGTGGATGCAGTGATTGTGGTTGTGGTTGTGGTTGCAAATACGGAAGTGGTCGTGGTGATGTTGATGGATGTTTCGGTTGGGGCTGTGATTGCGGTTGCGGTTGCAGTTATTGTAGCAGTGGTGGTGTTGGTGGTCATTGCGATAATCTGGCCTAGTGATGCTATTCGTGGTGAAAGAAAGAGTAACGATAGCAACACCATCACCATCATCAATGGCAGTATTAGCTAATGGCACACATGAGGGTTGCTGATCCCTGCTGTATCACCATCATTTCACAATGAGAAAGCCATTGAATAAGTAATCTTGACACATTGACTTATTGTAAAGCATTGGCGGTGATCGATGGATATAATTCGGCATCAAGCTAGTTGCAGCATGGTCTGCGCAAACCTAATGTTTTATATTCCGTTAGAAAGAATGCGAATAGTAACGTGTGGTAAGTTTAGAATGTCCGTTGGCATGCCTATATGCGGGCGTAAGCTTTGCAATGTGGAGATGATCTAGGGGGAATTCATAATTATACAATAACACAGAGTCAGATTAATTTTACTTCTGCACAAAAACATGCATCTATCCATAATACATGTATTATATACAGTGGTATATGCAGTCTCTATCATAACATAATATGACAATGAAATTCAGGAGCATGGCTAGTTGTTGCATTTGACCCATACTGGATGCGTGAATTACATTGATAAGACATTGTATTAGCGTGCAATTATAAATAGCACATGTATTCGATAATAATGTGCCTCATTGTGCCATTGGCAACAACAGCGCCCAGTCTACTTAGTTTTCAACATGTTCGACTGCTTACCTGTATAGTCTTCCGGGAATTTATGGTCAAAGCTTTCAGGGATTAATCGATCCAAATACTGGAAAAGTCCCTTATATGTAATACATTTCTATATCGATACTATCTTAATTTTGATTCACATGTTTAGTCTGAAACGAGAGCCATGCTGCGTACTACCGATGACAACAGAGACGCAATGAGGTATTGGATAAAGGGAATATGAGATGCTATTACAACGCGATGACTACGAGATTAATAGCAAATCATGTACTTCGACGGCCTACACTGGAAATGGATGCCTCCGATATGTCAGTCAAGTATATGATGTCATAACCAGTTACGCCATATGTTGGCTGGCGTCACAAGCACACTACACAGTGTAATGCATCGTGTGGCTATGTCTGTCATAAAGCTCGAATAGTCCACCAGTTGCACGACTTTTATGTCTTTACCATTTAATACACGTTATGTTGAATATTTTGAAACTAATTTAACTGAACAGCATAGGCAGCAACCTAGGGTTAGGATTAAGCCACCGACAGTAACCCTAACCCTAACCCTAGCCCGTCAACTTAGTTTCAAAATATTCAACATATTAGGTGACTGTATAGTTGTCATAAAATTAGAATACTTTGAATTCAGCATGTAAAGTCGACCCTAACGTGTGCACAGTATGGTCTTTTATCTGTTTTTGAGAGGAAGTTAACATCATGTATATTTTCTCATCAAACTACAGAGTTAATGTATATTTATTTATAACACCATGCACAAAACGGTGATATATTCATAGCTTACTAACACATTTACATCTGTTTGAAGCTAGTTGGGTTTCCAATGAAGGTAGCATTATTTATCAGGTTTACATATACATTGCCAATACTCGAAATGCCTTACTCAATCCAATCTATATTCTTTTAATTATGCATAGTCTACAGGACATGGAGAATATGCATGTCGAAAATCAACTCGTGTGGGAGACTATTTCTACAGGTGTACACATCCTTGGACACACACTAGTTCTGGCTAGGATATTAACATTATGATTAACTTTAAAGTCGCAGTGTTTGTAGTTTGTAGTGCGAGATGTACACATAGCCAGTCAATCACTTTATTTAAGCACTGCCCTTGAACAATGATGCACAGTTACAAACTCTCACGATGTACATGGTAATGTGAGTGTAGTGCGTTATATATGTATATACATATATCATTCGCATAAGATGAAGCCTTTTCATTTGTAAAGCGACTCTACCTTCAATTCCCCATAATGCAATATGATGCGATGGTCATATAATAAATAGGTAGCACTCTCTTGCTCCTTGATGTGATACATAACACAACTGTATACGCATTGCACATTCACATGTGGTGAAACAAATGTTTCACTGAGTTGTACTTTGCACATACATTCAGTAAATCCTTATTTTACCCTCATTCTCACGCCAAGTTGTTATCGAAATGTGGACAGTTAATCGACGGTGATGTTTATGTGTTTAGATACAATGGTGAGGTAATTAAAGCATTTCCTGGTAACCGACCTGCCTGAGTGATGTTAACATCACGTATGTTTTCTCATTACAGTATAGAGTCAACATACATTTACATATAGCAGTATTCACAGAAGGGTGATAACCCATTTGCGTGCATTCATGCGTTAGTAAAACAGAACAATGTTTGAAGGTAATCAGATTTCCAATGATATGGGTTTATTTATTAGATTTACTTATACCGTGTCAATAAGCGAAATGTAATGGATGCATGCCTTACTCAACCCACTCTATGTTCTCGTAAGTAAACATACCGCGCAGGACATTGAACAGGCATGCCGAACACGACTTCGTGTGGGAGACTAGTGTTTAACAGGATATTACAATAATAATTAAATTTAAAATGGCAATTGCTAGTTTGTAGTGAGTGATGCGAACACGGTATTTAAGCTCTGGCCTTGCACACAGATGCACGATTACAAACTAATATAAGTAGCATGGTGATGTGAGTGCATTGCATTATATATGTATACACCTATACCATTCGCCTTCCTACTATTATAATTAACTGGTTCTGTGCATAAAAAACCGATTTAGGATGACACATTTCGACTTGTAAAGCAATTCTGCATTCAATTCCGCATGCTGCACTATTCCGCGATGGCCATATAATAAATAGGTATCAATCTCCTTTTCCGCAACTTTATAAGTCCATGTCAATTTTCTACAAGTACATTAATTTGGCAAGTTTAATATGATATTCTGTTATTCGGAGTGATACATGTAGTAATTTTAGTGAGAAAGATAGCACATCTTGATCCATCGCTCATGGCATGTGTGTATTCGTGCGTGCGTGCGTACGTGCGTGTGTGTGTGCGTGCGTGCGTGCGTGCGTGCGTGCGTGCGTGCGTGCGTGCGTGCGTGCGTGCGTGCGTGCGTGCGTGAATGAGAGCGTGCGTGCGTGCGTGAATGAGAACGTGCATGCGTGCGTCCGTGCGTGCGTGCGTGCGTGCGTGCGTGCGTGCGTGCGTGCGTGCGTGCGTGTGTGACATTATCGGCTCACTAGAAACTAACATCTGGTGTCACGGGAGGGTGTCTGCCTCATATACTAAGCAAACTAATATCCTAAGTCTGATGATTACCCTTGAAATAAGGAAAGCCTGGTTGTAGACATATAAATAGTGTGAACTCGAAAGATGAGAATATCTTACATATTGTCTTGTGTCACCCTATATTAGTGGGCGGCATATATATGGTGAATGAAGCCCTGTCCCACCAACACAACCAATACCACCAGCACTGTCATAAAAGAACAAGCACAGCACATGCCATCGTGAATCGCATGATTACGTCGAGGGACCGCCCCCCCCCCCCCCACCAGGTAAGGAGAATTGCAGCCATACCTTATTTCTAAGAAGGAAGCAAAATGACTTGTCAATTTGCTTTCAAATTGTTTAACAAAATATGTATTAAATTCTCGATAATTCTTGAAATAGCTCCTTTTTCAGTCGCCGCATTGTGTGCGTGAACATTTGATAGAGGTATAAAACAGTGAATCGTTTGAACATAATGTTAATTTAAAGTAATTTTTCCTTCAGATACTCTTGACAATTCTTAGTGAATGTGTACAATTCTCTTGGCATGCCTTATTTGAATGATGCCTGGGCATGGTATTCATGCTAATGGTCGAAATCAGAGTGAGAGTGTCTCTGTGTCTACATAGTGTATGGATGGAACCATCTATTTAATCAGCATTACTAGTCGCTTCCCTTTCATGGACAATTTGAGAATTCCGTGTTAATATCATTGTTTAACACCTTTGGACGAAATCAGACAAAACCGGCTTAAGGAGTGGTCTTAGGAATGCCCAATTGAAGGTTAAGTGACGGTCAGTTGCTAAGAAGCTGCCACTTGAATGACGGATATGGTAACCGATCCCGTAATTCCAGTGAAGTGGTCTTCTTTTGACCTGTAAACAGCATTTATTAAGCAAGCATTAACATTCGCTTGACCACATTAAAGTTTACAGGAGTAAATGACTGGCAAAAGTCAATCGCTTCCAATTCATATACAATTTGAGAATTTTGTGTAAATAGCAATCTTAAAATGAATTACAAATTCTGGTCGAGGGCGGTTACATTTTGGCAATGTATCATATGATCTTTACTGACATTGTAACCTTAAGATGCAGATCTGGTAACACCAATGGTGTTCTGTAAGTAAGCTCGAAGAGGAACATCCTCTGGCATGTGCATGCATGTACATGTGTATGTGTATGCATGGCACACACTCAAAAGTAAGGCAAATATGCCTTGATGCTGTATTTGAGAATTGTCGAGTAAATTAATCTATTTCTTTCAGCTTTTGGACGGAATGTCAAGTATAACCGTGTGCACTTAAATGTGTTAGTTCTGACTTTGTGGTCACTAGGTCAAAAGGCAATTACCTGAAACTGATTGCGAATCTCACAACTCTACAGAATGTTTCTTTTCTTTAGTTTCTCTTCTTATTTTGGATTACATCCACATCTGGCGATTTCTTGTCTACGAAAATACATCAGGGCTATACTGATATGTCTGAATTTGAGGCAAGTTTTGATTCAGCAGTTTCCAAGAAACCCATAACAGTAAACCTCAACTAACCAAACCAAAGCAGAGTTGACATCGAATCATGCCAAGTAAAAACACTAATGATACATATTAAGAAATAAATAAAGTCGACATGCATTGGGATGTGTCAAGAAAATAGCATGGCTAATACATGCGTCTATTATTAGAGAAATATATTTTATCACCCACCCCATCACGGAAGTGGGCAAAGACAGAATCACATTTAGTTGCCAATGAATACAGACCGATTTTAGTTGGTAACATATGGACATTAACAAAAATCTGTATGTGTATGGCCCATGCGTACTTACAGAGTGCATAGAATCGATGGTACATAGCCATTTACTAGTATGTGTCATCTTATCAAATCTAATTTCGCTACAGGTGTATGTCATATGGTGTTCCATCTTTAGTCGACAAGTGCGAAATGAAGCATCTATTGACCTATACAAATGAACTATAACAATTCCAATCGCGATGACCTTATTCAACTTGGCAGATGCTTGAAAGAAAGCCATTCCAGTTTAATTAAATTACTCATCTGTGAACAGGAAAGTAGTAATTTGAAGACACAACGTTAATTTACTCGTCTTCCAATTGTCCATTCAGTTGACTTTCAAGTTACAATCACAATATATAAGGGCGTATATATAGAACTTGCGATACTAGAATGAAAGCGTGTTAGTGAAGGGAATCATGTAGTTACTCTTCTGCCAATAACATATTTCTCTGTTTATTCTGCCTTTATTTGCTAGTCTAGCAGTCGGGTCAGTCGCTGTGCGTATTTGAATCTATTACAACATATTGGACCCTGAATTCCCTAGGTCTCAAATTCAAGATAGCTACACAGGTAATCTGTTGAATATTGTGAAAGTAATTTGACTGGGTGCTGTTGCTGTAAGAGCGTTCAGTCAAATTAGTTTCAAAATAGTCAATATGAATTGTATTGGATGTATTGCCCGGAACATGAAACATGAGGAAATCTAAGAATTCCATCAACATCTTACAGGAAATCTGATGAATATTAATTTTGGTGGATCATATGGTCGGCACTCAATTTATTTGTTCTTTTATTGATATTATTCTCGATTTTAAATTAGGGGAAAATGCCCTTGCAGAGACAATTACCATGGAGGTAATTTGGTGCAAGTGGCAATACTGTACCTTTTCTCTGGAATTGGTGAAAGCAAACCGACTATAGATATGTCCTGATTTGCCTAGACACGTGCTAGTGGGTTAATACCTAAGCACATTAATAACACGTGACACATGTTGCTTTCACACAGTCTGATGCTTGGTCAGGCCATGGCCATTACGATTGGCACGAGCCTATAACCAAGTTTATATGCCACGTGGATGTTAATCAGTGTTAATTAACACGGTCAGTATGACTTGTTTCAAGTAGGATACGTGTGTCTCATGTTAGTGCAAGTGATTGCTATTTCAGTATTTTAGCCATCAATGTAACCATTCACGTTCATAATGAGATTGATGGTTAGGATTAACATTGGGAATTCTGAAGCTAAGTCTCTTGGATAAAACACACTCTTTTCTATGATTAAATTTAGAGAGCACTTTATATAATAAAGGGGTCACTTTGTGATGTCTGTTTTACAAGACGTCGGTATAGAGTTCCATTAAGGAGTGTGATTGAGCCTTTAATTTACCATATACAACATAAGATTGATAGAATCTCGGTAGCTGCGGGTTCCAGATATTTTTCAGATTTTCTAGATTTTGTTCGCATCAACCCCATATTAGGTTGGATGTAAACAATGCCTTGATATAAAACAGAATACCTGACGGAATTTCATAATGCTTAACAGAAAGATAGCAAAGTAGATATCTGCATTGGTATACATCATTAACAATAAAAAAAGCTCCAATATCATTCATGTAATTCATATCTCCTCTAATATTCTTGAAAGCTTTCTTATGGATGTATATTGTCCAATCCTAGTATATGGTCACAACATTTACAGTTTTGAGATGTAAGCCAAATCGCCCCACTACCTAACCGACCGACCGACCGACCGACCGACCAACTGACCGACCAAGCAGCCAACCAACGAACCAACCAAAAAATCAATCAACCAACCAACCAACCAATCAACCAACTAACTAACTAACTAACTAACTAACTAACTAACTAACTAACTAACTAACTAACTAACTAACTAACTAACTAACTAACTAACTAACTAACTAACTAACTAACTAACTAACTAACTAACTAACTAACTAACTAACTAACTAACTAACTAACTAACTAACTAACTAACTAACTAACTAACTAACTAACTAACTAACTAACTAACTAACTAACTAACTAACTAACTAAGTAATTGACTGACTGACTGACTGACTGACTGACTGGCTGACTGACTGACTGCCTGGCTGGCTGGCTGGCTGGCTGACTGACTACCTAACTAACTAACTAACTAACTAACTAACTAACTAACTAACTAACTAACTAACTAAGTAATTGACTCACTGACTGACTGACTGACTGACTGTCTGACTGACTGACTGACTGGCTGGCTGGCTGACTGACTACCTAACTAACTAACTAACTAACTAACTAACAAACTAACTAACTACACAACTAAATAACTCATTAGCTAGCTAACTAACTAACTAACTAACTACACAACTAACTAACTCATTAGCTAGCTAACTAACTAAGTAACTAACTACCTAACTAATTAGATAGCTAACTAACTAATTAACTAACTAACTAACTAACTAACTAAATAAATAACCAACTAACTAACTAACTAACTAGTTAGTAACTAGCTAACTAACTAGCTAGTTAGTTAGTTAGCTAGATGGTTAGCTAGCTAGGTAGCTAGGCAACTAACTAACTAACCAATGTAAATGACAGTTTAAAGAGCTGCTACCCGCATCTAATAATATGCTATATACGATGGCACGCACCTCTTGCTAATTGACGGATCAATTTATACATATATATACCTCGAATTTGGTGTTAATCTCTGCCAACTTTGTCTGCTCTGCCAGCTGTGTATGCACAATTGATGAACCCAGTTCTCAACGCAATTCCTATTGCAGCGACAGCGCCTAGTCAATTTACTTTGGAAATATACAACATAATGTATGTTACATAGTAACTCCATCAAACACATATATTTTGTAACTTGTCGGACTTTTCCAGCTTCATGGCAGAGTAGTGTCTGACAAGCTATATGTGATATAATTGTTTATGACGTCAATCGTTGTGTAACAGATGGCGTCCAACCAGTATGTGGGATGGCATGAACAAATGTGTACGCTATGCCTTGATATAAAACAGAATACCTGTCGGAATTTCATAATGCTTACCTGAAAGTTAGCAAACTAGATATCTGCATTTGAATACATCATTAACAATTAAAATAGTGCCAACAACATCCATGTAATTCATATCTCTATTTGAGAATGTCACTTAGTATTTTTAATTTCCTCTAATAGTCTTGAAAGCTTTCTTATGAATGTATAGTGTTTAACCGTCAATGCCAACTCATAGAAATCGTGTACAAGTGGGGTGTGACTTGCTGTTTCCCAATGGTGAATACGCGAATGCTCGGAGCCAGTTTATCAATCTGGCATGCGCATATGGCAGTGCAAATGTCTTTTCAAATACGCATGTGCCTGTTGCTTAGTATGGTCGCAGTACACTGCAGTCTAGAAGTTACTTCAATAATGGACATACGGTTTTCTTTACACAAATATTACACAAAATACCACGAATCAGACGTTGACTATTTGACCGCATGCATGCACCCATGGATAGTACTACTTGTGTTTCTCAAAAATATTAAAACACTTCCTTACAAAATGTGTCTCTATGTCAGTATATCAAGGTAAGGTTAGAAACGACAATTGTGTGCCAATATTAACACGACTAAGTCTTCATCTTCAACGTATACAATCAATGATAACATATGTGTTCTTTCATAATGTATGTGTAAAGGGTTGTTGGTTTCAATGGATGCGTCTATTCGAGCTATGACCACCTATGCATAGCACAGCTTCTAACATATATTGGACTCGATTTAAACTATTGAAACATGAAGTCCCAGAATCATAATGTCAAGGTAACTATACAGGTAAGCTGTTAACTATTACCAAACAGTTTCCAGTCAAATAAGTTTGAAAATATTCTTTAGAATGTATATTAATATATAAATCTATCACTCACATACAATTCGTACACATTAGTGACAGCCTTTTCGATTTTGTGAAGGGGCTACGCAATCTTGAGTGTGATGGCGGCTAACAAGTGACATATTATGATTATGAAGTTAGAGTTATGGTCACCTATTTCTAGCTAAGCTCCACCCACACCTCGCTCGTGTTGGGATCGATCGGTCGCTGTACTCCCTTGTTATCAATTTACAGAAAACTGGACAAGTAAGTTGTTAAATATTTTGAAACTAATTTCGCTGGGTGCTGTTGCTGCCTATGGCAAAATAATCAACGTAATGTCTATTAAATAGTAAAGACAATATTCGTGGAACACCGCTTAGTCCATCGTCAGTTATGCATTCGTGACGTACTTATCTACGCCATGCATGGCGCCATTGAATATGACATCATCCTACACTTCACCTAGTTAATCGCGACGTCATATGTTGGATGGTTCATTGAGTGACAGATCGGATTCCTTTATTATGATGCTACATGGTATACGCATTGTGTGATGGCATCGCCATGATTTATTCTATTCGCGCAATATTACATCCAGTTAATGAATAGCAACGTGTACAATACATACGCCGAGTGCATTGGGATGATGATTTCCCAAGCAACAATAGAGGTATGCGAGTATCCCACAGTGAGGCATTATTAATTGTGATAAACGTATGAAAACGGCATCAATAATCTGCTCTGGGATAGCATCCATAACAAGACACGCTTGACTAATGTTCTAGCAGTAAATTATGTCAACAAGCTTAAGGTTAAAAGGATATTCCTTCATTCAAATTGATAAATGTTGCCAATTGTTTAAAGAGCGAACAAATATCCACCCATCGGTCATAAGCGACAACGTAATAGCAATTGATGAACGGAACTGTGATGATGCTGCATAAGCCCCATGTGCATGAGCCAGAAGCAACTTAGTATGCACAGTACATTGGAGAGTAACGTAAGTCAAATCTGTACCACATAGATAAACTAGTGTTGGATTAAAAGAGAAGAACATTACTATTTCGCAGCGTAGTGACTCGTGATGCCTCAAGAGCAAGATGGTGATGCTGCAGACTGTGACTGTACAGCATTGCGCAAGTGTATACAGGGAATATTCCACGCCCATGCCTACCTATGATCCTCCCATTTCATTACTCGTGCTGATATAGATTTGAAAGGAGGACCGTTGAAATCCGAGCGTCCAAATGGCATGGCAAATATTCAGGTAAACTGGTGAATATTTTGAAACTACTTTGGCGTAGATCTATTGTTACCGATGGCAGCAACGTCTCCCAGTCAAAGTAGTTTCAAAATATTCAACAATATTAAATATTTAAATTGCAAATTCGTTCAAGACCATATTTTTTTCTCAGGGACATGACGGCGATATATCATTTTGACTGTACGTCAGCTAATAAGCGACACGTCATTCAATGTATTGTTATATTATTTATTGTATTTAACAACATGTGTATTCAATTCTAGATGGTTATTTGAAGATCATTTTCCGGGTTAGAACATTAACATTGGGATTATCAGATACAAGGACCAAAAATCACTCTTTGAGTAGTATTTGTGAGAAGAAATTAGGTTTCGAACTGTACGAACATACACATCTCGAAACTGAATTGTCTTGTTCCCACACTGTCTGATCCCCTTTTTAGTTAGAGACGTTGCGATTGAGGCTAGAACCATGTTTATATAGATTGTGGATGGGATGTTCCATCAGTGCTAATTAACAAGGTCACCATACCGGGTTTCAAGTAGCATAGGTGTGCCGCATATTAATGTTAATCTATTGTTTTCCACCATTATTCGCCATCAATGTCACAATTCCATTTGGAAATGAGATAAATGAGTCTGTGAAATTGTGACACTATGAGGTGGGATTTAATGCGTTAATTCCAAATTGTAAAATAATCCTACACGTAAGCTGTTGAATCTTTAGAAACTAATTTAATAGGACTAGCACCCGGTCAAATCAACTGCTTAACGGTATATTTTTGGGGGAATTTAGATTCACGTAGTTTAGGGTTCGATTGCTCCCAAGACGTGCAACGCGTGGTTGGAACTTAGCCAGGGATGGGCGGGGCATAGCCAAAACTGGGTTCGTCCATTAGCAGCACATACCCTATTACACATTCCCATATTCGAAGAAATTCTACTTGATCAGATTGATCTTAAGTTTGAACGTTCTAGGGCACTCTCTAATTCACGTGGGCCGTCTGCGAACGAACGTGTTGAAGAAAAGAAACAGTCATATATGCGATAACGTTGTAACACCGTATAGAGGTAGTCCTAGATGGTAAGGAAACTGTATGCAAATTGTATATACTTTCACAGAAAATAGCATCATTATATAGCATGGAATAACCAATACCTCGTGTATCATCGACCTACATTGCTCAGATCCATTAACCAATAGTCCCTTGTGTGTGGTGATTATGTAGACAACGTTATGTGGGAAATTATACAGATTACCGTTTACAGCTCCATACCTGATTTCTCTTCTGCGAGTTGTAATATAAAAGCTAGATGGCGGGTGGTTATATGGCTTTCGTCTGATTATAACGTCCTATTAATGAGGGCATTCCCAATGAGTTGTCCTCTAAATGCGATTAAATAGCTGTTGAATAATACTAATATATGCATTAAATCCCATCACATCTCCATAATGGCGGAAAACAGGATAATAGTTGGCAGCATTTTATATAATTCCTGTAATTGCAATTCCACACTCTTATAGCATTGCGCAATACAAAATAGCAGTGGAGGTGAGACACTGACGTAATTCATGTGTCTAACTCGTTGATAGATGAATATCTTTTGGCAATTATTCTTGCCAATATCCTCGTTTTTTGCTCCTGTAGTTTGCTATTTCAAATAGTAGGAATACAATGATACATCAGTTATTCTAAGGTTCCAGTATTAGATCCAGTTCGTGTTCTCTCTGCTGTGATGTGACAATCTACAACATCAAAATCGGTTAGAGACAATCTTTCCAAATCTATAATAATGGAGGAATCCAGTGTTAGCCGATTAAAATTCGACTGTGTACCAATATTATTTACGCAAGTATTAATGGATCCCATATTTAGCTAAGTTCCAGCCACGTGGTGCCCGTGTTGGGATCAATCGATCGCAATGCTCCATGAATCTCAATTTCCAGATAACTATACATGTAAGCGGTTGGCTATTTTGAAACTAATTTGACTGGGTGCTGTTGCTGACGGTGGCAAATTAGTTTCAAAATATTCAACAACATGCTCATTAAATAGACATACAATTCGTACAACTTGATGGATTAGCATGTGTTTAAGACGAACTAAATCGGACACTCATAACGTAATTGATTATGGCGTCAGCATACACGTGACGTAGTTGATTATGACGGCATATGATTGGTGGAGAAACTGGATTCCTCAATTGCGCTTGACACTCACTCCGCATAAGATTGGCAGAAGACTGCGTGCGGTAATCGTACAGCTACTACGGCTGATCGATCGGTTCATTAAATGGTTGCCTTAGTGGCTCTTTTACTTTCCTTCTCAAATATCGACCAATCAAATAATATTACACTTATTGTCAAACACGAAAACAACATTTGCAAACGACGTTTCAGCCAGAAAACATATCAATCCAATCTACCAATCAACAATATGACGTCATAATCAACTCCGTTACATTTAGGCTGACATCATAAATCAATTACGCAATGAATTACTTAATCAAGTCCGTCAAAATGCTTAATAATCCGTCACGCTGTATGAAATATGTCTTTACTATTTAATCCACATTTTGTTGAATATTGTGATACTAGTTATCCCCACGTTTTAAAATGTGTAATCGCATCCGTCCATCTGTCCGTCCGTCCGTCACGCTATCGCCTCCTAAACCAGTGGGTGGAATTAAATCAAATTGGGTATGTGGATTACTCATATTATTCCGCTTTGCAAGATAATATCTAGATTTGGCTTCGCATCCAGGGGGTGGGGGGGGGGTGGGCGTAGCATTGGTCAAAAGGTAAACTCTGTTGTAACACAGCTCCTCTGAGATCGTTAGTCGGAACTGAACCAAATTTGATATCTGGGTTACCCACATGAGTGCGGAGTGCAGAAAGGCCATTTAGATTTGCCTCCGGCCCCATGGGGTGGGGGTCAAAAGGTCAAATTGTAATCTGCGGGAATTGATTGTAATGCATCCCCTCCGAAACCGTTGGACGGAATTCAACCAAATTTGTTTTGTGGATTACCCGTATCAATGGGGAGTACATGCGCACATGTACACCTGGCCTGCCCCCCAGTGGTCGGTTGGGGGGGGGGTTAAAATGTCAAAACATGTATTGCAATAAAACTCCTCTGACACTATTGGACGGAATTCAACCAAATTTAGTATGTGAGTCACTCATATCAATGGGGAGTGGATGGACACATTTACTTTTGGTCCCGCCCCCATGGGATGCGGTATGAGATCAAAAGGTCATGAAATTGATTGGAATGCAACTCCTCTGAAATCGTTAGACGGAACTCAACCAAATTTGATATCTGAGTTACCCATATGATTTCGGAGTGCAAGAGGCCATTTATATTGGTCTCCGCCCCCAGGGGGAGGGAGAGGCGTCAAAAGGTAAAATGTTGACCTGCGAAATTGATTTAACACATCTCCTCTGGAATCATTGGAAGAAATTCAACCAGAAATTACCCATATCAATGTGGAGTGGATGAGCACATTTAAATTTGGTCAAGCCCCCAGGGGTAGGGGATGGGGTCAAAATGGCATAGAATTGATTGGAATGCAACTCCTCTGACACTATTGCACAACATTCAATCACATTTATGGTATGGTATTTTAGGTATGTGAGTTACCTATATGATTTCCGAGTGGAAAAGGACGTTTACATATGGCTCACCCCCCCCCCCCCCCCGGTATGTTGTCGCGGTGTCAACAGTTCAAAGTGGTGAATGTGGGGATTTGCGATGACGCGTCATCGACCGATCAATCTAGGTTGGCTGTTGCCCTAGGCAACAAAGGCACTGGGCCGGCAGATGTTAGTTTTGTGACAACTGATGGTAAGACCTGACTTGGTGTTAAGAGGCAGTATCGCTAATAACACCACGACAAACACTAAGGCCGTTTTCACACTAGGGAGTTAATACGGAAAAACGGCATACTTCAGTATGGGCTTACTTCAGACCAATTAATATACTAATACTACTAGGGATTAACTCTCTTGTGTGAACACTTGCTTATGCTAGGCAGCTAGACTTGAACTCACACAGTGGCCAGTGCGCAAACTACGTTTGACAATTTACCACTTCAGTGGTTAGAAAAAGAAAAGACAGTCTTCTTTGGCCTGCACATGGGCATTCCTCGAGACGACAGCAGATGGCGGTGTTGGGCTCCCTTCATCATGAAAGGATTACGTAATGGTAGTGCACGCAATACATACATCATCGTCAGCCTGTTACATATAACCTCATAATCAGCTACGTGACGGGTAGGATGTCGTCAGTATAATTAATTGCATTATGAATGGCGTAGCTAAGCTCGCCACGATCGCTTAGTTCAGGACGAGCATAGTTTTGTTGTACGAATTGTAACCCTTCTTGTAACTATTTAATACACATGCTGTTCAATATTTTGAAACCAATACTGTGCGATGTTGCTGTCATAGAGCAAAAGCACCCAATCAAATTAGTTTCAATATGTTCAACATATTACATGAAGAGTTTGTTGGACATTGATGGCCAGTGAGTTCAGGTCGATCCAAACACTGGCGAAGCGTCGGTGGAGCTTAGCTTGCGATGGGCAGGGCATAGATAAAACGGGATTCCCCTATTATTAGCATAACTCACACATAGTCACCGGTCTGTTGCACTGCTTAGCCACGCCACTAGACGCAAGGGTTAATGCGAGCGTGGAGGGGTGGGGTGGGTGGCGGCTTCTTGTTCATGTTCTTAAGTGTCCAATAACTCTGGTTATATAACTATAAGAGGATATTTTTCCAAACATGGGAGGAACCTTGTCCGTGTGGTCCTATAACTTATGTCCGATTTTTTGTGCGAATCAAAGTCTGAAAAGCAACATCAAAAAGCTACCAGCTATATAGTTTTTAAAATGGAAACGTTTTGCGCACTTTTAGGTAACTTCGGTTCTGTTCCACTGATCTTCTCCAAATATGGTTGGATGTGTCAGTGTGTCCATGGTATCCCGAATATGTAAAGGGGTTAAACGCTAAAACGCAACACTAATAGGTTTCAGCAAAGTTGGTTCCAAAATACACATTTTTAAACTTATAATTGCCCGTTTGAACGATATATCAACAAGGTGGATATTGGACAACTGTGTCATTGTTTCAATAAAGTGTGACACGACTCTACGCTCGTGATCTATACATGCGTAACATCATCAGCGTAAAAAAGTAGTTTACCGGCTGCGCCTACAACACAAAAGCTATTTCAGACCAGAATACATTTACTGCAGCAAGTGTAAATCCGCGATGGCTGGACATTAAATATAGAAACGTCTTCTTATACACGTCTGGCGTCGATCCGATACAAATGTATGTGTAGCCGCAGTTCAAAGAGCCTTATATTTATATATATAACAATTTGAAATCTTGACACGTGAATGATCTCGACCGCAAGGGGAACATTACAATTTTCATTTGAAACTATTTATATCTCTTACTGTCCTAGAATCTTCCCATGTGTTCAGACAATCAGAATAAAACTCTAGGAGAAAGCGCAGTTCAGATAATGCTCCCATAGGTGCACATGGGTACGCAGAAGTTGCTTTCCCGAAAACCATTGTATTGGCAGTCAATGAGTTCATGGATCGGGTAACATTTACATGGCTGATTTGGAAGAAGGTGCCCTACAAAAGTGCAGCAAAAGTCCTCTCAGTCTCGATAACTACCGTGATGATATCTTTTTTAATATGGCCCCCATACCAGAGATGGGTGTACTAAATTCCTGCAAACTCTAAACACCCATGCTCCTTACATTAAATTGAAAGCACCCATCAGTGAGAACTCAAGGGACTTTCTGGGTGTCACCGTATACAAAGGTTCGAGATTTGGCGAATCTAGTGATTTGGACCATAACATGTATATTAAGCCAACAGACTCACACCAGATGCTTCACAAAGAAATCCTTCCACCCACCCCACACTTAATTGGGTTGCCAAAATCGCAAATTATTAGATTGCATAGGAACTGTAGTGGCTAGAAAGCACAGGATTCAGCCTGTTCGGTACAATTGCTAGCTCTGCCACCTAGAGGCTACAGCGTTCGTTATCTACGAAAGATTAAGTATGATACATTGCGTAAGATAAACTTAGATCAATATAATGAAGCAGCTGGAAACGCAAAGCTCAAAAGCACGTAAATGAGACTGCCATCCCTTCGCCCACCTTTCTATTGCAAGCCTGTTCAGAGATAGTGACCCCAATGAGCTTTCTGAAGATATTATCAGCTGGCGTCTTATTTAAATCGGTGACGTGTTTTGGGGAGAAAGGGTACACTTGCCCTTGCCCGGAAATCATTTTTATAAGTATGTGGTCTCAGTGTGTATCTCCTGCACTACTTTTGGCAATACTCATTGAAATCGTATGCGCTTATCTGAATGTAGTGGATGAGAAAGGACACACTGGTCGCATCGAAGAACACTTCAGAAGCTTAGATGCTACCTGGGTGTTATCTATTTCGGTCACGATTTCTACAAACTAGTCCACCAGCACTTGGAATTCCACTGTCCCAATGCCAAGATCACTGCAAGAAAAAGGTCGCATGTGCTGTCATAAGCAGACGCAGTTTCCAGTTAAATTAGCCACAAAACATGTAACAGCATATTCGTTGCATCATAAATATATCATCGTTCTTGATTTGCAATGGTTTAAATGATAATAAAATAACACTTATAGCGGAACACTTGTGGAAGACATGTAATCGGTATTTACAATGGACGAGTATCGCGAAAATAAGGTGTTTCCTTTGGGAGAGACAGACATCCGTATACAAAAGCGAAACGCTGTTTCACAAAGATGGTTAGGCCAAAATCAATGTTAACCCAGATCGTGCCATCTTACGTTTTTAATTGATAGACAAACCAATACGTGCTCGGCAGTACTGCGGTCTTGGCGAATGTCCTGCTGCATGATATGAGAGACTATTTTTTGTAAATTGACCACTATAATTACTGGCTCGGTAACCAAAGCAGTCATTTTATTAGGACATTCGCAACACACATTTGAAGTGTGTAACTTGTTCAAAGTGACCTTCTGCAGTGGACTTAAGGAGTGTCCATTTGTAGGACATCAGAACCCTATTTTTCGTAAATTGTCCTCTTATCTCCAAAATATTGTATTTTCTTCAGAAATCGTTACTATTAAAAGGCTAATTGATATAAGTAGCACTTAGCCCATTGGTGCACTATTAACACAGCAGGGGCTAACTGCCAATGTACATTGATCTGTTTAACAGCCATGATTGAGATGTGTCCACGCGCTCATGTTATCTGCATTTCGGGAAATATAACTGAGAATATGGCATATCATACATAAGACCGGCGCCATGAGGGCCACATACTATGCACCAACATGTGAGTTTATTAACGTTGTCGGAGTTGCTGGCACAGTGAATTCAACATTGCTCTGATAATGGCATGATAGAGTCTTGTTTGCAGTGGAATGGTGCAAAGTAAAACATGCCGATGATGCGTGGCATCGTATGCACGTGGCATCGTATGCACAATCAACAGATGGTCACTAACAGTCTTGTGATCACCTAATATCCCTATTACGCTATGATAAATAGTTTGGGGGCAAATGATATTTATTTCTCTAGGACAGGAACACTATAAGAACAAATGATGCGAATATGGGGAACTATGCAGCATTAATGTTTAGGATAAATACGTATGTATTGTAGTTAGGTTGCATTCGAATCTTAGTGAAGCGCTGTATTTTTTTCTGGTAATGCATATACTTATGCACTAGTATGTATGATTGCTGTATTCTGCGGCTGTAGTAATAGAACGATCCTACAACTTCAATCAGCTCTTCTTGGAATGTGTCCATTTTGTCTTGCCTTTAGCCGGAATCCTTAGCTTCCTCAGGTCCATTCTTGACTTGGGTGTACCGAGTCATGCTTTCTCGAGGTCACCTCGTTTAGCAGATTCATGCAATGCCGTCCTCTCCTGCCTTTGTATATTATGGCTCCAAGTAGCGTCAATTCTAAGGCTCTCTGTGCTGGTGCCACGACCGGCATCCTTAGCACATCGTCAAACATGGACCATCTTTGCTGGGCGACCTTTACAGACAGCGGCGATGTATCTTCTTCTTCTTTGCACTTCTTGTATTGTGCATCGTTGGGAACGTATGCTGTCTGTTCATCGGTGTCTAGTGATGGGTGCGTAGGTATTTAAGGTGGCAGCCATCGAGTGTGTCTAGAGCTGCCTTTGCAGATGCCCAGCTGCTACAGTTATACAGCATCAAGGATGCGCATGTTGCACTGTATAAATGCAGTCATTTTATTAAGGGCATCTTTAAGCTACGAATCCATAGCTTCCAGAAGGAATGGAACACTATGGAACGCACATCATCGGGAGCTGTACTGCAAAGAAGTGAGCCCAGGATTGTACTGTTCCTCCATGGTTAGCAGTCACGAAGTGGGTCGTCATTTTCATGCTTTGTAGATAAGTATATGTGGGTGAAATCTGTTTTGTATTCAATCATAAAGATATTCTCAATTGTGTGTTTGCTTGCAGCTATAGGGAGCAGTCTGTCAATGGGATCCTTTTCCCCGACTATGAAGTCAACGCCGTCGGCATATTCCATCTCTAACGGCATACCCAGTATTGCCACTGGGGATAGAGTTCGGGTGTTGGGTGGATGGGGGGGGGGGGTCATGTGGAACTTTTCCGCACTGATTTCAATGCAGCAGCAAGATAGCAGGTGAAAAGCACCGGAGATAGGCCATTGATGTATCAAACTCTACAGGCCTCACTAACTTGCCTCGTATTCTCAGCTTGGTATATGCAAGCAGTAGTCTAACTAGTCGCAGCTCATCGTCCTTGCAACAGGCGTGGCGTAGTCCATCTAGGATCAGTGAGCGGTTAACTGTGTCGAAGGCTCGGGACATGACAATGCCCATTTGCGGAAATCCCAGTGAGTGGGCATGACTATCGACACACGCATGGGTTGTTCTCGAATAATGTCTAAACGTAGGATATAGGCCACATTCATGGCTAGATTAGTACTAGAGCCATATACGTACAGATGTGAACGTTGTATCTCAGTAATTCGGAACATCTTACCAACGACTGACTCCAAGATTAACAGCATGGCTGTCTCCATTTCTAGATATTGTGCTCGAAATCGTGATAGTTTTTGAATTGCAAAAAGACTCAACAAAAAAACGTAGGCACGTGTTGTCAGTCAGCATTGGTTTACTATATACCACCCGGCTACATGCCAATAATAAGAGAAAGGTATGACACCTTAAAATCCGGTTGAGGAATGGAACTGTTACTGAATGTAATACACGTCCTGATTGATCCAAAATCTAGCTAGCTGACTGGCCTTGAATTAGCATGCATGTTATATGGGTACGGCCACATCCCTTTCTCGACCAGCAACTATGTCAGAAGCTTTATGAGTATCGTACTCAGCGGCTCGTAAACAAGATAAATAAGGTAAATACTGTTGGACAGAATGGGTTTAGGCCATGCTGAGCTAGCTATGCAGATAATAATGGTGTGGTTGGGATAACTTAGCGCAGAAAGCAATGCCAATTTGCTAAGCAGGCAGTGGTACCTGAAGCGGTATAACATTATGTTGTTATTAACATGGGCGGGGGCGGGGTGGGGAGCATGTAGAAAGTCAATACTGAGGGCTCAAAATACTAGTAAGCATTTGCATAAGTTTATAGAATGTACGCGGCTGTATTATTTGAAGTAATATTGAAAGCTGTTACGTGCTTCGATACAATACCCTAGAAGTTAGTTCTTCTGATATACCCACGTTGGAATGTAAGTCTGCATTATTATTAACGTCATTATAAATTATTACTTAATGCTTTTGCTGGTGATTGACAATATATCACGCTGTATCTTTATGTTAACGTTTATTTTGGCAACAGTGGTGAACTCTGTACTTTAACAGCGGACCATCTAAATGAAAATGATCCATTCAATCATCCCATAAAATAAGATATCGTGAATTGCTATGAGTGGCACTCAAATGTATCACTAAGCAGAGTTACTGATGCCATTGGCATGGGTGTAGTTATTTGAGATATATTGACTTCATCACGTTGTGAGGAAGTATATGTAGGGACATGTGGTATTTTCATCTTGAAAAACAGAACAAATTTGGTTATTTCCTGATAGCATTTCCTGGCGTGTGGCCACCTGTGTAATATTCTGATCGATGGCAATATGCATGCTGATGGCATACGCTACCACATGGTCTACGATATTGTAAAGTATGAATGTGAACTATACAAAAAAAATACGGAGATATACAGACATAATCTGTTAATAGAGAGAGAGAAAGGAATAGTTCTGAAAAAGTGATGACTCCGTGGTGTCATAGAAAGGTGGAGTAAAATAAATCACAACCATTTGCAAAATAAGCCATGGCATGTCGTTGAAGCAATGCACGCAGCTTCGAACATCAACAGATAAGAGAGTACTGATGAGGTACTGTGTGGATGAATGAATGCAATTTGGAGAGAGAGATAGAGAGAGAGAGAGCGAGAGTGAGAGAGAGAGCGAGAGAGAGAGAGGGAGGGAGGGAGGGAGGGATGGAGGGATGGAGAGAGAGAAAGAGAGAGAGAGAGAGAGAGGGAGAGAGGGGAGAGAGATGTGGGTGGGGAGGGGGTGAGGCATGTTCCCGGCAATAATCCACTAATTAGTATATGCGTGCTCACTCGTCTCTCTCTGGTTTGTGATTTCTGGTTCAACTCCCTACAGTTGCCTACGTCGTGAACCCATTGTTTGTATTAAATGCTAAGCTCGTTATGCAAGTTGGAGAGAAAGAGAGAGAGAGAGAGAGAAAGAGAGAGAGAGAGAGAAAGACAGAGAGAGGGCAAGAGAGAGAGAGAGAGAGAGAGCATGGAACTATGCATGGAAATAACCCAGATTAATTCGAATGTAAACCCAATTTTTGGCGGGATTGTATGGTTGGTGCTATCTAATCGCTAACAACTACTGCTACTGCTGCTCTCGCTGGTCCTGCCACTGGTGGTGGTACTACTACTACTACTACTACTACTACTACTACTACTACTACTACTACTACTACTACTACTACTACTACTACTACTATTTCTACTACTACTACTACTACCACTACTACCACTACTACTACTACTACTACTACTACTACTACTACTATCACTACTACTATATATACAGTTCGTACAACTCGCGAGACTATTAAGGGTTTATGACGGACTTAGAAATGACCTTCATGATCTATTTGATTGTGACAGCAGGTTACCTGTAACGTATTTGATTATGACGTTATATACTTGACTGGCAGACTGGATTCCTATATTGTGATCATAGATGAATGAGCGTCTATTCTGCAGAATGCGTGCCAGTATGAATTTAGTAAACATGTAAATCTTGGACGAGACGGAGCAATCGGTTAACTTGCAGTGGCCCAACCCATTTGCTCTGTAATGTGATCCATGCCAAGAATATCATGAACAATGTTGCACATCGCATTAGATCCTCAGTTGTAATAGGATATTCTGTCATTTGAGTTGATAAATGTCGTCATTTTCCCATGAAGCTTCGCACAATGCCGTTTATCTGCCTGTCTATGGATTGGTTAAATACGACCTGCCACCATCGGAAGACGTGCACCTGGAAGATTAACGCGCATTTACGCTCGACGTGGCGCATGTGAACGGTGTAGTTTAAGCAAGCTGTTGTAGAGCCCAGGCATATCTATTGCAATGGGAAAACATAATTATGGGCCAAATTAGTACTTGTAGACGCTGTGAACACACACTTTCAGATATAGTGACCGTTTGACCTGCATTTTGTGTGTGTGTGTGTGTGTGTGTGTGTGTGTGTGTGTGTGTGTCGATTTAGAAGCACTGGGTTTTTGGCCATAACAAAAGATGCAATGGGTCAAATGTGACCACGACCCAAAATGTAATAAATCACAGTGTACCTGTGTGTGGTCGACTTATACAAACTGAATGCTCGTTTCCAGTTTTAATTAGAGCGAATACAAGACAACAACAAAAGAGTGAGCATTGGATCGTGATAAATACCGCACATACTGATGGTATAGGCATACGCGTCAGCAAAAGTTCAACTTCAATCTAAATGCTATCATAACATAACAGAGATTATGTTTCTAGCTATGGCATGGTCATTTCTAGCGAAGCTCCGTCCACTCATTCCGCGTGTTAGAATTGATTTATACACTGAGCCCTGGATTCGCAGAATCCCAAATCAAGGTAAATATACAGGTGGGGTATTGAATATATTGAAACTATAGGGACGTAGTGCCCAGTCAAACTAGTCTCAAAATAGTCAGCACAGTGTTTATTAAATGGTAAATACATCAGAGAAATGCAATTCGTACACTTGACGAGCTATCCCAGCTACATGACGAAGTATTCTCCCTCAGCCTACATGTGACGCTATGGATTGGACGCCATATAGTTGGATTCATTCATTCCATAACGTGCCATGTCGGCAAAGTTCGTTTGTACACTGCGTGCGTGCACTACATTTGGGTTATGTCCATTGAAATTAATATTTTGACAGGTGTGGTTAGGCCTCAGTGTCCAGTCAAAATCCGATTCCAACATAAAGGTATGGGATTGATTTTATCTCGCCTGTTTTGTGAGTGCCTTAAAATACCTTGATCATGTCATAATATGTCATTCCAGAGAGTCGCATTCGCTATTGGCATGGTGAATAGTGATTATATTCTAGCTTCCAATTAGCAGCAGATAATATAATATCAGCTGAGCATGCGAGCTAGAAGAGAGTCACTCAATAAACACCAACACGCACACCCGTTAACTCGTTGCAGGCGCGTAGGCTAAGGAAGGGTGTGCCAGTGTGCGTTAGCACATCCCCACCCACTCCACTCCACTCATACACCCCACTAGCCTGAGTGTTCCACTGTTGTCGCAATGCAAAATAACAACTACAATAAAGTCAACCTGACGAAAGAAAATAAAACCATCAGACTAGCATCTAAACAGAACCAGAATGGGCGAACAGTTGCATCTCACAGCATCTCGGAGCCAATAGATTCTGAAAGACCAACCTCGTTCATAGGGTTAGGCTGTGCACAAGTTCGGTCCATATGCGGGGGGGTGCTGAATTGTTCGAGAAAAAAAAGAGAAATAGTACAATTGGAAATAGTGTAATACTTTAATAGCCAACTGACGACTCATAATCCCTTCCAGAAATACAGGTGTTGCCATGTGAGAGCATCGGCCTGTTGAAAGAACCCTATCCAAATTACGGGCCTACATTGACAAGATTAAGTACATTTTATATAAAAATAGGCCGAACGATTTCTTGATCTTTCGACTATATGAATCAAAGCCCTGTATTGTGCTGATCGATTGTAACAATCTGTTTCTGTGGATGCATTACAGACGTTATGAATGAAGTCAGAGTAACACGATTATCAGACCACAAATGCGGACTGAGGCTGTCGTTGTCTGGCTTTGTCCAGATTAGCAATTCCCGTTTGATCGATACTGTATTAATAAGTGGGTCATGCACTATGGGCAATCGAGTATATCTAGAATAGCCACGGTATCGCATGTTGGTAATTTCCATGATAATTAGGATACAATCTCATTTCTCGCGGTCATCATGGTGTGTATATTGTCGGGGGAAATTCCACTTAGCGACGCGAGCAGACACGTGTAAGGATCATCGTAGATAATATAGTATTTGATCGATTGCTAGATCGGATGGTATATAATAGCGTATCATTTACGTATACATTCCGGCTAAGCACATATATGAGGACAAGCGTCTATATTGCACACATATACATAGCTATGTATGTTCTCTAATGCATGTACATTTGCAAAAATAGTAACTATTTATGGTTTGGCAACAGCAAATATTTAGCATCGGCGATCCCTCAGAATAGTTAAAACACAAAACAGAATCCAGAATCATTTCATTTCCATTTTATTTCGGAACGTGAATATTCCAAAATCATCACATTCTGTGACTTGATTAAGTGTAAAATGGGAATGATTTTTGAAGACACCCGTGTTATTTCCAGCACCAGAAGGGAATTCTAAATAATCCACGAATATATGCATAGCTGCAGCGCGAGGTGTAGTGTGAAAATATAACGTCGCATTGTAACTCATGTAATCATGTTGGTTTAGATGTGGTTACATGACTGTGCGAGGCCCTGAAATGAACCCGTTGGCAGGGAACTGGAAGATTACAAAAAATCTCCAAACAGACAGTAATGACCGGCTTGAACCAAATTAAGCAGCATGTCAAGATATTGTAATGTTTTGAATCTAGAATATTGAATTCTCCCATACAGCTAATGAGTTTAGTAGTTAGCGGGAACAACGACTTCTCACATACTTATTTGGTGAGCATGGTACCGATGCACTCAAAGTATAATTTAGTTGAACCTTGACACCTCCCCCAAACACACGCAGTTACGTCTCCTATAGTTATGTAGCACCCATTTTGAACATATACGGCGTAAATTGTACGGTGTGAACATATGGATACCCTCACCACTCCTGTATGTCGCTTCACTTTATGTGAAGAAGAATTTGTCGGATTACTCTGCTAAATGTCATCAACCTCTCCAGAATATGCGCATTTTTTCGTGACATGATGGATAAGGAACAGTTTTCTAAATCAATCTGAACTAGAATAGTGTTATCTCAATTGAAACTGGACAAGAAGATACGTTTATCAGAGTGGATGGAATTCCTTATAACCACAACACAACTTGAGGAAGAGAATGTGATATATATGTCATGCACTTATTTTGAAAATCTCAGCATGTCATAGTACACCTCTCCTTGACAACCGATATCCTTCAGCAAATGGCATTTTAACGCATGCTAATGTAATTGCAGCAATTGGATGTGCGCATAATCCCAGTCATATTGTCAAATCCATGGCGGGACATTGAGAGAGAGCACGTCGCTTGTTATATCTTAATTGCAATCGGCTCACGGAGAGTATACGCGTAGATAAACATTGTATCCAAACGGATTTGGATGATATTCGTATACTTATGGTCGACAAACTGCCAGACAATGCGATATTCTTGTCAGTAGGCTGGTACCGATGAATGGATGTAAGTGATTCATTCACTTTTTCTTACTTACATCGATCAGGACAATGTACACACCACGATACAATGGAAAGATGCAGGTGTTACAGCAATAGTAGTATAGCCGGAGTCAAAATGATACCACCTCAAAATGATGCCGCCGTAGACCGACAATCGCCGATTATTAATCTACGCGGCGACGTAAGGCTTGGCGTAGATATGGGGCAAAAGTTATCTACGTCGCGACCCATCCCGGTAGAAATGTTATCGAACAAAAGTTATCGGCCCTCTATACGCAAGGCAGATCCTGGGGCAGCCGATCGGCGATCCGTGGCCCCCCACAGCTATCTCAAGCCCTGGGGCAGCCGATCGGCGATCCATGGACACCCCCCCTGCCTCACTTTACCGCCGGATAAGAAACGTAGCTCTAGGACTATATGAGTCGTTTGTGGGCTAGTGAGTCCCACTCGCTGAAGCAATTTAACAGCACCCTTGGCTTTACTGGCATGTGACAACCACTGGCATGTGACAACCCATCTACCGTAGGATGCCCACCTGGAGGTTAACAGCTTCTTCTGGGCCATCGAATGGACGCCACAGCAGGAGCTTTCCACCTGTAACCCCGATCCGGGGACCCACCCTCGTTAGGGAGACACCTTCAGCTATGTAGGTGAGGAAGGATGATCCCCGATTGTAGAGCTTTCGAACTTTCGCATTCCTATTCACAACAGTGGAGAGGGGAGTAACCTCTATGGCAATGACTGCGGGAGGTCTATATAGGGGCAACCATGTTTACCAGTTACCACCCAGGTCCAGCGTGGTCCCACACTTCATTCTTCTCAAACATGAACTGCAGGCTTGCCAGGGTCAATAGCAGACCCTCATGTGTCATCGGCGGGGCATTGCTCGAATTGGGTTTGACCAGATGAAAGCTGAGGTGGTCATTTAAGGTGTTGATGTCTGGCACCTCTGTATCCGAGACCTCAATCAACGGCTCGAGGATGTAGTTCTTCTTCGGGAAATCATACCGACAGACGATCTTGTGGCCATCTATGTTGTGGCCCAGACGCCCTTTCGACACATCCTTGAGGTCTGTGAGCATCTCCACCCCATCACCGCCAATGGGGTGCAGGGAGAATGCCTTTGAGCTTGCTTCGTACTGTATGGCGAATGACTTGCCATCACTCTCTTCTACATTGGCAGCATAAACTGCGTACACATATGCGAGGTCAGCAAGACCAGTCGAGTGAGCAAATATGGGTTCCATAGCACGCTTATAGGAGTGGTTTAAACGAGACATATAACCATGCCGATTGTTCGACTCCTGCTCTCTGGTGGTGAGAACATAATCTCACCCTCTCTGGAGAGGAGACGGGTGGTACAGTACCGTGTAGAATGGGTCCTCTTCGAGGTGCCCCAGTAGGGCACAATATACATAGCCGCCGATGTGCTACATCAACCTCCGGGCAGTGCACACAGCAGCTGACTGGTAGAAGTGGACCGAGATGTGATAGAGTATCTCCCAGGTGCCAACAGCAACCTATGGAAAGATATCAGTCCTAGCCTGTCCACACCTGTACATCACGGACGCCCAATTAGAGTTTACACTCTTATTACTCATTGACTTGACGAGAACATGATATCATACCAGCAATATCTGGCCTTGGCCGAGATGATGAACCCGATAGAGGATTGCCCCTTCATAACCCCTGCACAGATAAAGGTCTTAAACGAACAGATGCCCGCACAGCAACAGATCTGTCAAATAGAAGGTGAGCGCCTACAGCGGGAGAACTGGTATCAACAGAACGCGCGCAGGGCAAGGACGGGCAGGGAAAGTTTCCGATACTGGCAGGCCCTCCTGGAGCAGAGTAAGCGGGATGCAGGAGTCTTGACAGACGACGATGAGCCAGGTGTCTTCTCAGACGAGGATGAGCCAGAGGTCATACAGTGGGAAGAGGTGATGGCGCGGAAGTGTAAGATCAAGAAAGCCATCCAGCGGTGGACCTACTATCTTGGTGATAAGGTGAAGTTCAAGATGTCACGTCTCAGAACGCTACTGGCACCCGACATAGTGCTAGATGACCACGTTCTAAGAGACAGCTGTCTCAAGACCAAAAAGCTGGCTTGGTTAGCCAGGCTCTCCACAATGAACCCTTCTTGACTCATAAGCAGGTGATGCAGGTTTAATCTCTAGGTATACTATGGCAAAGTCAGAGTGGCGGAAGCAACCAGAACTATACCCCTCCCTGACTGCTGACGAGGGAGGTACCATCCATGGCTTGCGACTCCAGCAGATAGATACAATCAGGCAGAATTTCGTCCATGAGGCAGAAAAGTACGGCAGAACACGCACTCGATATAAGACAGACTACAACGTCCTCGCGTGTACAAACTCTGCTGCGGGTGTGATTTGAGCCAGTGCTGGTGTGGCAGCTGTGGCCACTCTCGCTACAGGGGTGGGTGCCCTCGTCGCCATCCCGCTGGGTGGCGTGACACTAGCCGGCACTGTCTTGGCCACGGGCTTGGGGGTGGGGCAGCGGCAGATAACAAGGAGGTTGGAGAAGCATGCTAAGTACGTGACACTAGCACATAGTATGCTACGGACTATCGACGAGTCTGTCAGCAAAGCTCTCGAGGATGGCCAGGTCACCGATGAAGACTACCACCATATATTGAAGGTCCAAGCCCTTTACCGCACTGAGAAACCTAAAGTGCGACAGCAATACGTCAAAGGCTCCAGCGGGCGGGTTGATATGGAGGAGTTAAAAAATGAGATGTTACGGCGAGGTCACCTCGCCGGTCTCTGGAGTTGAGACGACTACAAATAATGTGCTGCCTGTATGGTAGCTTTACGAACACCAGTACAGCTGGCCTTCCCACTGCACCTCACGACAGTCATCTGGGACCATCTGCCCCTCCTGGGTACACCCTTGACTAACCTGAGAGGCCTGCTGGATGATATACCAGAGCTAGCACCATTCTCTATCACAGTGGAAGGACGGGCCCGAACCAGCTTCTCCGTCAACCCACGACCGCTGACGAACCGCCCCATCGGCATCATGGATGTGAAGCAAGCTCATACTTGGATGGCCGCACCAAGCCTCTCATACTGGAAACAGCAGCTGCACTTTGCCGTGTGGTGTGCCACGGCAGGCTGTGGAGTAAGTTCCACCCTGCTTCACTCCTATTCTGGTACGCCTGAAGTTGTGCTCATCGCCAGCTGTCTCAGATTCCATGTGTACTTCACTGTGCGACGAATCCTCCATGAGATGGGAGCAAGCCTCCCTGATACAAATGACTTCGACCCACAGCTCAACATTCAATGCGTCTCAGCGGCCAGCAGACTACAGAGAGAGTTCAGAGCTCACCCAGACTATCGGTGGCATGGCGGCGACAACAATGGTCTAGGGGTTATGTACAGTGACCCGAGATGTGACTACTCAGGATTCCCCTATCGAACACCCCGACGAGTAGGCCATCGGAAGACAGCGACATTCTCATTCGATCCAGACTCCGATCCTGGAGCGCTGGTGCAAAATATGCACATCACCGAATCAGGCAGGACTATTCAGATGTGTGGAAGTACGTTGTCCCACACACCACCTCAGGCCTCACACAAGCAGGGATCGATTGGATCAACCCGTCCCTGGAAGCACTGTGCTACTGCCTCCTTGCAGCACAGACCAAGCTGCGTCATTCCATAGATGGTGTCAGCGGAGCTGAGGTCCAGACCATGTTCATCAGTCTCGTTGAGGATATGATCACCGTGGCAGATCCCAGCAGTCTTATTGCTAAGTTCCAGCAGGGGTTGCAGAAGGCCCGTCGCAAACTTGACTTTGCTATTTCACCACACCTATGGTTGATTCTGAGCAACATGATCGTGAACATCGAGGACCTCCAAGTCAGGGGCTATAACAACATGATAGTCGAGTGGTCTTCTCCCGGTGTCCACTTCGGTTTCATCACGGATATCAACACACCTACACGTAGTATGGACCATACAGTCGTTCCGACCCTGACACTGTAGATAGTCGACACGCTGCTTCCCAGGGCAGCGCCATCCCCGCCACTGCAGCCAGTCGATACGACACCGCTTCCCGTGGCAGCTCTACGAGTGGGGTCAGGCCTAGCTATCGTGGTGCTCGGGATCAGCCTACTCCGCCGCTAGCAAATCAGCTATAAGACTATCCTGACTCTCGTCAGTAGCGGTGGGGGCCACGGTGAGACACTGAGACAGCTTGGCCTGCCATACAACCCCTATATACGCTGCCAACATGCAGATCCAAGGGCTGGAGGGTTCCGCAGCACATCCTTTTTCCAGCTTGTAGTATCGCAGAGCCTTGTTCAGCTCTGAGTCAGGTGAGGCCATGGAGGTCTGCACCTGCTGGAACACATCTGACAGATACTCCCGATCCTTGTAGAAACCTTTAGCTCGCAGGAGCTGCTCGACGATACTCCCGCCCATTATAAGGTATTCAAGGAAGCAGATCTGTCCCTTACCAAATCCTAGATAGAGCTTCACAGCTGTCAGCTCCTCTGTCAGCTCAGCACTGGAGATCTGAGCGAGCTCATCTGGCGTCTTCTTCTTGTAGGCCTTCAGCTCCCTCCGGAAGACCTCATAGTACTTCTCGCATAGCGTGAGCCCGGCCATGTTTACGATGTCTCAATAGAGAGATGAATATTCCTGAGTACCATCCAGGACACCTAGCAGATGCAGACTGGGAAGAGCTTATTAGCTCACCCGACAGGGAACACAGGCATTTAACTGCGGTGTATACTCAGGGCTTAAACAATGACGTCAACGGTACAGATCGTGAAGCAACTGCCTGAGAGCCAGGCGAGTCTTCAGAAGGTGGAGAACCTGCTGCGAACCAAGACAAAGAAGTTACTGACACAAGCTAAGCCTCTGGCAGTCCATGTCGCCAGTAACGTGGCAGCGAATGTGGCCGTAGTGAAGATGACATGGGGAAATGAGGTTCTTCCTGCCGCCACTGCGGCTGTCCTCGCTACCGCGGTGAGTGGGGTGGCCGGCCACTGTCTCGGAGTAACTCACCCCATCCCAAAGATCGCCCTCAGTGGTGCCGCCTACACTGCCACTGCCAAGATCATGGGTGAACGTGTTACACTAATGGAGGCCGCGGTTCTAGGGCTAGCAACGAGTACAATGGATGAGATCAGCGTCGCCTACGTTTAACCACTCTGAATAGTGAGAGATGGATGACGAGACCCCTGCAGCATATGAGACATGGCATGCTGGAGGGCAGTGTGTAGCCCATAGTCGAGCATGCGGCCTGAGGATTGCAAATGTCCAGGAATGGTGGACCACCCACAAGGCGTGCCCCTGCAGAGAGGGCAAGTACCCTGAGCACTGCTACTTATTCCCTTGGCCGACTGCGTGGTCCTCCTCTGCCCAACTATTTCACTGGGGGTATGACTAGTGGGTTTAAGCCATCTGTATATGGATATGACTCTGTCACTCACAGACCTAGAAAGCAAAGAGCTAGGCGATCTTGCTCACTCGGGCGAGGCACGCCTTGGTTCAGAGGACACTGTTGCCCCTATCTCCTTCCTAGACTTCGATGAGAAGGGAGACCCGCGGCAGATCCGAGATACCATCCCAGCCCGAGATCTCGTCGGGAACACTGATACAGTAGGGCAATCGGCCATTAACAAGGCCAAGACTGTATACAAGGGGACGGGCATCAAAGACAAGGCAACGATGCGAGGTATGCTCGGACTCGACGGGGCTGGTGCCATCAAGGTTATGGCTGAGGCCTATGCACAGGACCTGGTTAAGGGTCTCCTGAAACCACGGAGCTCTTTCCAACAAGATCCTACGGCCAGCCTCCAGCTACTAGAGGTAAAGAAGTCAGTGTTCTTTTGTTTGCCGTTTAAGCTCACATAATAGTCAAGACTTCCCGTGCCTGTATCGTACAGATACTGGATGTACTAGCCACTGTGGGTGCTGACACATGCCCTCTACGCTTCTCAGTTGCAGCTGGGATTTCATGCTTGACACCTCCATCGCATCCTTCGTATCCGCCGGAGGTACAACACTACCCACACAGCAGGCACAAAAGCTGGTGCAGGAAGTACTGCCGTTTAGTCTCCCAGATATAGACGAGGCTACCGCCGGCCAAGTGCTAATCATCCTCTGCAGACATGTCTGTACCATTCGACAGTAGGCCGGCCGATGCTGGCCAGGTGCTGCTGATCATTGTCCCGTCAGGACACGGGGAAAACAATTTGCTGCGGGCTCTCCTGGCCGAACATCTACACTCTCAATACATCCATCTGGTGTCTGACACCGCCGCTGAAGCGGTTGACAGTAAAGAGCAATGGTACAATGGTCCAATCACCAAGACGCAGAACCTGCAAGCCCTGATGGAGAAGCTGCTGGTAGCCCGACTGACAGCACGCCCTTGTTCTAGTTATCGATGGCCCTACAATGAACCAGAAGACAGTCACCTACCTCAGCAACATCACCAGGTGCATCCGGCACACAAAGATAACTGTGTTCATCCCCTTTCAAAAGTACACCCGCGAGATCTCACCGGACATCCGCCACACTGCCCGGTTGCTATACTTCAGCGTGGACGTGCCCTGCTCGAGACCATATACGACAGCCTAACCCTCACGGAGCCCAAAGGGTACTTTATCGCAGGTGTACAGAGGGCAGCTGAGCTATTCCTGGCTATGGAGGCTAAATACGGCAGCCAACTTCCCGACCATTAGTAGATCTTTGGGGTCGACCCTCGCCTTTTGGAGAGCTAGAATAACAGGACTGTTGGTTTGGCCCACAGGTATGTCAAGTCTCATGCCCTGGGTGCTGTCAAACTTCCGGTAGAGTATCCGAGTCAGGAGTTCTTTTGTACTACGAGCTGGCGCTCCTTTCTCTATGGCGGCCAGTATCTCCGCATCCGTCGATGGTGTAACCTTGACTCGCCCGTGGATAATGTTGATGCCACGAAGCAGGCCTCGGGCCCTGTCACAGTGGGACAGTGCACGCCGTGGCTGTCGTGCCGACTGTCTTGCCGACTTGTCCTGCTGCCTATAGATAATCTGCTGGAGAACTTTACCAAACATGGCAGCCGTTTAACCCCTCTATATACCCAGACCTTACACATGCTGCAGTATGTGCAGCATCCGGATGGGGCCGTTGAACCTGCGACATCGCACCGCACTGATCCTCGGAAGGACTGACTAACGGTCATTCGACCAAGTATAAACGATTAGAACCCGTTGTCCGCTGCTGGGAAGTACATTGACTTTGCAATCTCGGCACAGATCCACGAGATCAAGTGCATGACACTCGAGTTCAAGCTTCAGAGTACAATAGAACAGACGGTAGAGCTCCCGCAGGTTCTGAACAGGTGGGAGATCGTGCAGAGCAACAGCACCGTGGACACCACCTATGTGAACGATGTGTACCGAGTCCTAGGTCCGCTGGCTCGTGAACCAGCCTTCTATGCAAAGGGAAAGGGGTACTACGCTGTGGGGTGCAATGAGGGGTTCACGGAATTCGAACTAGAGGCAGGTGTCGAGAAGCCTGTGGCAGTTCTACTCTTCACCCTCCTCGAGAACACGCACGTGAATCCGGCTGCCATGCAGGATAGGCTGGTCCGCCGGGTGTACACTGAGCAGCTCGCAGATGTGACGATGAATGCTCCAAGACTTCATGTCTGGTATGACGAGAATGACCAGGAACTGAAGCAAACGGGTTCCAAACAGCAGATCGTGCATTTGGAGCGAGACCACCAGCAGGTCCAAGCCACAGCTAACCAACGGGTAGAGCTGACATTGCATCGTGGTGCATCGGACTGTGCCGCTGTTGCGGTCCTGGTTCAGAAGGGAGGAGTCATCCAGGAGTTGGATAAACTAGACGACTTCAAGCTTGTGGTTGCTGGGACCAATGTTCTTGGTGAGATACGCGAGCTGGCTGACTGCCAACTCTACAGACAGAAAACTAAGTCATATGCACTTCTGCAACTAACCAGTGGAAGCGATGACCTCGAGTCGGCACTCGAGGGCCGTCACCACATCGGGGGCAGGAACATCCAATCTAATCAGGGCAACCGGCTTAGCTTCAACATCGGAAACCTCATAGCTGGATCTCGCTCATTAGGTGTGACAGTACTTTACTTTGCCTATGCTAAGATATGCGTGTCGAACACATCAGGTATTCAGCTTGAGCGTGCATAGAGCACGACTCCTGTCGTCACAGCTGAAGCTGCCACCACTAATATAAGCTCTGCTGTCTTCTGACCTGTCGATGCTTCATAGTCGAGCGTTGGCTGAGATATCTGTACAGCCTCGTAGTACTCATCGAGACTCTCATCTGCCTCTTTGAGACTCTGGTTGGCCTGAGCTCTGAGTTGTCGTCGGCGTGCCTCCCTCTAGCGCATATGCTCGAGTGCTTTGCTGTACTCAAACTTCTCCTTAGATAGCTTCTCCATCGCCTGGTTATAACGCTCACGCTCGACGTCTGCCGCCTTCTTGTCGGCGAAGCTGAGTCCCCAGTTCGCCAAGGCAAACAAGCCCGCATTCAAGATTGCGGAGACCATGCTATAGACTACAGATTAAAGCTACTATTATAGCTGTCCGCAGCGACGGGTATGTATGAACCAGAGGCGCATGAAGATCCAGTCGAGGATATAGATGACGAGGACTATGATGAGGAGGATTATGATGCAGATGACTACGATGTAGCGGAGACCGTGGGTGAGTATGATGATGTGGAGCCTGAATCCTGAAAGCTCATACACAGAGCAAAGGAATCATTCGCACTTACGTAAAAGGTTCTGGCAGCAGTTGGGGCTCTGATCGCTCTGTTCACAACGAAAGCGGGCGAGACAATTCTCTCCATGGTGTGGAGAAGATTTCTGAAGCCATACCAGCCATCGCCTCAGGAGTAGGTACGTTCATCGGAGTCGAAGGCCCTTGGCTAACGTATGTTGCCATACCACTTGCGGCCATCTGGGCCGCCGAACAATTAAGCCGTACTATATAAGTATGGCGTCTCTGTACGACCTGGTCAAGACACTTAACTTTCGAGGGTTAGTCGATAAGCTACCATTCAGCGAGGATCCAGCAGAGACTAGATGCCAGTGTACGGGGGTGGTTGAGGAGGTCTTCAGTGATAGTCGAATGCATAACGGCCGTCTGTTCGTCTGTGTAGAGTTCGCACAGGGTGTGCTTGACAGGACAGGAGTGGACGTCAGTGATACCCTCACCCAGACTGTGCATTACAGGACAGAAGGGAACGTCAGTGATGGATTCTGGGGGCTTATCAACCATCTTTCTTGAGGAACTCTACTATCAGCCTGGTGGATATTACCGTGAGCCCCACCAACTACTCGAGGCTGTACGTCGCAAGGGCCACAACTTCACATTGGGGACAGTTAGCCAGTGGCTCAGCCGCCAGGCGATGTGGCAGATATACAGACCTCGTCCACGGCACATCAGGTATCCCCATTTCGATGAAACTGTCTCGAATAGAGGTCGTAAGACCTACAAGTATGCCCGCACCATCGTTGATGTCGCCAGCAGGTACAAGGCTGCAGCACCACTCACATACAAGTCAGCTGGCCAGGTGGCCCAGGCATTCCAGGGTGTCTACGAGGATCCGGAAAATCCCCTCCAGTGGCCAGCATTGTTGCAGGTGTATGGGGGTAAGGAGTTCAGATGCGAGACTGCGGCCCACATGAGGAAACATGGCGTGGTGATTAGACGAGGTGAAGTCGGTCACCACCGTGCCCAGGCAATCGTCGAGTGGTGGAATCGGACACTAGCAGAAAGACTGTTTGCACACCAATATGCCCAGGAGATGGCACAGGCTGGAGAGTGGTCTAGGGTGTGGGTGAAAGGTGTGCCCATGGTGGTAGAGCGATCCAATACCGAGGTAACTTGGTTAACTGGTAAGAAGCCAGTAGAGGCTATCCAACGATCCTCTGTTGCCCAACCTTCCGGAGGAGCAGACAAGGAACAGGTGTGCCTTCCATCTTATGCTCTGTTTCGGTACCTATATGCACCTGGTGAGTTGGAAGGTGGGCGATGACGTGCAACAGATCCTAACTGGTCGCTAGATGTCCACACACTTGACAGGTATGTCGAGATGGAGGGGCAGCCTACGCTGTATTATCTGGCACGCTCAGAGAGCTGTCCCACACGTCCGTTTGTTCGGGAGGAGCTTCAGGTGGTCCCTACAGACAGACAGCTGCCACCGTCGCCAGGTGTCTAAGCCGATTGGCTCGGTATGGACACCATCTGGCAACACATGCCGCTTATCGTAGTAGGCTGAGAGACCGAGTTTTTCCTGTTCATACGTCACCTTTCTCTGGTTGCGCATGCGTAGGCCTCGGTTTGCAGCTCTGTCCACGCTACCGTTTAGGGCACTGCAGAACCTCTGCCAAGTGACATCGTTCTGACACTTAGACATACCTTTGGCTAAGCATGTCACCTTCCCGGCGAGGCTCTCCACGTAATACCACTTGGAACAGAGAGCGATACCACGGTTGCCTTCGAACTCGAGCTTGAACAGTCCCGGAGTCCATCCAGACCACTTGTCCCAAGCTACCACTCCCGCTTATGAGCCTCATACTCTGCTCGCATCTCAGGGTGAATGACTTCGTCGAGGCTGGAGGCAGCTATAGCGATGTACGCAGAGTCGGTGTCCATCTGGAGGTACTCGAAGCTGTCACGAGGCACATAGTGATCCAGGAAGTCGTAGTAGAACTCCAGCATACTCAGCTTCGCGAGCTCGTATACGGCTATCCCCACCTGGAAGGGGCGACGAATGGTGATTTTGGCCTTGCGACTCTGGAGCTCGTAGGACTCGCCGATCTCCTCGAGATCCTCGAACCATGTACTGCGGAGGGCTCTATCCACCGCTCGTTCATCCTTGGTGAAGGTTGTGTTGCTGTGACGCTCTAGAGCCTAAATGAGCTTGCCGTAAGCACTGTTGCCTAGTAGCTTGAACAGATCTGCCAAGAGCACTTTGCTCTTATCAACATATCCTGTACGACGAGCATCGGTAACATTGTTCACAAACAATTCAAAGGGTCTCTGCGGCTTGTAGTCTATTGTCCGCTAGACAGCTGTAATCTCTAGCCCATGGGCGAGGTACCACTTGAGTGACGGTGCATACAAGAGCTTCCTCTTGGCTGAGAGTGCGCCGACTAGTTTACTGGTTGTATGACGTTTCCTACCTGCTTTCTCTAGGTATGTGAGGATCTCAACAGATACTGCCTCAGCTGGAATCTCTCTGTTGTAGAAGAGAGGTGGCATTTCATCGAACTTCGCCCACAGTGCCTTAGGAATGTCAACTTCAGCGAAACCGAACCAGTGGTCAGCCAGCAGATCCTTCTTAAATCGTGCTACGTCGCTAGCACCGGACCACTGCCGTACTGTCTCCTTACCACATGGCATCGCTTTAGATATCGTAGACAAGTGCAGAGCATTTGCATCGTAGCCGAGTAGACGTTGGCAGACACGCTCACTCTGGCGGATGCGTGTCACGCCTGCCTCGTGGTATCTGGTGAACACGATGCTGGTCCCTCCAACAACCGCATGCTTCAGCATCTCGTAGGCCTCCTTGCCCGGAGAGTAGAGGCACACATCCGGCATGTGCTGAGCGGTTCCACGTAGGAGGTACTGCAGTGACACACCTGGGAGAGACACCGCATCATTGAGGATGTCTATTTCTCGTTCTGTGTAAACTCCCGCATCCGCTCTAGGGCTTCGATGAATGGACTGATATCCAGGCTGTTGTAGTATCGCAGGCAGTCTGCGAATGTCCGCATTCTGCTCGCTGAATGTCTGTTTGCACTGTGTCCACTCCGATAGCTTCAGGAGGTAGCCATCCTTGAGCTTAGACCACCACGTTGGGTAGTCAAGGAGTCCGGGATAATTAAGCCTCTTGGGTGTGTCGAACCATTCATATGGGAACCAGCTCTTCTGCTGTGTACACCCATGGGCTTTGATCCATGCCTCGTAGGGGACTCCTGGGCCAAGGTAGTTCAAGACATCGAGAAACCTAAGCTCGGGGTGATAAGGAACATTGTCTGGTTCGCTTTCTTGGCGACTTTCACTGTGCCAGTACTGTTGGCCAGCTCATCCACAAAGTGCTTCTTGATCAGGTCTCGGTCATAGCGGTCAGAGTTGAAGCCTAGCACCGGAACTTGGTCACACCACTCGGTAATCAGTCACTGCTGTCGTTTTGGGAGCTTGTCAAGTTCTAAAGGTATGAACTGTGCCCTGACATCTGTACGGATTATGTGTGCTCGCCTGGTAATCTCATCCATGAAAGCCTTGATCAGAGCTTCTGGGTCAGGATTGCAGAGGTGAGTTGGCTCACTGGTGGAGCCTTCCATGGAGCAGCCGACTGACACAGAGATCGGTATGTGGGTACTCTCAATCGTGAGAGTCTCCGTAGGATGGGTCTTGGCACCATCTAGGAGTGCCTCAGAGGCATAGACGATGAAGTGCGGGTATGAGACGGTCCGAACTCGTTTAGGGACGCTTGGACAGCGTTTTATACAGCACTCCCACTGTAAAACAAGCATGCATCCAGATGCGCTCAGCTTCTCCTCTCTCAGGACTGTCTTGTGGTATCTGTGTTCGGCATCCTCAATTTGCTGGTGCTGAGGGCATCCATGCCAGAAACAGCCATGGAACCGGTAAACGGTGTTTGTAGTCGGATCATAACCATCTACTGGAGCCCCCTCGATCCAACGCTCGCCACCGTGCCCACACGCTACATGGTGTATGTGTATACCTCTGTTTCTCGACTCATACATGACCCATCGAGTAGCCGCTGAACTGGATGGTTGGGGCAGATAGAAGGCTTTCTCATATGCAGACTGTGGTGCACCAACCTTCTCCCCAGGGCACTCTATGGTTGTTTTGCCGCCTGTACAATGGGCAGCATGACGCTGAAGATTCGGGGCCTTTGTGAACCTCTGCTGACAGTGACTGCAGACTAGTGTGTGGGCCAGCTTGGAGATATTCTTGATATAGAAGGCATGGTGGTCGTACACTCCGATGGTCATAGTGTCACGGTAGTAGGCCGCTTGCCTGATCAGGTGCGAGGTTCCCTCTTCGGTTGGTTCATACATGCGAATCCTGATCTTCGCGAAGAACTCTACCTTATCCAACTGATCCATAGAGGTTTTTGGAACATCAGGCATAGGTGCGCGGGCGCTGTAGAACTGTCTACCGAGCTCTCATGCAGGAGCAGTACTTCTATCAGGTCTCACCCCTGATACACTGCTAGGCATCTCCAGATACACATGTTATCATTGTAGGTGTCAAGTGCCACCATACTCTTCTTCTGTTGTAGCCAGTCTGGGAGCGGTCCTGCCCCAAGCAACGGTTGGCGGTCGATGACAGCCTTGACCTCAACGTTGATTGATCGGACGAAAGCCCACTTGGTGTGGGGTCGATCAATGTTGTCGGGGTCGAGTCGGGCTTGCTCTCTTGCCGCCACCCAGTCATGAGCTGCTCCTATCGTGTTCAGCCACGGACTCCCTGGAGCGTTCTTGTGGAAGAGAATCACCCTACCATCCTCGATGTGTCTGATGCGATAGGTGTGGGTATACCGGAGGTAGAAGGCGTTCTGGACAGTCTGTTGGAGCTTACCCATGATCTGTCCTGTAATATCTCCATTGATGCCTTGGAAGAATGTCCAGCGCACTGTCCGTCTTCCTCTCTCCTCACCTTCCATCTCGGCCAGACGCTCATTGATAATCTGCTCACCCTCTCGCCTCATGCGCCGGGCTAAGTGTTCAGACCTCCCCATCACTCGCTTAGTAATCCCGCGTAGGGCAGGTAGGCGCTCCATTGGATGGTCTGCCATCCGCGTCGCCACAGCTTTGGCTCGTAAGCTAGCCGTCATCTCCTCATCCAACTGAAGCAGCTCACGCCGCCGCTGTGCTTTCTTGTGGAAGTTCTCAGGATCACCTATGGTGGTCCCTGGAAACCGTCCCGTCTTCACTGATCGTCTCAGTCGAGCAATGAATTCCTCGGCACGGGCCTGTCCGATCATCTGGAGCAAATCGGTTTTCTTGGCCGTAGAGTAGCCTCTAAGGCCGAATTGCCTTGCCATAGCACGAAGCTGTGCAACAGTAATCATGGTGTATATATACCACTGAGTATGCTTGTCTCTAAACGGACATTCAGACCCTGTAATGCATGCTTGATCACAAGCTATACCACTAAGTATGCTTGTCTCTAATTGGACGTTCAGACCCTGTAATGCGTACTTGATCAGCTCGTATACCACTGAGTATGCTTGTCTCTAAATGGACGTGCAGACCTTTTATGTGTGCTTGATCAGCTCGTATACCACTGAGTATGCGTGTCTCTAAACCGACATTCAGACCCTGTAATGCATGCTTGATCACAAGCTATACCACTGAGTATGTTTGTCTCTAATTGGACGTTCAGACCCTGTAATGCGTACTTGATCAGCTCGTATACCACTGAGTATGCTTGTCTCTAAATGGACGTTCAGACCTTTTATGTGTGCTTGATCAGCTCGTATACCGCTGAGTATGCTTGTCTCTAAATGGACGTTCAGATCAAGGCGATCACTGTGGTTGTTTATCTCTAAATGGAAATTCGCACCATTCACAGCCACGGGAATGCGATCAAATTCTACGTCTCCCCGAACGCCCGGCGACGTAGATCACTTTTAGCTCGAAAACATTTCTACCGGGACGTAGATGGGGTGGGGGGCATGGATCGCCGATCGGCTACCCCAGGGCTTGAGATAGCTGTTGGGGCCACGGACCGCCGATCGGCTGCCCCAGGGTCTGCCTTGCATAGAGAGGGCTGATAACTTTTTGTTCGATAACATTTCTACCGGGACGGGTCGCGACGTAGATAACATTTTGTTCGAAACATTTCTACTAGGACGGGCCGCGACGTAGATAACTTTTGCCCCATATCTACGCCGAGCCTTACGTCGCCGCGTAGATTAATAATCGGCGAGTGTCGGTCTACGGCGGCATCATTTTGAGGTGGTATCATTTTGACTCCGGATATACTACTGCAATGGATCAATAGACCTTTCCAGTTTATCCAGTAATTAAATGACGTCATGATTAATACCAGAAGTGTAGGGTTATGTAATAATCAATGACGTCATGGATGATGTAGATAAGTTCATCACGAACACTTACTTGAGGAACGACTAAGGTTTGTAGCACGAATTGTATGTCTTTATTATTCAATAAACATGATGTTGCATAATTTGAAACTAATTTGCCTTTGCGCGGTTGCTACCATAGGCAGCAAGAGCACCCAGTCAAATTAGTTTCAAACAATTCAACAGCTTATCTGTATAGTTTTCTGTAAATTGAAACCGGGAAGTTCAGGGATCGATCGTAGCACGGCGACATGTCGGTAGATATTAGGTACAGATGGGCGAGTCATATCTAAAACTGGAATCCCTGACGAGCATATTGTCTCTGTATCATATATAAAATTCTGCCCACATTTTATCCCCCCCCCCTTTCCGTCCATCTAGGTGTACACTTGTATCGCCATGGTGGCAAATCTGCAACAGAACAGGTGATGGAGTATATACAGTATTCCATGATCATGAGTGTGCATTGTTGCCCAGATATCATTTCAAAGCAATCAAAAGAAGAGTGTCCGCTGATGAATTGACGAATACACACAGGAACAAATGTATAAATAAACAAACGAACGAACAAATGAATGGATGAACGAATGAAGGAACGAATAAAAGAACGAACGAACAAATGAACGAACACGCGAATAAACAAATGAGCAAACGAACGAAAGTATGAATGAACGAACAATTGAACAAACAAATGAATTCGAATGAACGAACGAATGAAGCACCGAAAGAATGAATGAACAAATAAATAACTGGATAATATATTGAACACACGCATGAAAGAGCGACAAGAATAAAAGATAGTATACCGACTTGAAAGTTGTTCCTATGCCATCGCGTGCCCAGTCAGGGGCAGTTCATTGATGTATCAAGCAGAAATTGTCATTTCCCATCAAGGCGGTATGCTTTTTTATTTCAAGTGTTAATAAAGTTATCGAGCAGTTGTGTACCTGCTAGGCTGGCATCCATTGTTTTAACAACCATAATCATCTTGACAATTGTTCCTGTAACAATACAATTCACTACTCAAAGAAGTATATTCCCTACCGCCCTCTTCCTATTAGATGAACTTAGAATTGTATATTTTACTGCGAAATCAGGGGAGCTGGTCGTGACGTTAATATCAATGTACCAACAGATTACACATAGGCATAACAGATGCGATACATGTGTTGTCAGGTAATCACATAATTCCATTTGACCGTGTTATGAAGAGATCATCTTGGCAAGGCTGTTGAATTAACAACCTACACCAATATATCTTTCATCATGCATACACTTTACGAACTATTCAAACTTCAAGACGCGCCACTTATGTTTATGACGTCAGCCTATATGTGACGTAATTGATGAGTATGATGTAATATATGTGATCGACATATTGGATTCCTCCATTGCCAATGTAGCGTGTAGCTAGTCCTGCCCCAGTAACCTGCATTATCAGCGCAACGTGTCTGAAAAATAGCAAGCGGCATTGCAGTTACCAGACACAGCCCGCTTCATTATGCATTGCGGTTATACTAAATAAATTCAAGATTGTCCTATGCTAGAAACAGCTGCACGTAATCCGAGGCCACACCAGTGTGGCATACAGCCAAGCAACACTACATTCACAAGGCCTCGTGTGATTACAATACATTTATCTTAGAGAATTAGTCAAAACAAATTGTTCTCAGTGGCGAAGTCAGAAGCTAGCTCAGGTGCTTAGATTACGGATGGCTGGTTGGCACCACGGCTACTGTCGCAATGCAAGGCCGTTAACGTGAAAGCTATCCGGATGCGAGCGTGCATATTAGCCATGCTATCAATAAGCGTGTGGATTTCTTCTAGCATGGTTCAATTCTGTCATTAATGTGTCAGCTTTAAGCCGTTTAGAAACAGCTGCAAGTAATCCGAGGCGAGTCCTGTGTGGTATCCGGCCAAGCAGACCCGCCTTCACAAGGCTGCTTGTGATTACAATAAATTTATCTTAGAGTTTTAGCTAAAACAAATTGTTCTCAATGGCAAAGGCAGAAGCTATCTCAGGTGCTTAGATTACGGAAGCCTGGTTGACACCACGGCTAATACCTCAATGCATTGATGTAAATGTGATTGCTTTTCGGAGCACAAATGTGTCTTAGCCATTTTATCAATCTAGTCATTAACGTGTTGGCCTTACGCTGGGTTGAGTCCATGATGCTGTCCAGGAGGAGCATCCATCTTTATACGATTAATGTAACTTGAAGGGGAACATTTCAAAGGATTTAGTGCTTTGAAATGGGAATTGGTGATCGAGTGTATGTGCACACTTAGCAGCAGTTGTTCTAATACAATCTTAAGCTCAAAGAAACTATCATTCCATGCGGTGCTTATTGGTCATAGTCTCCATGGATTTGCAAAGAGATTACAATATGCGGGTTTTTTAAAATTAAAAGAGCATCGTATGCTTCCGTGTTCATATGTGCCCATACGAAATGTATAGCAAGCAAAATGAACAATATTATACTGACACTAGTTGGGTTCCTATGAATCACAATCGTGTGTGGGTATATCTATCGGACCTCGCATATGGGCAACACTGCCAAGAATCACATCCGTGTACAATTACAATAAATATATATATACACCTGTGCAAAAGTTAAGGACCACCCTATTTGTACGCACATGCGAGGGTATATTCATGTGCTATGAAGAAAGCAATAGCATAAATATGTATGTACCCATCCATCTTAGTGCAAGAGGTAATAATGCAACTAGTGGTATGCTGATTATGATGGTGGGGAAACACTGTATGTTTTTGTTTGAACTTGACAACGAGGCCTGAATATGGTTACGTTGACACAACTGACAACTATTGCCCTACAGTTGACACACGTGGCTAGATTGCCATTAATGGTGTCTGAAAACGAAGTTTAACATCTGTGCACGAGTTTGAGACTGTCATTATTAATACCGGGTATATCCACCTTGTGCCTGGATGACGGCCTGGACACGACGTCTCATGCTGGTCACCAACCGACTGATACGCCATTGTGGTATTCGTTGCCATTCAAGATGGAGAGCGTCTGTTAATTCCTGTAGGTTCTGCACAGGAGGATCCCTCCTTCTCACCATGTTTCCCAGAATGTCCCAGATATGCTCAATAGGGTTCATGTCAGGGCTCCTTGCTGGCCATGGTAGGGTTTCGATGGTATTCTGGCGGAGGTATTCATGCACAGCTCTAGCACGATGTCGTCGGGCGTTGTCATGCATGAATATAGGGTGGGTTCCAGGTGCATGATTTACAAAATGAGGGACCACAACTCTATCCAGTATGGAATCTTGATATCTTTGTCCATTTAGTGTTCCAGGTACAGTCAACAGATCCAGCTTACAATCAAATGAGATGCACCCCCATATCATAACGGACCCTCCACCAAATGGAACTTCTTCCATGATGTTACGTTGGTCGTACGCCGTGCGTCTGGACCTCCATACACGAGTTCGACCATCTGTGGCATGAAGCAGGAACCGACTTTCATCGGACCAGTGTACCCGTCTCCAGGATCTCATGTTCCAGTGTCTTCTTTCGTTGCACCACCTCAGGCGCTCCTCTTTGTGGTGTGCAGTGAGGAGAGGACGTCTGACAGGTCTCCTAGCTTTCATGCCAGCAGCATAGTCTCCATTTGACGGTAGACATTGACACTCTATTGCGCGTTTCCCATTGCTGGCTGAGCACTCTGCTGTTGGTGAATGGAGATCTCCTAACAAGGCGTACTAGGGCTCGATCATCACGGGCAGTAGTCTTCTTCGGTCTTCCAGATCTAGGCCTGTCCTTCACCTCGTTAGTTTGCCCATGTTTTGCAATCAAACGACTGATTACAGTATGGTTAATGTTCAGCTGTCTGCCGATCTCTCTGCATGACATACCAGTGGTATGCATGCCTATGATTTGCCATTTCACACGATCACTTAACCTTCGTCTTGCCATAGCGGTTCACAATCAAGAGATAATTCTCTCTGTACAAATAAACCACGGTTATGAACACAAAATTCCTAATCTTGTCGCCTAAATCTGTATGTAATGTTCTACACCTCAAACTGGACTTTTACATAACTGAACACGTGTGCTGTTTCCCGCCACGCACGGACATCAAGCGGCGTGAAGTCATGCATGCATGTGCATTTCGTACTTGGAATTATGTCAGCTAACGCGGGGACAAAAAGTATGGCAGCCTAGTTGTACCATCATGTTTCTACGGTCTATTGTTTTTGCTGGTGCTTAACTTTTGCACAGGTGTATATATATATATATATATATATATATATATATATATATATATATATATATATATATATATATATATATATATATATATATATATATATATATATATATATATATATATATATATATATATATATTACGTTAGCTAGGCGTGCATCAATACACGGACAATTATCTGGATATTGGCTATTCCATTCGCTGTGCTGCTATCCAAGCGTTCCTGAACAGATGGAATGGGTGTATTTTGTCATCTCCAGAAGAGGGTTCTAAAATGGTCCAATATGATTTGTTTTACATTAATACTTATGTATTTCTCTGTTTAATTCTCATTAGACATCATTGTCGACAGACACATGAATAATGTTGTCCTATTAATTACATATGGGTTTGGAAAACTAGTTTACTTGTTATTAAGGGCAATGAGTTGATGAAATACGAAGAGAAACTTGGAGAGGTTGATAGAAGTCGTGGGGTGGGGGATGGTATGGAGAGTGCAAGTTATAGACGCGGCAACCAGTATATAAGTAACACAACGGCATATCGAATTAGTACATACCTTAAATACACATTTTCAGTCCATCAAATTCGCAATGAAGTCACCAATTTCAGTTCAGTAAGCTGTCTTTGAATTTGTATTTAATCCACTTGATGGCAGGTTAGGAGTGTATATGTTTTTCTCATCCAACTGAAAGAAGGATAATATAGGCTTAACAATTCCTGGGATACAGATGATCGTAGCAGTGTCATTGCTAGTGATACAGGCACAGCTGCTTATAACAGACACGGCATGGACTTTCAAAAAGCGGTGACTAAAGACAAGTGTTGCTTAGCAACGTCTAATTTAATATGGTAAATAGCATATGTGGCAACACGATGGTGGTTGCTAAGGTCGTACCCCCCCCCCCCCCCCAAACCTGTCTTAAAAGAACCGCAAACCTTTGCCGCCAAAAGCAGTAGCCCACCATAGATATGATAATCTTAGATTGGAATTTATATTCTGACATGTCATGTTTAAAATTCTGATATCAATGTGCTATAACAAGTGTGTTGAATGTATCCAGAAATGGGCGTGGGCAGCGGGTGTTGGGTGGGGGTTGGGAGCTGTGGCGGGGTGGGGTGAACACAGCTGGCGCCCTGCATTTGAATGTACTGTTATTCAAAATGTCTAATCGCGCAAGCACATACCGAGTTGACATACTACAATTAAACATAGTGCAAACGTGTTCAGAGCGCATTGAAGCAAACAACAATAGCCCACCATAGGCACGCTGGATGGTACGGTAATCCCGGTTTTACAATTGTGCGTCTTTAACAGTAAGTGCCCAATTGGATCAGCCACTCAGGTATCTGATGTCGTAATCGAGTATGCTACCAATTAGATGACGTCGCAATCAAAATGCCATAGCTCCATCAGGAAACTTGAAAAGGCTGTCACGAACATGCGTACATTGTATTCTTTGATAGATGTACATTTCACTAGCCATTCTGTAGACTACTTTGAAAATAATTTGCATCAAGTTAGTTACAAAATATGCAAAAGCTTAACTGTTTTGTTAGATTGGAATTTATATTCTGACATGTCATGTTTAACATTTTCTAATTGATTTGAATGTGCAATAACAAGTGTGTTGACCCTATCTAGAAACGGGCGTGGGCAGCGGGGCCTGGGATGGGGGCAGCGTTGTGAGGGGGTGGGGTGGACATTGCTGGCACCCTGCATCTGAATCTACCGTTGTTGAAAATGTCTAAATGCGCGAGCACATAACCATTTGACATACTACACGTAAACATAGTTCAAAAATGTTCAGAGCACATTGAACCAAACCGATCAAAATCATCTTTAAATGTAAGGCATATTTGGTTCAATATATTGAAACTAATTCGAGCTATGATGATGCTATCTATAGTAGGAACATGTTCTTTGCAGTTTGGTTTCAAAATAGTTAATAGCAGCCATGCGTGTGTCTTAGATTTGTGATTTTGAGAATTCAGTGGTGAAATTGTAATATTCGGGAACAATTGTAATTGATCCATAGAATAGTATTTGAGGAGAATGTTAATTTATCCTTAGCAGCAGTTTCACTAGATTTAGCAACATATAGTCGGGCAGCTTAGGTTACTTCTGTTAAGAAAGTATTAGCCAGTTGGAAAAGCACCGCATTTGACACACATAAACTGTACAGCCTACTTATTGGATTCAGAATGGGTGCCACGAAATCTGCATAGTCTACTCGTTTATGTCCACATTTATGTATTTTGTTCATTCCACGATACACTTAGATCACATACATAATTTTCATGAGTTACTATATCAACGTTTGGAGGGTTTATCAATTTGTAAGCTGCTTAAATCGCTAGTCATATCCTTGCGTTTAAATAGTTGCAGACTCCTTATTGAAGGTGTTTCACTGTACCAGGTCATGTGGCGGCATTAACTTTGGCAAGAGTCCAGAATAATGCATGGCTTGAGATGAACAGAAAAAATGAGACATCACCAGGCAGCAGTATGCCATTTTGAAAACATGGCGACACACCATAATAAAAAAGAGTACAACATTCCACTCATGGGAGAGCATTCTTGAGTTCGAATTCCTGGCCATGATTGTAATCAGACCACGATGCACTGGATACTGGCAGGTGTATGTTGAATCGCTAGAGTCACTCGCTTCTTGTCATGACACACACACGAGACATTTAGCACACTGGGTCATTCACACTACACAGCATACGTTCTCATTCATGCAAGGATATCGTGTGCATAAACAAAGCAATACAATTGTGCACATATTTCGTGGAACTATTTTGGCTAACGGGGAAGCCAGTAGCATTTCGACCTTGGATTATTACTGGGTCAGAGCAAGCGAGCATGCTGAGTATGTTCGAGTGATAGTTCATGGACGACGACTTGGAGGCAGCATATCACCATGAGCAAGGCCTAGACACCAAGGAAATCGCCATAACACAGGAGCTTAGTATTTGAGAGCCCATAGAACAATGGGCAACCCATTCCATGACCACAGTCCTGGCCTGATTGCCGGAGTAGTCTTAATTCGTGCACCTATTAACAAGAACTATCCGCCTCTCTTTAAGTGTTCTCATGTATCATTATCTCGAAAAGCAAAACAGGAGCCTAGATGAGATCATGAGATTCTCTATGTCAACCATGCTGTCTTCATCCAGAACCAAATCAGCCTACTCTGCAGAGGTATGGTTGGACAAGAAATGACGATGCCTGGATGTCAGTACTGACCCTATTGGCAGAACCAACCAAGGCTTGCAGAGCGTGCACCAAGTGAGGTTACAAAGCATACACTGAAATACAAATTATGAAGCCGGACGTATGCCACAATGTGCACATTGGTGGGTGTGGTATGGGTGGGCTGTCTTGTGGGACATTAGTTATGCTATCAATGAATAATCAATAAAACGTATTAATTAGGAGAGGCTGGTTGTGTGGGCTATTGGACGTAATCAGAAACCAGTATAAAACACAGATCTGAATTTCGTCTTTTATATAGCATGACCTTGATCTTGAAATCAAGGACAGTGTAACCCAATTTGTATGGTATCCAGCTGGGTACTAGACATTTTATCAAGTAGCGTTGGTTACAGCATGGTGTTGCAATCCCGTAGATAACAAGCAACGGCAACCAACTACATGAAAATCATTGTTTTCTTATAAGACATGAACTTGACCTATATCGTAAAGGTCATCCGAAACCCTTGTTCTGGACACCCCTTCTAAATCCAACAGTCACACACTAAAGGTAATAAGTGCCAACTGTGGTGCATTCTTTACGTTCGTAATGATTCCTCAACGACGCAACCTCGCTAGTCGTTATGCAAACTAATCCGTCAACACTTGGTAGTATGATGTCTCAATACCACAGTAAGAATGATCTAGGATGAGCTGAAATTAGTTTTCTTGAGTCTGTTGTTGTCATAAACAGAAACAGTCTCCAGTTAATTTGGTTTCAAAATATCCAGCAGAATATTCGGTGCATGATAAATAGTCCATCTTGTTTTAGTTGTAAGAATTCTACAAGTTGTAAGAGTTTTAAAGTGTAACACAATAACTCTTACAGCCCACACCTGTGGAAGACGTGCAATTGCTATTCGTATTGGGTGATACTCATATAAATATGGTATGTTTCGTTTGAGAGTGAAAGCGGTCAGACATTCTAGCGTAGTTGTAAAACGTTTCACATGATTGGTTCTTGCAAATCAATTTTAACTCACGTTGTATCGTGTTAAGCATCTAATGGCCAGGAAGGCCTAGATGTTCTCTACAGTGATGTTGACCAATGCCCTTTTGAGGGCTAAATTGAAAACAGACTCCTGTAGAATGGCTGACCCTCTAACCGAGAATGAACTGGAAGAGCCATGTTGCCACTGGAGTGGTGGACAGTAAGGCATGTGTATGTGTGCTACAGTATGCTAGATCAAAAGATGGGCACTGATAACATATTGCCACCTGTTATTACTAATAAGCTATGATAAATAGTGTGCGGGCAAATGATATTGTGTTTCTTTAGGGCAGGCACACTATATGGACACATGGAAAGCATATCGGGAAGGTGTGTCATTAATGATACCGATACAAACTATCTTTATTATATTGAGGCTGTATTTGAATCTTAAAGGAATGCTGAATTTATTCTGTCAATACCTATAGCTGTTCACGAGTAGAGCATACGCACTAAGCGTGCATGACAGAGTGCGTGTCGGAATGTTCTACTCCGTCTCACTCTTAAAGCCTCTATTCCCCTCTGAATATGCGCCTTGGAAATGGTAAAGTAAATTAATTATTCTATGACAACAGATGTTGTCACGTCAGCTTGTGACTTGAATATGTGATGGAAGCCAGTCGTTTCTAAAATAAGTGTAAAATCTAGTAAGTTTATCTGTGCAAATATCATCATGCAATGCCACGCATATGCCATCTTAAGTGGTATTCATGTACTGCGCTTAGATAGCTAGACGCCACTCATTACCTGGATAGTCATGTATGTATCTGTTCAATTGTCAGCGTATAATGTGTTCCTGTGTGTTAATTAGCATTGTTTCCTTGTTTTTTCATGATTCACACATTCTCAATATTAGACTAAACCCATGTGAAACATGCTGAGTATTTTGAAATACATTTCGCAAGACCAGTTTCTAATCAATTTAGTTTCACAATACTCAGCTTAGTACATCTTAATTTGCGCATTTTGTCATGTTCCGGTCCAAACTATTAATCGAGTTAAATGAATTAACACCTAGATATGTATGGCTTTAGTTTGTCTATTTCGGAATAGTCATTTGTTGATTTGCCGTGCATACGTTCCTGTGCTCTAGCTGCCTTAGTCTGACATATCGGAAAGAGTGTGTGTATAACAAAATACTGAGAATAGTATCTATGTGTGTGCATTGCTGATATATACGTCGACCAACTATATACTAACTACTATCCTGGATGAGTATTATAAAATATATACTCAGCTGTTTGAAAAAAATGAATTAACAAATTCGTGTGTCATTCAGTTGTTCATCAATTTAGTATTAAAAACTACGCGCATTGTGTGAGTTAGTCAATTGGTTGAACAGTTACTGAATTAGGTACTTGTTCAGAGAGTAGATAATATAGTGCCTACTCGTTGGTCCATCATGAATCAAATAGATGCTCTAACACAAGCTTATTGATAGCAATTCTCAGTCAGTCGATTGTTAGAGAGATCAAAGAACATATTTCACCAAGTTGATCGCAGTAACATGGAGCGTGCACACATTCCAGCACCACATGTTCCGAAACTGAGAACACGTCTGTCTCTATATCAATATATGGTGCTTGCCAATCTTAACTGCTTCTGGAGTAGCAGAAAGATATATCCAATTGAGACGGCTTAATTTCTTACTAAATAGTGAGTATTTACAATTAGTCGTGTAGAATATATTGATGCATATTCCGAAACCAATAGTGCTGAATTCCCCTTACTGTCATTAACACGAGAGCTTAGAGAAGCATATATTTTAGGTCACATTCTATTGACTTAATTAATCATTTAGTTTACTTACAAAGCACGTGCATTGACCATAGTCAGACGGACACTGGGTGGTTAACTTTCGGTAGTTGTGACCAAATTCATCGTTGTCTTGCTATTCCAATTATTTTGAGGCACACACCAATCTCTGTTAACCCTTTCTCGCGTTGGTTTTCATAGGATAAAGGATTGGGTATTTTTAACTATCAATGGTTTGAACATATCTATATGAATTAGAGTGGGAAGCGAATCGGCTTTAGGAAAACAACGTAATTATTTAGGAAATGAGTCTCATCTTAGGCGAAGGCTATCCATTATTTTTAATTTTACAGGCATTGTGCATGCCCCATTTGTAACCGAACTCAGCAGGTTGGCCGCCTGTAGTTACGTATTTAGTTAACTATGTCAAGGTCGCCAGTGATCTGATTAATCATTGATAATTTTGGCTATCCACCAATTGACGTCAGGGGTACACCTTGTAGAAGTTAACACTTCGTGTGGGCGAAGGTGGATTATCAGTAAGTAATTACTAAATGGCTGGTGCATTAACCGCCATTGATATTCGCCGAGTATGATACTTTTTATTTGAACACAGCCATGATTTCGTCTACAACAACAATGTATTGCTACACCGTATTCTAAAAGGAAATGACCAATTTCATCACCTCGTAAAGCGTATCATGGCGCCATAGAATATAGTAAAGATAAGAAATAACTGAATATGTGTCCAAAACAAAAGGTGAAACTCGTTAGTACAATTTTGAACACGAAAATGCAACGTTCTGTCGACGGGGGTAGGGTGTGTGGGGCGAGAGCGAGAGTGAGACACACACACATACACGCACGCACGCACGCACACATACATGCACGGGTGTGTGCGCACGCATGCACGTACACACAGCACACGGACAGCCACGCCCAGGCAATGCGTACAGTGGTCTCACAGGTGACAATGTAAATACTGCACATTTCTATTGTACATGATGCCCTTTCACTAGATTTTCCTGTATATGTAGACTTCAATCATCAGGCCATACTCTACCAAATGGGTGCGCAGTACAGGGAAGGAAGCAATGAAAAGCAAACACAAAACTAGCAGTATGCGTAATCACATTGAACACTACGAGAGCAGCGACAAGAACATGCGCAGCCCATGTAAGAGCAAATCCATCCTGCTCCTCGGGGTACATGAAAATTGTGGCGCATAGTTATTGTTATTGTAATGCGTGTGTCTATCCCTGACATGTTGTCATTTATGGATCGAATCTAATATCATTCCTTCTACCTGTTCGTCTGCCATATGTATCAGATGAGCAATGTAGCCACACTTAATGGTGATCGATGTCAACTAGAGCCGTTTGACATTATTGCGGCCATCTATCTACCGAGTAATCAACGCTACATAAATCTCGGGATCGCGTGCATTAAGATGACTTTAACAGGCATCGAAATCATCCTACTTATTTTGCTATAAATAAGGGAGTTCTTAGTTTAGTATGTAGTGCATTGTGTAGTTAATACACTGTCGACTCAAGCTTAATCAAATACGTGTAGTTTGTATCCAAAACAACATATAACATTAATGCATAAACTACTGCCTTAACCAGAATGTGAATGCGCAAATGGAATTGCAATCGCTTCCAATGCTATACGACAAGTAAGATGTTTGGATAATTCCTCTTCTGTGGATATAATGATAGATCAGTCAAAACTTGAGATGCAGACATTCGGGCTTGCCAAGCCTGATTTTGCAATCAATTATGATTTAAAAAAAGTTTTGAATACTTTGCATTGCTGGTATGCGGAGGTAGCCAATCACCTAATGAAATACTGTCTTTGCCAATCCCATCAATGGAATGCCTATAATGACGGCTACGCTAATCGAGTATACTTAAGGATGGTAATTGTTGCACTCTGTGCAAACTCAACTGTGTTTTCGCATTGGCTACATATACGGCTTTGCTACGGATGTCCCCATGCTGGTAGAGTGTACTTCCTAAAGCGGGGTTCCTTCCCAAATTGGCTAAAGAAAAGACAGGGCGAGGTTATCTTGAAAGGGTCGTGGCATGAATAGAAATGTGCGTGATGTAGCTAGAAATGAATTTAGTTAGTGGCCCTCCATTCTGGTGGACTACTAGTCGTTATGAATTTAGCAATCAGAGAAGCCATGGCCGATATTGACCTATAGATTAACATTTACTGTCACTCTGTCATACAACTGGCCTGTTGTGGTATAATCCATAACACGACCATCAAGAACAATTTTCCACCAGTAATTTATCTCCTTCCGTATAATATGATATTCGAGTTGTTGAAGGTGGTCATCCTCGCTTTTGGGAGTAGCACACCACCGCCCATTACCCTCATCATATATGGATAGCAGATTCATCTGCGGACATCCGCTCCGCTTTATAGTACTGACAATATGTAACCAGTTACATGGATATAGCATGGGAAGCTCTAGGATTCTTTCAAGACGTGGCCAACGGATGGCTCCCATAAGTAGTATCCCGATCCCATAGTGCAGCGGATACATTGGTGCTTCCAACATTTGGACAATTTGAAATTTAAGTGGCTTTTTTAAATTGTTTTGTTTATCCATCCCTTGATCATTGACTTATCAAGTAGGCAGTCCCTCAATTTCACAAAGACTATGCAGATAAACATATTCAATGGAATATCTAGTTTTAAAACGCCATTTTTTCTGATCTTATCGAAATTGGTAAACTGGTCACATGCCACAGAAATGAGGGTATCCAGACCAGCCCACTCTTATATCAACGGCTGCCATGTGTGTTGAATATGGATTCGTTTTATGATACAACAAATGCTTTTAATTTATCGAGTATCTACTCTCTAAATATACACGAGCACATAACAACACAACTCTACAACATATTGGCTTAATTATTTGTAAACTATCTAGATATGTGTGATGGTGCCCCCCCCCCCCCAAATTAACATGGCCACGCTGCAGTGTGCTTTTTAACATCATAGAGTATGTAAGTGTAAGTAATAGGGGTGGGTGAGGGTGGGGTGTGTTCTTCACAGAGAGATGTTGACACCAATTGGATCCATCGTATACATTTGGTAGATTCATTATAATTTGCTAAAAGTCGATTTTAGTGCTTTACTATATCCGGTATTTTGGTTCTAAGGAATGGTGTTAGTACTATATAACTTATGTTTTTATGAACTGGTTTGGTCACTTAAACCCTCTTGCATCAACATAACGCATTACTAGTCAAGTCGGCGAAAATGTGTCTCTTTTATTTTGAATTGACCATATCAATGACTGGCTCGTTAACCTGTAATTGGACACTGACTACCCAAGCATGTTTTAATTGTCCTCTTGATCAACCATTTAATGTTAAACCTGACGTAACTGACATGTTCAGAAAGCTTACATTCTCTTGGAAAGTCTCGACCATTTAAGGGGTAATTGACATACGTCGCATATAGAACTCTTTGAGGCGTTGGCGTCACAATAGAACTACACGTAAATGTCATTCGTTTGACATGGATACGTCTGTGAGCCAGATGCACTTACTATGCAGAAACGAATACGACCATATCACTGTGACATCTAAGTTGAGCAAACATCTATGTTCTCATGAATAAATAATGACACATCAGGAATTAGTAGAGCCAATTGTCCGAATGTGCGCGTACGTCTTAAGCCCTGCTCAATGTGATTCTGGGTTTAATTGTAGCTCTGTGTTCATGTCCGCTTGCACAACACCTGCGCATACGTACACCCCGTCGAGATTCCTGGGAAAGGTGAACCTCACATAGTACAGGGCTGGTCCAAATGTAAGATCGGTGTAGTAAATGGAAGAGTATGTACTTGTAACTGACCAACTCGATGGTGTTGTTAATTACACTTGAATGTTTATGCTGTTGCTGCTGCTGCTGATGTTGATGTTGCTGCTGCATTCTGCTGCTGTTATCGAAAATGAGTGTTAGACATGCCCCGCCCATCTCTAGCCAAGCTACGTCACACGTGGCTTGTTTTGGCCAGGTCGATCCATGAACTCACTGACTATCAATTTGCAGGAGAAAATACGGCTAATCTGCTGAATATCTTGAAAATAAGTTGACTGGTTGCCCAATTAAATTGGTTTTAAAATATTCAACAGTATCTTTATTAAATACTAAATCCATACCATTCGTACTACAGCACTTAGTCTGTCACCAAGTATGCGTTCGTGGCGTACTTATCTACGTCATTCATGATGCCATTGATTATGGCGTCATCCTACACATCACGTATTGGATTATGACGTCATATGATAAAGGATAAACTGGAAAGGTCCATTACGCCTATCTCTTCAAGATAATTATTCCATTGTTTTTGTATGTGGATATCTTCTTGGCAAGGCTGCCGTCACATGCTTGTGTTGCGTTATCAATGTAAACCTATACATTTCTCACGATCTCGAATGTATTTTACATCCGATACGATAATATATCCAAGAACCGATGTGCCTGATGTTGCAGTCAACAGAATGCTAAAACACTGGGCTGTTCATGTGTGCATGCCAAAAGTTATCAGTTCCCTGATGCCAGCGACAACTATCCTTAATCCGAGGTCATATACGAGATTTTCCGTGATTACAATGCGGCTTAGGGAATTAATCACAGCAAATAAGCAAAGGTACTTACTGTTTGTCGCTATGCAACATAGCTAATGTCTTAGTATGCTGTCGAAGATGTGATAGCTATTTGCATCTCTGCTACAAATTAACCACGTTATACACCATATTATGTACCACTGATATCACCATTCAAAGGTTGCCATTGCTTACTAGGTTGTATTTGATACATTGTGAGCCGGTTTAAGCCGATGCCAAGGTTGAGGAAGATGATATATCTTTTCAGAAATAATGAAACCCGAACTGAATATACATATTCAATACAATCGACAGTCCTGACTTATGCAAATATTGGTGCAAATCTATCATTTATGAATTTTTCTAATGAAATAGTATGTTCTAAAAAATTGTAATGGTACGCACCTCTCTATCTACCTCCCTCGCATACCTCCCTCACTCGCTCCATCCGTTTCTCCCTCACTCGCCCACTCGATCCTCATCTCCCGCTCTCTCACCCTATCTCTCCCCTTGCTCTCTCTATCTCCTCTCTATCTCTCCCACATCTCTCTCTCTCTCTCTCTCTCTCGCTTTCCGCTCTCTCTTCCTCTCCCCCTCTCTCTCCGTTTAACAAAGCCGATAACTCGGTTGCAGTAAGCAACTAACCAATTAAAATATACCAACGAACGTGTTGTTTGTGTACCAGGACTTATCTGGTCGGACACCACATTGGCCACATGACATCAAAGAGTGCTACTACGTAGTGAGATATCTCTTTAGTCAACATAGTATTATTCATTAAAAAGTGACCTATGATTTAAAATACGTTTGTTCACATATGCAATGACCATGGGGACCAACAATGTGGATATTTATTTAAAACAGGCAATTTAAGTAACTCCCATCTTGGGATCCCAAAATTATGTGCATATGCTAACTGTCTTATTCAAGTGGTCATTAATTTGATCTAGAAATCGTTCTTACTGCCACGTTTTGCTACATACTGATATTTAGAAGTTAAAGGAGTATATATTCTCGATGACATGCTAAACAATTTACCATTTCTAGTCTGCAGAGCGACCATGGATATACTAGTGTTAATTGGCTTTACTGTATATACGTAGCATTATGTCACCACGATATACACGCATTATTGTGCTAAATTGGTACATAGGTGCATACCTTGAAGATGCATCAGCACTCCGTCAATGTCACGATGCAGCCAGTCATTACATTGCATGAACTGGATCTAAATTGCTATTGAATCTATCTGCTAACAATGATGTGTCTGTAGGTTTCAGTCAAGATTAACGAACATGATTATAGACTTATCGATACGTGGTTTATAGACGACCATAGTCACCATGAAAAAAGACATCACAGACTGTCAGAACAATCACATTTCTCTATAACGGACACGAGTATGAAGCAACAAAAAGACAGGTGTTGCTAAACAAATATATATATATATATATATATATATATATATATATATATATATATATATATATATATATATATATATATATATATATATATATATATATACAGTAATATGATACTTAACATTTGAGGCGTGCACTATGGTGGGTCATTAAGACATACCATATATGTTTAACACTTAGCACTCTGAAGACACAATTTAAAATGTGCAAATTAATTTAAAAGATGACCTGTTAGACAGCAACATCGTCCACACAAATTGTTGAAATTTGCACACCAGTTTCTTTGCTACTGACAGGCAAATATAGCCTATTGAGCGATACTGGTTAAATAACCATATTATTTTGGCAACAGAAACAAGTACCCGTTGTAGACAGGCCAGACTGTACAGTATTCTTGGAGCATATGGATTCTATCTTTCATAATAGAAACTTGACAATTATAATGTTTTGCACTTGACAACTCACAAACACATGATGATTTGACATGGCTACATCATTCACGATTTGGATTCAACACAGATCAAACGTTTCAATAGCACTTTGTTCCAAAGAGATCAAACACAATTTAGCATTTATAATGCAAGAACTCTTGATTAAATATACTGTTTGACCCGGGATGATGCTATTGATAGTAGTAACATGCTCTTGTCGTATTAATTTCAAAATATCTAACAGCATTTATGTATTTTTGTTTTGGAATTAAGATTCTGGGATTGTGCTTGACAAGTTTAAATTGGAGATTAGTTTCTTGTTCCATAATGGTATGCTGTTTGAAGAGATGAACAACTAATTTTAAGCCAACATTCCAATAAATTTAGCAACATAAAGGATATTCTATTTTAACATTTAACCTTCCAGGGTTTCAATTTCAAGAGTACTGCATGGTGAAGCCGGTAGACATTTCAAACAGATTCTGAATGCATTTCTCTGGGAAAGTACTCGATCCGATATCGGCGCGCAGTAGCGAAGTACTGTTTGACATAACAAGTTATGCCACAATCGCCGTTAAATACGACGAGAGATTGATCCATTTCTGATTCAGACATGCATGATGGAGATGTGGCGGTAAGTGATTTCGTGACCATGCTGTAACTCCGGAAATATAACGGAGAAAATGGCATATCATTAATACAAACTGTGGCTAAGAAGGTCACATAATCCGTAATAACATGTGTGTGTATGAAGTCATTTGCATGGTGTGATTACAGACGCCACAGTGAATTTAATATTTCTCTGAGAATAGAATGATAGTGTTATATATCATCAACGGCAGTTGGTCGCTTAAGAAAATGTATTAACTACAGTTGATAATTTGAGGTTAAATGATAGCTCTTTTTTTAAGGATGAACTGCCAAATGACCACCTCTCAGAATGAATCACCAACGATTGGCCCCAACGGACAGGTAACCTCAATAGACAGAATTGATGGCATATATCTAACAGATATAGATTGCATGATGAGTTAATATAGCTGATGCTGTCGTTTGTTGTGTTTGCTATTGTTGTTATAGAACATCATCATTAATTCCGTCGTCATCGTCGTTGTTGTTGTGAGTTTTGTTCTTTTGTTAGATGATGTCATCGGGTGGATAGCACAGTATCATTAATTCGTCCATCGTGCTCGTGGTCATCGTCGTTGTCGTATCGGCGTCGCCATCTGGCTGCATCTTCTTCCCCGTGTGGAGTGATATAACTTATTTTGAGACCTAGCTATCGTGCCATGTTTAATATGCAGTGTGGAATAGTTGTACCGTGTACTGTATAGTAAAAGCCGCGTGTATGCGTGCGTGCGTGCACGCGTGCTTGATTATGTGCGTTTGCGTGCGCGTGTGCTTGCTTATGGGCAAGATTGACATTGGCATCCCATTGCACCATTGTTACTTTGGGCCGCAAATCATTACTCGTTCACTGCGAAGCCGGCCAATACCAGTCTCTAAAGATAACCGAGAGAACCACGGCAGCGGTAAAACAGTCTTCTCTTGGGCTGCAAATAGACATTCAATAAACTAATATTTGGCATTTTTGACATTGTTTGAAGGTTAAACGTGACGGTTGTCTGCTGGATCAGGAATTCGCTGACCGTGTATTCAACAAGGTAGTTGGCTCATTACAAAACTTCATGGAGAGATGCCGTCTCCTGTTCAAGTATGTATGATTCGTCTAATACCGTTGCAATTACCGGATATTGTATGTGAAGACAACGAAACATTTAACCATTCTAATACTATGCTGAAATGTCAGAATCACAAGGTCAGACAGACACGCGTGTGTACAGTTGAACACTATTAACATAATTTGACGGCCAGAGCTGCTGCCGATGTCAGCTGGCGATGGAAAAGGTGATGGCAATACTACCTTCTGACCAGGTACTTTCTAATTATCGCCTCTGGTTATTTTACGCAGCCGCTTAGTTTGGAAAGCAACAACACAACTTCCAGTCAAATTATTTTTATTATTTAGCATATTATCCCCTGGGACCGCAGTGTTCGAATGACAATATGCTGGGGTTTCTAACTGTGTATGCTATATGTGTCCCAATTGCATTATCCCATTATCAGATATTTAAGTTGAGCAAGCTAATGAGCAAATAAAACGTTGTTCCACAGGCCAGGTCCCTTTTATAATTAATCAATGTATCTTAACAGTGGACACCTAAATCCGCTTCTTTATCCCATAACATACTAAATGACAAGCGTAACTGAGATGGAGATCAATGTGACATGAAAGTATTGATACATACTTTTGTATTATGTCCAGGCTGCATTTAAATTTTAAGGATGAACCTATTTTATTTTATTTCAATAACTACAAGTGTTCATATGTATGAGGAATGGTTACTGGGTGGGGTGGGGTGGGGTTAGCACTAAAAATATGTTTTTGGAGCAGAGCATACTATTAATCAGATTTTGGATGTGTAAATCGAAAACAAATTTCCGTATTCAACTGCTTCACAATCTTATGTTTACTTGCAGTGGGATGTAGGCCAAAACTGGACACTTAAGAGCAAACGCATGCGCTTTCAAAGTATGGTTAATCGCAGCCAATGCGACTAAATAAAAACGAATTGGGATAAATATACCTTCGACGAAAAATACAAAATAATCTTTTGCTAAAATGTCCATTTTTCCACAGCCTCTGGGGCAAAATGTGACAGTGTGTTTCTCGTTACACCAACTGGGTCGCATATGTTGCAGTAGTAGTAGTGGTAGTAGTAGTAGTAGTAGCAGTAGTAGTAGTAGTAGTAGCAGTAGCAGTAGCAGTAGCATTAGCATTAGCAGTAGTAGTAGTAGTAGTAGTAGTAGTAGTAATAGTAGTAGTAGTAGTAGTAGTAGTAGTAGTAGTAGTAGTAGTAGTAGTAGTAGTAGTAGTAGTAGTAGTAGTAGTAGTAGTAGTAGTAGTAGTAGTAGTAGTAGTCAATATTGTCAACGCACTGGCTCAGAAAAAATTCAAAAATGTAAGATATTTTGGTTTATCTTACTGCCTGAGATTTGTCATTTTGTTTGAGGAAAGCCATATGGCATTAATGTTAACCCTTTACTGGTTCAATTTGTTCAGTAGAATCCAAATATTCGCTTACTTATTTAATGTACATTTGCTGGCACAGACAAGGTCATTCCCGAGAATATGCCACTGGAACGACTGTCTCGGTTCCCGAGCCAGTCATTACAGCAGTAAATTTTCAAAAATACTCCAATCCCCGCCGGCAAATGGACATTGCCCAAGATCACTAGATTGAGGGTTAATGTTGAATGATTGCGATGGATATTCTGGATAGCTATTTGAGTTTTGCTTTTACCAAGATGTCACGTAGATTCGGATTTTTCTTAAACGCAATTACTGGACGCTTGTTAAAGGGTTGTTTCAGTTTCTCCTGTAGGTTTTGATACTCATCTTTCAAGATTTTTGAAATTTCAACGTTTTTCCGATTATAGGTCAGAATGAATGGAATTTTGTCACGTTGATCAGATAAGCCTGGGTCCGAGTGTATTCCCCTTGGCCACTGTGTTTCGAGTTCTTTAATCCAAAACGATTCTCGAAGTTTTCTTTGTTTATCAGTTTCTTCTGCCGTATCTGAAAGGGGTGGCTGTTCAATTGGCATAATTTCAAAGTCACGAAGGACTAAATGGTCAGGAAGATTACAATGTTCGGAAACATGTGTGTCTTTCTCTAGCCTAATATCTGAAAGGTGTCGAGTTGCCCACCATCTTAATGGACATTTGGTTTCGCCGACATACTGTTGTTGGCACAATTTGCATGAAATTAGATAAATAACATTTTCAGAGTCACAATCTAGATTAGACTGAAGTTGGAACTTGCTTTTGTTCTGAAAGCTCGTGAAAGTATTCTGGTTTGGGAGAAATTCATCTAACTTGCACCTTTTCTTTCCGCATTTGCGAGATTCGCCTACACCTATAATCGGACGAGTGTGAGAAATGTGTGTAGGCCGACGATTTGAGGCATTATCTGGAATGGTTTCCAAGCCGTCAAATGTTTCAGATTTGATTTTGCGCAAGAATCGTGAGGAGTAACCTCGTGGTTTGAGGGCTTTGAATAGGGTAGAGCACGCTTCTTCAAAGTTTTTCCTATCACTCGAATTCCTTTGAAAACGGATTATTTGTGATTTTACTATTCCTTTAAAAGTATGCGGTGGATGGAAAGATTTATTGTGGAATAGCTGATGCGAATCGGTTGGTTTGAAATACACTTTGTAGTCTAAGTAGCCAGTTGTTTCATACTTTAGACCTGTATATACAGTTACATCCAGGAAATCTACAGACATCTCATGTCGTCAATGGTTGCTTTTAATTTGATATTCGGATCGTGATTGTTCAGAATTTCGAAAAATTCATCAAACTCTGCCTTTGTGTGTTGCCAAATCAGTAGTAGTCGCAGTAGCAGTAGCAGTAGCAGTAGCAGCAGTAGTAGTAGTAGTAGTCAATATTGTCAACGCACTGGCTCAGAATCTTCAATAATTGAAAAAATTCAAAAATTTAAGATATTTTGGTTTATCCTACTGCCTGAGATTTGTCATTTTGTTTGAGGAAAGCCATATGGCATTAATGTTAACCCTTTACTGGTTAAATTTGTTCAGTAAAATCCAAATATGCGCTTACTTATTTAATGTACATTTGCAGGCACAGACAAGGTCATTCCCGAGAATACACCACTGGAACGACTGTCTCGGTTCCCGAGCCAGTCATTACAGTGGTAAATTTTCAAAAATACTCCAATCCCCGTCGGCAAATGGACATTGCCCAAGATCACTAAATTGACCGTTTTTGGCTGACCATCATGCAAGGGTTAATGTTGAATGATTGAGATGGATATTATGGATAGCTATTTGAGTTTTGCTTTTACTAAGATGTCACGTAGATTCGGATTTTTCTTGAACGCAATTACTGGTCGCTTGTTAAAGGGTTGTTTCAGTTTCTCCTGTAGGTTTTGATACTCATCTTTCAAAATTTTGGAAATTTCAACGTTTTTCCGATTATAGGTCAGAATGAATGGAATTTTGTCACGTTGATCAGATAAGCCTGGGTCCGAGTTTATTCCCCTTGGCCACTGTGTTTCGAGTTCTTTAATCCAAAACGATTCTCGAAGTTTTCTTTGTTTATCAGTTTCTTCTGCCGTATCTGAAAGGGGTGGCTGTTCAATCGGCATAATTTCAAAGTCACGAAGGACTAAATGGTCAGGAAGATTAAAATGTTCGGAAACATGTGTGTCTTCCTCTAGCCTAATATCTGAGAGGTGTCGAGTTGCCCGCCATCTTAATGGACATTTGGTTTCGCCGACATACTGTTTTTGGCACAATTTGCATGAAATTAGATAAATAACATTTTCAGAGTCACAATCTAGATTAGACTGAAGTTGGAACTTGCTTTTGTTCTGAAAGCTCGTGAAAGTATTCTGGTTTGGGAGAAATTCATCTAACCTGCACCTTTTCTTTCCGCATTTGCGAGATTCGCCTACACCTATAATAGGACGATTGTGAGAAATTTTGGTAGGCCGACGATTTGAGGCATTATCTGGAATGGATTCCAAGCCGTCTAATGTTTCAGATTTGATTTTGCGCAAGAATCGTGAGGAGTAACCTCGTGGTTTGAGGGCTTTGAATAGGGTAGAGCACGCTTCTTCAAAATTTTTTCTATCACTAGAATTCCTGTGAAAACGGATTATTTGTGATTTAACTATTCCTTTAAAAGTATGTGGTGGATGGAAAGATTTTTTGTGCAATAGCTGATGCGAATCGGTTGGTTTGAAATACACTTTGTAGTCTAAGTAGCCAGTTGTTTCATACTTTAGACCTTTATATACAGTTACATCCAGGAAATCTACGGACATCTCGTCAATGGTTGCTTTTAATTTGATATTCGGATCGTGATTGTTCAGAATTTCGAAAAATTCATCAAACTCTGCCTTTGTGTGTTGCCAAATCATGAAAATGTCATCAAGGTACCTGCGATAAATGAGGGGATGTTTTGGACACTTTTCTAACGCTTCCTCCTCCCACTCTGCTACGTAAATATTGGCAAAACATGGGCTAAAGCGCTTGCCCATCGCACAGCCGCAAATTTGTTGGTAAATTTCGCCATCGAATTCAAAATCATTGCCTTTCAGACTCAGCTCTAATAGAGCTATTACTTCTCTGTCTGGCCTGTTGGTGTCTGGGTAGTTCACGAATGCTCTACGGATAGAATTTATACCCTTCTCGATGTCAATGTTTGTATACATAGCATCGATGTCAAGCGTGACCAAGAATGAATTTGGAGGTATCCAGGTCTCAGAGACCTGTGATAAGAAGTCTTCTGTGTTTTTCAAGAAGCTGGGGTATCTATTTGCTATTGGCTGTAGATGGTAATCGATGTATTCGCTGATTCTGTAGGATTCTGAGCCACAATCAGAGATTATAGGTCGCCCGGGCGGTGACATTGTGTCCAACCACGAATCTATGGGTTTATGAATTTTTGGCAAAAGATAGAAAGTCCGTGGTTTTGAATCAAGTTTAGCAAAGAGATACTTATGTTGCTTTTCGGTGATCTTCTTGCTATCGAGCAATTTTTGAAGAATCTCATTAAATTTGCTGCAATTATTTTGCCAAAGTGGTTTGCTTAGTTTCTGGTAATGCTTTGGGTTACTAAGTTGTCGTTGTGCTTCACGTTTATAGTTATCTTTAAGCATTATTACAGTCGCTGACCCTTTATCTGCAGGTTTGATGACAATTTCGCTGTTTTTAGACAATTCAATTAAGGCCTGGCGTTCCTCATAGGGTAAATTTGGTTGATCATTAGGGAATTTAGAATTTTTAACACGTTCTGAAAAGAGTTCTATGCTTTCACCGATCGCTGGGTCCAGGATTTTTACGTTTGGTGCCCAGCCAGTTTTTTCAATGAATGGTGGAATGTTACTATTAGAGTTACGAAAGAAGTCTGCTAACTTAATACGGTGACTAAATTCAGATGTTTCCATACAGCCATTATCTAAAAGAGCATCCAAACCTGTTTTAGGTTTTGGTGTTGGGACAAATGTAAGACCAAAATTGAGCAGTGACTGCTCTGCTTCACATAATGGGGAGCCAGTTAAATTGACAATATTACTGCCCAGTCCTGTTTCCGGGCGGATGTTACCCTGGCCCTTGTCTAGTTTAAATTTAGGAATTTAAGCCAGGCAGAATACATCGAGTTAGCTGTCTTCTCAGTCCAATGAATGTTATCCTTAACAACATTAAATTCGGAGAGTCTAAGTGCAGGAATGACAGTCACAGATTTTGATGATTCAGCCGTCGAATTGATGGACTGAATCGCCAACTTCTGCTGAGCTGTCAACCGACTTGAATAGTTAAGTTTTGCGAAGTAAATCGCAGTCTTTGGGAATTTGGACTTAATCGCACTGAGAAGCAGCATTAATCTATGTTTTGAACTAGAGATGGGTTCATTCATATCATTAATGCCAATGTTGATCACTATTTTCTCTGGTTTAAATGATCCAGTGTACTTTTGAATTAGTCCTCTAGCATGACACAATTTAGCTCCTGGGTAGCAGGCAACTTGCGTTTCAGGGTGGGGCTCAACATTAATGCGACTCAGGTTCGAAGCTCCAAAGATGAGTACTTTGTTCGTGAGAACAGGTAGTCGCCAGTCAATTTTGTTTTCGATTTCATGACGAAATTTCCAAAAAATGTTTCTCTCCAACATGGTGGGTTGTTGGGGTCTATTTGCAAATTTAATAGGACGCACCTCCGGTGCATTACTTGGACCTGGAGTTGGAGAGAAGCTGGGCTGTGGCAGTTTCCCTGTTGGGGATGGGGTCTTGAGACCCGATGGTTGACTGCTCTTGGGGGATTTCTGAGAAGCGCCAGTCCGTGGACCAGATTTGCTACCATTAACCCTTTCCCTCTGTGGCAAGGGCGGATATTCGTTTGGGTCATTTAGATTGCCTAGTGGAGAGTCAGGTAGTGGGATTAATGATGCTTCAAATAGCATATCTCTAGGGCCAGAATCTAATGGTAGCAATGGAGAGGTTTTATTGTCTACTCGTTTTGTGACTGGCGGCGAAGTTTCAGGTGATCTGAGGCGTTTTTTCATTTGTGATTGTGGGGCCACAGTTGGTATCATGACCAGAGGCGTGGCTTGTGCGAGATTTTGAGTTGGTTGCTGAGATGGATCTATCGGTCGCACAAAATCGTAAAAAGAACTAATCGCATTAATGTCGAGCTTTCTATTATAATTGTTTTTTGCCCAGCGTATAGCATTGGATTTAGCACGACCTAGGTCTAAATGTGGCATTGCCTGTGTGAGGACTACTTCAGTTCTAATACTACCAAGTTGTTCATTATAGTGATTTAACATGGCCTTAATGGTAGATTTTGCCCACTCAAAATTCACATTCCAGATGGCAAAGTAGATGTCATCATTTGGTATAGCTGGCTTACAAAATCCATTCAGCTCTTCCACCTTCCTGCTAAGCCCATCAGGGAGAGTTTCGGCATCTAAATGCCTACGTAGCGTAGCAATATGGTGGAAGCACTGAATTATTTGGTAATACAGCTTTACCAGGCGCGCATGCGCAGATGAACCCCCTTTACCATCTCCATTCTTCCTACGACCATTCTTCCTCGCAATAGCCATTCAGACAGACAATCGTTCAATCTAACTAGCAATCAGACAGGCAGTTGAGCAGGTAAGAACGATTCGATCAGGCAAACTCAAATTCAAGCACACAAATTCATTCACATCAACTACAAATTGAACCAATATATTACTTACACCTGAAAGACAAATTATAGAATTAACATGTAATATGCAAGGGTTAACAATACAACAATACAATACGCAATATTATAAGTTACTCACAGTAATTATGGACACCGTCAATTGGCTAAATGCATTTCACATGGATGTGCTTCATCAGTAGCCTGTATGACAAATCTGTCAGTCCTTCAGTATAGACAGCCTTATATACGTTTACTGAATCACTCAATCGCCTTTGAAAAACTACTCTATGGTTTAATTTGAACAATTGAACTTTGTGCAAGGTTTGAATTTCCTTTGATTCGGGTTTATCACAAACATCATTAATAAAGCCAATGATTAGTGGACTGGTTTCACTCCACACAGATTAGTGAAATTTTACTCTTCCGAATTGGATTGATAAGTGAGTAGTGTTTCCTTCACGAGATCATGAATCGATCATTCAAAGGTGTTATATGCTTTTGTTGGGACACTCAATTTTGCCCTTTGATTCCTTTTGATCATTTGATGCCGAAAAAATCAATCAAGTTTGGAGGACATATTTTGTCATTTTATAGAATTTTGTTCGCCACACCGGAAAGGCCACTGCAGTGTTAATATTTAAACTTTGTTCATACATGTAGAAAGAAAGTAGTATTCAGCTCCCTTAATTTTATGTGAGTGAGTGGCTGGACGGACACACAGAGAGCCGGATGGCTGGCAAGGCAGATGGACAGATCCATCCATCCATCCATCCAACCATCCATCCATCCAGACATCCAACCATCCATCCATCCCACGCCCCCATCCATCCACGGAAGGATGGGGAGGCGGGAAGGATGGGGAGGTGGGATGGGGATGGGCATAAAGGAAGGATAGAGCCTAGTCGGAGAGAGGGAGGAAGGATCCATCCATCCATCCATCCATCCATCCAACCAACCATCCATCCATCCATCCCACACACCCATGGAAGGAAGGGGATTGGGGATGATTGATGGGCAGGATCCATCCATCCATCCCACCATCCACCCACCCATACATCAAACCATCCATCCATCCATCCATTCATCCATTCATCCATCCATTCATCCATCCATTCATCCATCCATCCATGGAAGGGAGGGAAGAAGGGATGGGAAAGATCCATCCATCCATCCATCCCGATGTGGAGATGGAATGAGGGATGGGAAGGAAGAATGGAGTGGGCATGGCTGGATAGACGGGGAGGACTATCCATCCATCCATCCATCCATCCATCCATCCATCCATCCATCCATCCATCCATCCATCCAACCATCCATCCATCCATCCATCCATCCATCCAACCAACCGTCCATCCATCCATCCATCCATCCCACACACCCATGGAAGGAAGGGGATTGGGGATGATTGATGGGCAGGATCCATCCATCCATCCCACCATCCACCCACCCATACATCAAACCATCCATCCATTCATCCATCCATTCATCCATCCATCCATGGAAGGGAGGGAAGGAGGGATGGGAAAGATCCATCCATCCATCCCGATGTGGAGATGGAATGAGGGATGGGAAGGAAGGAAGAATAGAGTGGGCATGGCTGGATAGAGGGGAGGACCATCCATCCACCCATCCACCCACACGCACGCACGCACGCACGCTCACACACACGCACACACACATACACGCGCACGCACCCACATTTACACACGCACGCATGTACGCACGTACACACATGTACACACGTAGGCACATGTATACACGCACGCACGCATGTACGCACGCACGCACACACCATTCACATTACACCCACCCCCCACCCCCCGGCCCCACCCCCATGGATGGATGAGAGGCCGGATGATGGATGGGTAGGAGAGAAGGATAGAGCGGGGATCGGCTGGAGAAGGTGCAGGAGTGGGAGTTCGAGATGGACAGACGGGCAGTGGGACGGCAGAGTAGCGGGAGGGATGGGCAAACGGACTGACGGACAAGTGGACCATGTGACAGCCAGACCAGTGAATGCATGGGTGGATTGACAGGAGCTGATGGATGGTTAGGCGGGTGGACCAGTGAATGAGTGGAGAAGCAGGAGAGTGAATCCGGGAATGATTGTAGAATTTGGTATATAAGTCTCTCCACTGAAAGACCGACAGACTGCCTGACGGTGTCGACGGATATATAAGTTATGTTTTTACAAGGCAGTAAAATAACAGAACTGGCACTCGCAAGTATGTAGTCAATATTGTCAACGCACTGGCTCAGAATCTTCAATAATTGAAAAAATTCAAAAATTTAAGATATTTTGGTTTATCCTACTGCCTGAGATTTGTCATTTTGTTTGAGGAAAGCCATATGGCATTAATGTTAACCCTTTACTGGTTAAATTTGTTCAGTAAAATCCAAATATGCGCTTACTTATTTAATGTACATTTGCAGGCACAGACAAGGTCATTCCCGAGAATACACCACTGGAACGACTGTCTCGGTTCCCGAGCCAGTCATTACAGTGGTAAATTTTCAAAAATACTCCAATCCCCGTCGGCAAATGGACATTGCCCAAGATCACTAAATTGACCGTTTTTGGCTGACCATCATGCAAGGGTTAATGTTGAATGATTGAGATGGATATTATGGATAGCTATTTGAGTTTTGCTTTTACTAAGATGTCACGTAGATTCGGATTTTTCTTGAACGCAATTACTGGTCGCTTGTTAAAGGGTTGTTTCAGTTTCTCCTGTAGGTTTTGATACTCATCTTTCAAAATTTTGGAAATTTCAACGTTTTTCCGATTATAGGTCAGAATGAATGGAATTTTGTCACGTTGATCAGATAAGCCTGGGTCCGAGTGTATTCCCCTTGGCCACTGTGTTTCGAGTTCTTTAATCCAAAACGATTCTCGAAGTTTTCTTTGTTTATCAGTTTCTTCTGCCGTATCTGAAAGGGGTGGCTGTTCAATTGGCATAATTTCAAAGTCACGAAGGACTAAATGGTCAGGAAGATTACAATGTTCGGAAACATGTGTGTCTTCCTCTAGCCTAATATCTGAGAGGTGTCGAGTTGCCCGCCATCTTAATGGACATTTGGTTTCGCCGACATACTGTTTTTGGCACAATTTGCATGAAATTAGATAAATAACATTTTCAGAGTCACAATCTAGATTAGACTGAAGTTGGAACTTGCTTTTGTTCTGAAAGCTCGTGAAAGTATTCTGGTTTGGGAGAAATTCATCTAACTTGCACCTTTTCTTTCCGCATTTGCGAGATTCGCCTACACCTATAATCGGACGAGTGTGAGAAATGTGTGTAGGCCGACGATTTGAGGCATTATCTGGAATGGTTTCCAAGCCGTCAAATGTTTCAGATTTGATTTTGCGCAAGAATCGTGAGGAGTAACCTCGTGGTTTGAGGGCTTTGAATAGGGTAGAGCACGCTTCTTCAAAGTTTTTCCTATCACTCGAATTCCTTTGAAAACGGATTATTTGTGATTTTACTATTCCTTTAAAAGTATGCGGTGGATGGAAAGATTTATTGTGGAATAGCTGATGCGAATCGGTTGGTTTGAAATACACTTTGTAGTCTAAGTAGCCAGTTGTTTCATACTTTAGACCTGTATATACAGTTACATCCAGGAAATCTACAGACATCGCATGTCGTCAATGGTTGCTTTTAATTTGATATTCGGATCGTGATTGTTCAGAATTTCGAAAAATTCATCAAACTCTGCCTTTGTGTGTTGCCAAATCAGTAGTAGTCGCAGTAGCAGTAGCAGTAGCAGTAGCAGCAGTAGTAGTAGTAGTAGTAGTAGTAGTAGTAGTAGTAGTATTATTAGTATTATTATTATTATTATTAGTAGTAGTAGTAGTAGTAGTAGTAGTAGTAGTAGTAGTAGTAGTAGTAGTAGTAGTAGTAGTAGTAGTAGTAGTAGTAGTAGTAGTAGTAGAAGGGAATGAATCAAGTTTTAGCTATTCCCTACTCATCCATAACTAAGCTCCATCCACGCCTTGCCCGTAACAGCGCAAAGTCAACTCGCATTAGTTTAACAAATTTGATAGCATATTTATTACATAGTAAAGTCATACAATTCGTACAACGTGACATACTATTACGCGTTTTAGCGGACTAAGCTACGTCATTCATGACGTAATTGATTATGAGGTCACAAACATGCGATGTAGTCGGTTATGACGTCATATGATTGATCAATAAACGTGGTCCCTGTTGTCTGGATTTCAGAATTTCAGAATGGACAATAACATGCCTGCACCGATGACGTTGAAATTGAAATTGGTGAATATTCATAAGAGGTGGTTAAATCGCAAAGCACGATCACTACGTTCTCTATCATGCTGAAATTAATAAAGAAAACAATGTATTCAGTCTGGGAGGTGGGGCGGATGGTGGAGTTCTTGGTGGGTGGGGTGTGGTGTGGTTGGGAGTGATATATGTAGGCTTAATTTCCAAATTGCCTTGCTGAAATAACGCACATACACGTATTTACTCTGTCTGATCTTACGTAGTTGTATTTATCCTGATCATGTGATGCACACTGTGTATTATGTAAAAAGGAATCCAATAAGAAGACTACTTATAGAAGGCATTTGCATATGTATGTAAGATAAAGCAAACGATGTCGTCAAAATTACACACCAGATGTGACAGGTGTAGTTCTGATCAGATACCGGCCATACCAGCTGAGCTGGGTAAGCACCGCTCATCCTGGAATCGTTTCCTGAACACGCCCCTCTGGGTAGAGCCATACGCGTATATAGGCCTATGGGAGAGATAGCGTGTCGAAAAACGACTAAGTTCGTTAAAGCGCATGATGTTTATATGGAGCGTGGAGTTATGACCTAGACAGGATGGCGCTTTTAGTGTACGGAGATGGTACCATGTAGTTATTAGTGATTGCCTATTCCCGTTAACTCTGGTATTAATCAAAAATTGAATTTAACGGGCTTTTCAAATCTGTAAGCCATTTCAAAATCGGTTGAGAAATGGCTGAGTTATCCAGGAAAAACTCTTCATGCTTATTTTCAAAATATTGCCGTGACGTCATAACCACGTGGACTCAAAGCTTCTAGAATGTTCTAGAACGTTCGACTGCGCTATTATTAGCTGTGCGCTGATTGGCTGTTGCTCGAACGATGATTGGATGGAGCCTGCGCCTGTGACGTCGCGAGGAGTATAAAAGGAGAAGCGATCAAGTGACCGAGAACATCCTCGGCCCCTGGCCGAACAGGTTGGATCTGTACCAGCGACTAAGAAGCACGACAGACAATACGCGTTTTCCTTTGCTATGTGTTGGGTTTTTATCCCGTAGCATGCAGTTCTCCAACCCACCGAACTAAAACAATTTTGTAACTACACATTTACGGGAGGAATTTGGAACTTCTGATAATTGTTCACGAATACTATCAGCTACATTCGGAACACAAACTTGCGGTGAGGCCTTTGCGGCCTGAATATGTGAGTATACAGATGTAGAGGCAGGATTTTCTTTGATGGATGACTCACTGGATCTGCCGGCCATGCTTAAAAGTGGTATTTCAATCGCCGCCGCACATATCATGTCGGTTCTTTCGACTTTCGACCGCAGCAAGTAAATTCTGCTTGATACGTCTTCAGAGCTGGCTGACATACCCAGCACCATGAAGCTTTGTTTTGTATCTTCGTTTGCCTCTGACAACCCCCGCTTGTGACAGGTTGCTTACACCTTCCATCCGTGCCATCGGTGTATGGGAACTTTCTTCACCACATAATACTATCGTATCTGTTACTGACTGCTCATTAGACACTCTGTTAGGCCTACAGCCCTAAGCGATGTACGCCTCCCGCCATGAGTGTTCTTGCGGAAGTCTTGTTTGCGGAAAACAGCTTGCTGGAACTTTCCAGCTTCCGGAGAGCGCATCATTTCACGTCGGCTATGGATCAACGTATCAATTTCAGTAACACGGTAGCCTAACTTAGGAATGACTACCAAGTATTCAAGTAACTATACTTCACCATTTAATTATTTCTCTATATACGTTTTGTTAATTATGTTGTATCCTCAATAATGGTCCCGATGACTAAAAGGAACCGTAACGGTCTTAGGACCTCTGGTTATAATTTCTGTATTTGTTGATAATTATTCTCATTTTCCTCAATGTGTTGCTAACCGCACTATAGTAAGCTCGTTAACCTGTACTGTTATATATATCTTAATCAGGTGACACCATATTGATTGATAGATTATGTATATATATGGCCAGTGACCATCCGTTCGTATGTTCTGTTTATTCATAGAAAATATAGGACTACAGTGCACGTAGGAAACACTATAAAGCAACACTTATATACGCAACACTTTCTCCCAACAAGTTTTCACTGAGGTCGCTGTCCGTGCTATAACTCTGTTTAGCCCGGCATGCTACCGACTAAACTTTTTCTATTCAGCTCAATAGGATAGGTTCTAATTGATTAGAGACACTTTCTTCATTACATACTGTGTAAAATACTCTTCTCTCCCGCTAGTGTGATAATCTAGCCCCACACTCCGGTAAGACTCATAAGTAAGATTTTGTCTCTTTTCATGTTCCACTCAGCCTTGTGGCTTCTTAATTGTTTGGATGTCCTCATCCGCACCATGGGCTGATCCGACTCTGGGAAACTATTGGGGTTTCCGAGCGGTGATAGCCAGTGTGTGGTGTCACATACACATTCCCGTGTATCTTCGGATAGTGGCAGTTAGCTCTTTAAGCCAATGTAGGAAAGCACTGCGAAAACACATGTATTAATTATTATTTTATTGTCTGAACAATGCTCCTACACCGCAGTACAAAACTGGACAACTTGTATATATAACAATAGGTAAAACGGTTAGTTCCGTAGGACCCGGTAACGGGCGAGATACGTACCCCCACCGAATTCCGTAAAAATGTCTGGGCATGGAATTTAGATCTGCCACGCCCTTACGGGAAGGACATGTATGGTGGGTATTCGTCTCTCTTACCCCACCATAACGATAGAACAATGGTCTAATAATGCTTTCGTGAAATGTAACCCATGTCTTGTAATGCGTTATGTGATTACGGGGTGGGATGTCCGGATTCTTCTTCAGTTCGGAGATCTTGCTACGTGACATGTATGAGCACTGTCTTTAGTATTGCTCCCCGTGACAGCCGTGTCTAATAGCTAGGAAGATATCAGCCAGTGCGGCCTAAAATAATTCTTGTTCTGAAAACAACTAACAGGAATTAAGTAAAGCAGAAGGCCCGCATAAATAAAGCGGCAACTACTAATTCAGCATACCAAGAATCACATAAGACGGTAACAAGGGAATCCATTGGGAATCCCCCATCCCGTCTTTGCATAAAACAGTACGCACACCTGTAGTCATAATCCCACTATGTACGGTCTTTTTTCTCTAAAGAATTTGTAGTTGAAATATTAGAGTAGGCACGTTTTTGCCTACTATTCTTCTCCCGCTTTAAGCAGTAGCGACGCCTTCCCGAGACGGAGGCCTGCACGAGGCACTTGCCTCTCGCAAGGATTCAGCAACGACAGTCAACGCCAGGATAATACTCCTCACCCAAACTAGCACTAGGAGTAGTGCCCGCGTGAGGCACATCACTCTTCGTCTGATATAACCTTCTTCCTTTCAGCGTAGAGGTATAATAACTTATATTAAGTTAACTAGTTACGTCTCGTGTACGGGAGCCTCCCTTGCAGGTGCCCCTCTGCAGAACTACGGGTCTGTGTGGTACCTCCGGGAGCCCCATGGTTAGTTCATCCACCTGTCTCTATGTCTCGTATTTTCGTATGCTCTTATTGTAGTGTTATCTAGCTTATTTGTAATTGATTAGGTAAACCCATTGTATAGACTTATATTTTTAGGTCACCAAATCAAATCTTGTAAGTCCATATATCACAAAATTGCTATGGACAGGCATACTGGTGATACAAACTCGTGGGATGAGACCGTTGTGCTTAATGTTCACGACGATGGTCGCACGGCCACATCGGAACGATTGAGTTCCACCGGCTTAAGGAGCTGGTTTTTGTTTCCCACAGGGGAGTCTTGTACAAGGTCCATCACCCAGAGACTGGGTGCTAACCAGCGTCATCACTCGTCGTGCACTTGCAGCGCGGCGAGTCGACATGATACACCAGAACGGCCCGACACTACCTGGCGAGCTACACAATATCGTCTTCGAGTAGAAACTTAGTCTGCCAACTTTTGAAAATAGTTTGACTGAAAAACATTTGGGCATAATTATGAAACCTCCATCTTCCCAGAGAATGTATTGGATCTTGCAGTAACAGCATTACATCAGGTGCATTTTCAATATTCCAGATGCATATCCTGAGGATGTGCAATGGAATACCGTGATTGGATTATAACCCACACCCCTCGGATGGATATCATGAAATGTTAAACCATATACTTCCATAGCAGTGGGGAGAACCTTTTGGCTTAGCGATTGACATCAGATGAACATGAAATATAATAGGCCTCAAAGACATCGATGTCAGTTGCACCAAAGCCCTTTGCAACACTACCTCCAAATGACATTATAGCATAATTTAACACATGATAGATACCGCCTTATATCTCTTCACTGACATACACTTATAAAGCGTAATCAAACCTGAGCTGACGGTAGCAATTATATGATATATCTTAGCCATCACTATCTTCGTAAAGCATCACTCTAGCTAATACATTTCAACTCATGCATACGCCGTAATGTCTACAACAATTGCTAGGTTTAGCAACCTGGATTACTAGCAAGTTATGTTATCAATAGCATCTTGTTCAGCACATATACACTATTTCTAAGATACTAATATACATAACAAGAGGATCATATACATCAATAGTCCCCATGTATATTAGGGTTCAAAATTGTCAAACTAATATTTTTAACATGATATATGGGCTGTGATATTTGGGCCGTCCAGTTCAAAGGTTAATATTGGATTGTATATTAAATCAGCTAAATGGGATGTTGATTATGGGTATAGCCCATGGACGTATGTTCACGTCTTGATCACTGGAGATCAGCAGCCATCACTTCCTTTGATAATCAAATAGTATCCTGTGAATACTCTGTTTATCGCAATACTGCTATACGCATTTGTGTATGTGCTATTCGCTCATCACCCAGCTGCGTTTGCTCAATAGCAGCCGCGTGTTAAGTATGTGGTGCACTGAACAATGCCCCGTTCTCCATCAATGAAATGTATTGATTTCATCAGACACCATGTAATATATCTGATTGGCAATCATTGACGAGTTATTCACTCGATTGACCTCATGTTAGCAAGAGAGGATCAACATAGAGTTGCCGAAGTGTAAAGGTGTCCAAAGATCTGTTATGAATAGTTGTAGCAGGTTCCAAATGGGAGCATTCTAATAGCTCGTGGCACATTTGATTCAAACTGTGGTACCAGATTTAAATTCAAGTTATCACATCACCTAATGTTTGTAATGTTCACATACGTTCTGGTCATTATATGTTTGGCCTTTTCGCGTTCTCACATCACTGCATCTAATTCTGATCAATATGTATCAGCAATTGCCTGCATAATATCGTTCATGGACACAGAGCCACAAGGGATGGTTTGTGCTTTTTTTAATAATGAGTATTATCGTCAGGATTAGATTTTCACATATGTATCCGTGGTCAATGTAATAGTCTTGTGACTAACCGCATGACTGTTCTTGTAATAATACAGCATCAGGACCATGTAGTTAGACCTTATGTTCTTAGGCAGCAGCAGTTATCATGAGCATGTGATGCACATGATATATTATGTAACTGAATCATGCAAATAGCGATATCTTCTGTAGAAAAGTCTACAATAACTACTTATAAAACACATTTACTTATGTCTGTAGGATAAAGCAGAGGCGTATATCAAAATTACATTGTAGTTGTGACAAACTCGTCAGGGAGATGAACAGTATACTTACCTCGTTTGAAAACCATTTGGCTGAAACATTGCTGACATAGTCAACCTTCGATTGCGTAGAGAAAGTAGTTGATGTTACATCAACAGCTTCAGGTCAGGTCTCATGTCAATATGTATTTTCCATGGAATGCGAGTGCGTGGATCACGTCCGATCCCGTTCAGATACACGGATTTAATAAGCCATAGCCCGCCATAGCGTAATATCTATTTCTCACGAACACTGCAACACATGGGCTGGTTTGTGCATTTTACATATTATTATTATTATTATCAAATTTAGATTACCAGTTATGTAGCCACGGCCAACTTAATACTCTTGTGAATAACCACGGACTAGACACAAGCATGGATACATTCAACTCAGCCAATCACATTTGCTTTCATCGTGCACTCGTGCAATACGCAAATGACATCTCTAAGGTATGCAGTAGTAATCGTTCACACTGTGTCTAAGGTATCCATTACATAATTACCCTGCGGATGCATATACACAGAGAACCGGTGCATAGTTGCATAATCAGCATTACAATGAACGACATCGCAGTTCGTTTGCTTACTGACGATAATAGCCACATCATAGAAAACCATTTGTACCAGAGCAATGCTGGGATTAAGATTGTCGATCAAATGCCATTCTGAGATCGATATTCTCGTGGGACTGTGCTTGATTGCGTGGCTAGACGGAGTGAAAATGACTTGATATTTGTGACCATTATTATCGCTATGGTAATTGAAAACGAAATGAAGTTATCATAATGTCGTCAATTACGTCTAACATGTAACAATTGACCTATCATCTTTATATACTGACACTGTTTTGTTGATTGCAGAGGCCACGTGAACTTGTCTAGCAACAACTTCAAAAACATGCATCGATCATTTTCAAATCTAATTAGTGACTACGTATATCTGAAGAAACGAAGTTGATCATAGTAGTCAGTGATAGCTATTGACAACAAATACATATTGTCATCATGTCAGCAATGGATATTGCCATCATGTCAGCTTTAGCTTAACGCATGCCCATAATTTGAGTCGCTGAGGCCGCTTCAAGTGGATATACAGTCACGATTCTTGTCAAATGAGGATATCGCCAATGCCATAATGAGGGTATGTTATATATATATATATATATATATATATATATATATATATATATGTGTGTGTATATATGTATGCGTGTATGTATGTATTTTCATTTGTACTGATGCACTGGCAACGTGCGGTTTCAATGTCCATGTGCTAACTTAGCCGAGAGTCATGCACCCATTAGTTTAGTTTGTTGATCACCATCTCCCGGTCGGGGATCGAACCGCCATTCTGCAGCTCCGCATAGCATCAGCAACCAGGCATCTTTCCCCTGGACCACGGCACCAAGACTAAAACTCAAGGATTGGCCGACCAGCTTTCACATGTCTGATATACTGACACACTGACGATTCATATGGGACTATCTGTGGATGCACCTGCCACAATTCAATCCTAGGCTTTTACGCCTATTTTACTCTGACTCCAGCATGGCTCTGGCAGTATATGCATTTTTATTTTTATTGATGCACTAGCAATGTGCGGCTTCAATTTCCATGTGCTAACCTTGCCGACAGTCATGCACCCATTAGTTTAATTTGTTGATCACCATCTCCCGGTCGGGGGATCGAACCGCCATTCTGCAACTCCGCATACCATCAGCAACCAGGCATCTTTCCACTGGACCACGGCACCAAGACTAAAACTCAAGGATTGGCCGACCGTGTTTCACATGTCTGATATACTGACACACTGACGATTCATATGGGACTATCTGTGGATGCACCTGCCACAATTCAATCCTAGGCTTTTACGCCTATTGTACTCTGTCTCCAGCATGGCTCTGGCAGTATATGTATTTTTATTTGTATTGATGCACTGGCAACGTGCGGCTTCAATTTCGATGTGCTAACTTAGCCGACAGTCATGGACCCATTAGTTTAATTTGTTGATCACCATCTCCCGGACGGGGGATCGAACAGCCATTCTGCAACTCCGCATAGCATCAGCAACCAGGCATCTTTCCACTGGACCACCGCACCAAGACTAAAAGTCAAGAGTTGGCCGACCAGCTTTCACATGTCTGATATACTGACACACTGACGATTCATATGGGACTATCTGAGGATGCACCTGCCACAATGCAATCCTAGGCTTTTACGCCTATTTTACTCTGACTCCAGCACGGCTCTGGCAGTATATGCATTTTTATTTGTAGTGATGCACTAGCAATGTGCGGCATCAATTTCCTTGTGCTAACTTTGCCGACTGTCATGCACCCATTAGTTTAATTTGTTGACCACCATCTCCTGGTTGGGGGATCGAACCGCCATTCTGCAACTCCGCATAGCATCAGCAACCAGTCATCTTTCCACTGGACCACGGCACCAAGACTAACACTCAAGGAGTGGCCGGACGTCTTTCACATGTCTGATATACTGACACACTGACGATTCATATGGGACTATCTGTGGATGCACCTGCCACAATTCAATCCTAGGCTTTTACGCCTATTGTACTCTGTCTCCAGCATGGCTCTGGCAGTATATGTATTTTTATTTTTATTGATGCACTGGGAACGTGCGGCTTCAATTTCCATGTGCTAACTTAGCCGAAAGTCATGCACCCATTAGTTTAATTTGTTGATCACAATCTCCCGGTCGGGGGATCGAACAGCCATTCTGCAACTCCGCATAGCATCAGCAACCAGTCATCTTTCCACTGGACCACCGCACCAAGACTAAAAGTCAAGGATTGGCCAACCAGCTTTCACATGTCTGATATACTGACACACTGACGATTCATATGGGACTATCTGTGGATGCACCTGCCACAATTCAATCCTAGGCTTTTATGCCTATTGTACTCTGACTCCAGCACGGCGCTGGCAGTATATGTATTTTTATATTTATTGATGCACTGGCAACGTGCGGCTTCAATTTCCATGTGCTAACTTAGCCGACAGTCATGCACCCATTAGTTTAATTTGTTGATCACCATCTCCCGGTCGGGGATCGAACTGCCATTCTGCAACTCCGCATAGCATCAGCAACCAGGCATCTTTCCACTGGACCACCGCACCAAGACTAAAAGTCAAGGATTGGCCAACCAGCTTTCACATGTCTGATATACTGACACACTGACGATTCATATGGGACTATCTGTGGACGCACCTGCCACAATTCAATCCCAGGCTTTTACGCCTATTGTACTCTGACTCCAGCACGGCTCTGGCAGTATATGTATTTTTATATTTATTGATGCACTGGCAACATGCGGCTTCAATTTCCATGTGCTAACTTAGCCGACAGTCATGCACCCATTAGTTTAATATGTTGATCACCATCTCCCTGTCCGGGGATCGAACCACCATTCTGCAACTCTGCATAGCATCAGCAGCCAGGCATCTTTCCACTGGACCACCGCACCAAGACTAAAAGTCAAGAGTTGGCCGACCAGCTTTCACATATCTGATATACTGACACACTGACGATTCATATGGGACTATCTGAGGATGCACCTGCCACAATGCAATCCTAGGCTTTTACGCCTATTTTACTCTGACTCCAGCACGGCTCTGGCAGTATATGCATTTTTATTTTTATTGATGCACTAGCAATGTGCGGCTTCAATTTCCATGTGCTAACTTTGCCGACAGTCATGCACCCATTAGTTTAATTTGTTGATCACCATCTCCCGGTCGGGGGATCGAACCGCCATTCTGCAACTCCGCATACCATCAGCAACCAGGCATCTTTCCACCGGACCACGGCACCAAGACTAAAACTCAAGGATTGGCCGACCGTGTTTCACATGTCTGATATACTGACACACTGACGATTCATATGGGACTATCTGTGGATGCACTTGCCACAATTCAATCCTAGGCTTTTACGCCTATTGTACTCTGTCTCCGGCATGGCTCTGGCAGTATATGTATTTTTATTTTTATTGATGCACTGGCAACGTGCGGCTTAAATTTTCATGTGCTAACTTAGCCGACAGTCATGCACCCATTAGTTTAATTTCTTGATCACCATCTCCCGGATGGGGGATCGAACAGCCATTCTGCAACTCCGCATAGCATCAGCAACCAGGCATCTTTCCACTGGACCACCGCACCAAGACTAAAAGTCAAGGATTGGCCAACCAGCTTTCACATGTCTGATATACTGACAAACTGACGATTCATATGGGACTATCTGTGGATGCACCTGCCACAATTCAATCCTAGGCTTTTATGCCTATTGTACTTTGACTCCAGCACGGCTCTGGCAGTATATGTATTTTTATATTTATTGATGCACTGGCAACGTGCGGCTTCAATTTCCATGTGCTAACTTAGCCGACAGTCATGCACCCATTAGTTTAATTTGTTGATCACCATCTCCCGGTCCGGGGATCGAACCACCATTCTGCAACTCTGCATAGCATCAGCAGCCAGGCATCTTTCCACTGGACCACCGCACCAAGACTAAAAGTCAAGGATTGGCCGACCAGCTTTCACATGTCTGATATACTGACACACTGACGATTCATATGGGACTATCTGAGGATGCACCTGCCACAATGCAATCCTAGGCTTTTACGCCTATTTTACTCTGACACCAGCACGGCTCTGGCAGTATATGCATTTTTATTTGTAGTGATGCACTAGCAATGTGCGGCATCAATTTCCTTGTGCTAACTTTGCCGACTGTCATGCACCCATTAGTTTAATTTGTTGACCACCATCTCCCGGTTGGGGGATCGAACCGCCATTCTGCAACTCCGCATACCATCAGCAACCAGGCATCTTTCCACTGGACCACGTCACCAAGACTAAAACTCAAGGAGTGGCCGACCGTCTTTCACATGTCTGATATACTGACACACTGACGATTCATATGGGACTATCTGTGGATGCACCTGCCACAATTCAATCCTAGGCTTTTACGCCTATTGTACTCTGACTCCAGCACGGCTCTGGCAGTATATGTACTTTTATTTTTATTGATGCACTGGGAACGTGCGGCTTCAATTTCCATGTGCTAACTTAGCCGACAGTCATGCACCCATTAGTTTAATTTGTTGATCACCATCTCCCGGTCGGGGGATCGAACCGCCATTCTGCAACTCCGCATAGCATCAGCAACCAGGCATCTTTCCACTGGACCACCGCACCAAGACTAAAAGTCAAGGATTGGCCAACCAGCTTTCACATGTCTGATATACTGACACACTGACGATTCATATGGGACTATCTGTGGATGCACCTGCCACAATTCAATCCTAGGCTTTTACGCCTATTGTACTCTGACTCCAGCACGGCTCTGGCAGTATATGTATTTTTATATTTATTGACGCACTGGCAACATGCGGCTTCAATTTCCATGTGCTAACTTAGCCGACAGGCATGCACCCATTAGTATAATTTGTTGATCACCATCTCCCGGTCGGGGGATCGAACCACCATTCTGCAACTCCGCATAGCATCAGCAACCAGGCATCTTTCCACTGGACCACCGCACCAAGACTAAAAGTCAAGGATTGGCCAACCAGCTTTCACATGTCTGATATACTGACACACTGACGATTCATATGGGACTATCTGTGGATGCACCTGCCACAATTCAATCCTAGGCTTTTAGGCCTATTGTACTCTGACTCCAGCATGGCTCTGGCAGTATATGTATTTTTATTTTTATTGACGCACTGGCAATGTTCGGCTTCAATTTCCATGTGCTAACTTAGCCGACAGGCATGCACCAATTAGTTTAATTTGTTGATCACCATCTCCCGGTTGGGGGATCGAACAGCCATTCTGCAACTCCGCATAGCATCAGCAACCAGTCATCTTTCCACTGGACCACCGCACCAAGACTAAAAGTCAAGGATTGGCCAACCAGCTTTCACATGTCTGATATACTGACACACTGACGATTCATATGGGACTATCTGTGGATGCACCTGCCACAATTCAATCCTAGGCTTTTATGCCTATTGTACTCTGACTCCAGCACGGCTCTGGCAGTATATGTATTTTTATATTTATTGATGCACTGGCAACGTGCGGCTTCAATTTCCATGTGCTAACTTAGCCGACAGGCATGCACCCATTAGTTTAATTTGTTGACCACCATCTCCCGGTTGGGGGATCGAACCGCCATTCTGCAACTCCGCATAGCATCAGCAACCAGTCATCTTTCCACTGGACCACCGCACCAAGACTAAAAGTCAAGGATTGGCCAACCAGCTTTCACATGTCTGATATACTGACACACTGACGATTCATATGGGACTATCTGTGGATGCACCTGCCACAATTCAATCCTAGGCTTTTACGCCTATTGTACTCTGACTCCAGCACGGCTCTGGCAGTATATGTATTTTTATATTTATTGATGCACTGGCAACATGCGGCTTCAATTTCCATGTGCTAACTTAGCCGACAGTCATGCACCCATTAGTATAATTTGTTGATCACCATCTCCCGGTCGGGGGATCGAACCACCATTCTGCAACTCTGCATATCATCAGCAACCAGGCATCTTTCCACTGGACCACCGCACCAAGACTAAAAGTCAAGGATTGGCCAACCAGCTTTCACATGTCTGATATACTGACACACTGACGATTCATATGGGACTATCTGTGGATGCACCTGCCACAATTCAATCCTAGGCTTTTACGCCTATTGTACTCTGTCTCCAGCACGGCTCTGGCAGTATATGTATTTTTATTTTTATTGACGCACTGGGAACGTGCGGCTTCAATTTCCATGTGCTAACTTAGCCGACAGTCATGCACCCATTAGTTTAATTTGTTGATCACCATCTCCCGGTTGGGGGATCGAACAGCCATTCTGCAACTCCGCATAGCATCAGCAACCAGTCATCTTTCCACTGGACCACCGCACCAAGACTAAAAGTCAAGGATTGGCCAACCAGCTTTCACATGTCTGATATACTGACACACTGACGATTCATATGGGACTATCTGTGGATGCACCTGCCACAATTCAATCCTAGGCTTTTATGCCTATTGTACTCTGACTCCAGCACGGCTCTGGCAGTATATGTATTTTTATATTTATTGATGCACTGGCAACGTGCGGCTTCAATTTCCATGTGCTAACTTAGCCGACAGTCATGCACCCATTAGTTTAATTTGTTGATCACCATCTCCCGGTTGGGGGATCGAACCGCCATTCTGCAACTCCGCATAGCATCAGCAACCAGGCATCTTTCCACTGGACCACCGCACCAAGACTAAAAGTCAAGGATTGGCCAACCAGCTTTCACATGTCTGATATACTGACACACTGACGATTCATATGGGACTATCTGTGGACGCACCTGCCACAATTCAATCCTAGGCTTTTACGCCTATTGTACTCTGACTCCAGCACGGCTCTGTCAGTATATGTATTTTTATATTTATTGATGCACTGGCAACATGCGGCTTCAATTTCCATGTGCTAACTTAGCCGACAGTCATGCACCCATTAGTATAATTTGTTGATCACCATCTCCCGGTCCGGGGATCGAACCACCATTCTGCAACTCTGCATAGCATCAGCAACCAGCCATCTTTCCACTGGACCACCGCACCAAGACTAAAAGTCAAGGATTGGCCGACCAGCTTTCACATGTCTGATATACTGACAGACTGGCGATTCATATGGGACTATCTGTGGACGCACCTGCCACAATTCAATCCTAGGCTTTTACGCCTATTGTACTCTGACTCCAGCACGGCGCTGGCAGTATATGTATTTTTATTTTTATTGACGCACTGGCAATGTGCGGCTTCAATTTCCATGTACTAACTTAGACGACAGTCATGCACCCATTAGTTTAATTTGTTGATCACCATCTCCCGTTCCGGGGATCGAACCGCCATTCTGCAACTCCGCATAGCATCAGCAACCAGGCATCTTTCCACTGGACCACGGCACCAAGACTAAAAGTCAAGGATTGGCCGACCAGCTTTCACATGTCTGATATTCTGACAGACTGACGATTCATATGGGACTATCTGTGGATGCACCTGCCACAACTCAATCCTAGGCTTTTACGCCTATTGTACTCTGTCTCCAGCATGGCACTGGCAGTATATGTATTTTTATTTTTATTGATGCACTGTCAACGGGCGGCTTCAATTTCAATGTGCTAACTTAGCCGACAGCCATGCACCCATTAGTTTAATTTGTTGATCACCATCTCCCTGTCCGGGTATCGAACCACCATTCTGCAACTCTGCATATCATCAGCAACCAGGCATCTTTCCACTGGACCACCGCACCAAGACTAAAAGTCAAGGATTGGCCGACCAGCTTTCACATGTCTGATATACGGGCACACTGACGATTCATATGGGACTATCTGTGGATGCACCTGCCACAATTCAATCCTAGGCTTTTACGCCTAGTGTACTCTGACTCCAGCACGGCTCTGGCAGTATATGTATTTTTATTTTTATTGACGCACTGGCAATGTGCGGCTTCAATGTCCATGTACTAAATTAGGCGACAGTCATGCACCCTTTAGTTTAATTTGTTGATCACCATCTCCCGGTTGGGGGATCGAACCGCCATTCTGCAACTCCGCAGAGCATCAGCAACCAGGCATCTTTCCACTGGACCACCGCACCAAGACTAAAAGTCAAGGATTGGCCAACCAGCGTTCACATGTCTGATATAGTGACACAGTGACGATTCATATGGGACTATCTGTGGATGCACCTGCCACAATTCAATCCTAGGCTTTTATGCCTATATTACACTGACTCCAGCACGGCCCTGGCAGTGTATGTATTTTTATAGTAATTGATGCACTGGCAACGTGCGGCTTCAATTTCCATGTGCTAACTTCGCCGACAGCCATGCACAGATTAGTTTAATTTGTTGATCACCATCTCCCGGTCTGGGGTTCGAACCGCCATTCTGCAACTCCGCAGAGCATCAGCAACCAGGCATCTTTCCACTGGACCACCGCAACAATACTAAAACTCATGGATTGGCCGACCGGCTTTCACATCTCTGATATACGGGCACACTGACGATTCATATGGGACTATCTGTGGACGCACCTGCCACAATTCAATCCTTGGCTTTTACGCCTAGTGTACTCTGACTCCAGCACGGCTCTGGCAGTATATGTATTTTTATATTTATTGACGCACTGGCAACGTGCGGCTTCAATTGTCCATGTGCTAACTTAGCTGACAGTCATGCACCGATTAGTTTAATTTGTTGATCACCATCTCCCGGTCGGGGGATGGAACCGCCATTCTGCAACTCCGCATAGCATCAGCAACCAGGCATCTTTCCACTGGACCACCGCACAAAGACTAAAAGTCAAGGATTTGCCGACCAGCTTTCACATGTCTGATATACTGACACACTGACGATTCATATGGGAATATCTGTGGATGTACCTGCCGCAATCAATCCTAGGCTTTTACGCCTATTGTACTCTGACTCCAGCACGGCTCTGGCAGTATATGTATTTTTATTTTTATTGACGCACTGGCAATGTTCGTCTTCAATTTCCATGTGCTAACTTAGCCGACAGTCATGCACCCATTAGATTAACTTGTTGATCACCATCTCCCGGTCGGGTGATCGAACCGCCATTCTGCAACTCTGCATAGCATCAGCAACCAGGCATCTTTCCAATGGAACACCGCACCAAGACTAAAAGTCAAGGATTAGCCGACCAGCTTTCACATGTTTGATATACTGACACACTGACGATTCATATAGGCCTATCTGTGGATGCACCTGCCACAATTCAATCCTAGGCTTCTACGCCTTTTGTACTCTGACACCAGCACGGCTCTGGCAGTATATGTATTTTTATTTTTATTGACGTACTGGCAATGTGCGGATTCAATTTCCATGTGCTTACGTAGCCGACAGTCATGCACCCATTAGTTTCATTTGTTGATTACCATCTCCCGGTCGGGGGATCGAACCGCCATTCTGCAACACCACATAGCATCAGCAACCAGGCAGCTTTCCACTGGACCACCGCAACAATACTAAAACTCATGGATTGGCCGACCGGCTTTAGTATGTCTGATATACTGACACACTGACGATTCATATGGGACTATCTGTGGCTGCACCTGCCACAATTCAAACCTAGGCTTTTACGCCTATTGTACTCTGACTCCAGCACGGCTATGGCAGTATATGTATTTTTATTTTTATTGACGCACTGGCAATGTTCGGCTTCAATTTCCATGTGCTAACTTAGCCGACAGTCATGCACCCATTAGATTAATTTGTTGATCACCATCTCCCGGTAGGGGGATCGAACCACCATACTGCAACTCCGCATAGCATCAGCAACCAGGCATCTTTCCACTGGACCACAGCACCAAGACTAAAAGTCAAGGATTGGCCAACCAGCTTTCACATGTCTGATAGACTGACACACTGACGATTCATATGGGACTATCTGTGGATGCACCTGCCACAATTCAATCCTAGGCTTTTACGCCTATTGTACTCTGACTCCAGCACGGCTCTGGCAGTTTATGAATTTTTATTTTCATTGACGCACTGGCAACGTGCGGCTTCAATTTCCATGTGCTAACTTCGCCGACAGTCATGTACCCATTAGTTTAATTTGTTCATCACCATCTCCCGGTCGGGGGATCGAACAGCCATTCTGCAACTCCGCATGGCATCAGCAACCAGACATCTTTCCACTGGAACACCGCACCAAGACTAAAAGTCAAGGATTGGCCGACCAGCTTTCACATGTCTGATATACTGACACACTGACGATTCATATGGGAATATCTGTGGATGCACCTGCCACAATTCAATCCTAGGGTTTATGCCTATTGTACCCTGACTCCAGCACGGCCCTGGCAGTATATGTATTTTTATTTTTATTGACGCACTGGCAATGTTCGGCTTCAATTTCCATGTGCTAACTTAGCCGACAGTCATGCACCCATTAGATTAATTTGTTGATCACCGTCTCCCGGTCCGGGGATCGAACCACCATTCTGCAACTCTGCATAGCATCAGCAACTAGGCATCTTTCCACTGGACCACCACACCAAGACTAAAAGTCAAGGATTGGCCGACCAGCTTTCACATGTCTGATATACGGACACACAGACGATTCATATGGGACTATCTGTGTACGCACCTGCCACAATTCAATCCTAGGCTTTTACGCCTATTGTACTCTGACTCCAGCACGGCTCTGGCAGTATATGTATTTTTATATTTATTGACGCACTGGCAACGTTCGGCTTCAATTGCCATGTGCTAACTTAGCCGACAGTCATGCACCCATTAGTTTAATTTGTTGATCACCGTCTCCCGGTCCGGGGATCGAACCACCATTCTGCAACTCTGCATAGCATCAGCAACCAGGCATCTTTCCACTGGACCACCGCACCAAGACTAAAAGTCAAGGATTGGCCGACCAGCTTTCAAATGTCTGATATACTGACACAATGACGATTCATATGGGACTATCTGTGGATGCACCTGCCACAATTCAATCCTAGGCTTCTACGCCTTTTGTACTCTGACACCAGCACAGCTCTGGCAGTATATGTATTTTTATTTTTATTGACGTACTGGCAATGTGCGGATTCAATTTCCATGTGCTGACGTAGCCGACAGTCATGCACCCATTAGTTTCATTTGTTGATTACCATCTCCCGGTCGGGGGATCGAACCACCATTCTGCAACTCTGCATAGCATCAGCAACCAGGCATCTTTCCACTGGACCACCGCACCAAGACTAAAAGTCAAGGATTGGCCGACCAGCTTTCAAATGTCTGATATACTGACACAATGACGATTCATATGGGACTATCTGTGGCTTCACCTGCCACAATTCAATCCAAGGCTTTTACGCCTATTGTACTCTGACTCCAGCTCGGCTCTGGCAGTATATGTATTTTTATTTTTATTGACGCAGTGGCAATGTTCAGCATCAATTTCCATGTGCTAACTTAGCCGACAGGCATGCACCAATTAGTTTAATTTGTTGATCGCCATCTCCCGGTCGGGGGATCGAACCGCCATTCTGCAACTCCGCATAGCATCAGCAAGCAGGCATCTTTCCACTGGACCACCGCACCAAGACTAAAAGTCAAGGATTGGCCAACCAGCTTTCACATGTCTGATAGACTGACACACTGACGATTCATATGGGACTATCTGTGGATGCACCTGCCACAATTCAATCCTAGGCTTTTACGCCTATTGTACTCTGACTCTAGCACGTCTCTGGCAGTATATGTATTTTTATATTTATTGACGCACTGGCAACGTGCGGCTTCAATTTCCATGTGCTAACTTAGCCGACAGGCATGCACCAATCAGTTTAATGTGTTGATCACCATCTCCCGGTCGGGGGATCGAACCACCATACTGCAACTCCGCATAGCATCAGAAACCAGGTATCTTTCCACTGGACCACCTCACCAAGACTAAAAGTCAAGGATTGGCCGACCAGCTTTCACATGTCTGATATACTGACACAGTGACGATTCATATGGGAATATCTGTGGATGCACCTGCCGCAATCAATCCTAGGCTTTTACGCCTATTGTACTCTGACTCCAGCACGGCTCTGGCAGTATATGTATTTTTATTTTTATTGACGCACTGGCAATGTTCGTCTTCAATTTCCATGTGCTAACTTAGCCGATAGTCATGCACCCATTAGATTAATTTGTTGATCACCATCTCCCGGTCGGGTGATCGAACCGCCATTCTGCAACTCTGCATAGCATCAGCAACCAGGCATCTTTCCAATGGAACACCGCACCAAGACTAAAAGTCAAGGATTAGCCGACCAGCTTTCACATGGTTGAAATACTGACACACTGACGATTCATATAGGCATATCTGTGGATGCACCTGCCACAATTCAATCCTAGGCCTGTACGCCTATTGTACTCTGACTCCAGCACGGCTCTGGCAGTTTATGAATTTTTATTTTCATTGACGCACTGGCACGTGCGGCTTCAATTTCCATGTGCTAACTTAGCCGACAGTCATGCACCGATTAGTTTAATTTGTTGATCACCATCTCCCGGTCGGGGGATCGAACCGCCATTATGCAACTCCGCATAGCATCAGCAACCAGGCATCTTTCCACTGGACCACCGCACCAAGACTAAAAGTCAAGGATTGGCCAACCAGCTTTCACATGTCTGATATACTGACACACTGACGATTCATATGGGACTATCTGTGGATGCACCTGCCACATTCAATCCTAGGCTTTTACGCCTCTTGTACTCTGACTCCAGCACGGCTCTGGCAGTATATGTATTTTTACATTTATTGACGCACTGGCAACGTGCGGCTTCAATTTCCATGTGCTAACTTAGCCGACAGGCATGCACCCATTAGTTTCATTTGTTGATTACCATCTCCCGGTCGGGGGATCGAACCGCCATTCTGCAACACCACATAGCATCAGCAACCAGGCAGCTTTCCACTGGACCACCGCACCAAGACTAAAAGTCAAGGATTGGCCAACCAGCTTTCACATGTCTGATAGACTGACACACTGACGATTCATATGGGACTATCTGTGGATGCACCTGCCACAATTCAATCCTAGGCTTTTACGCCTATTGTACTCTGACTCCAGCATGGCCCTGACAGTATATGTATTTTTATTTTTATTGACGCACTGGCAACGTGCGGCTTCAATTTCCATGTGCTAACTTAGCCGACAGGCATGCACCAATTAGTTTAATTTGTTGATCACCATCTCCCGGTCGGGGGATCGAACCACCATTCTGCAACTCTGCATAGCATCAGCAACCAAGCATCTCCCGGTCGGGGAATCGAACCACCATTCTGCAACTCTGCATAGCATCAGCAACCAAGCATGTTTCCACTGGACCACCGCACCAAGACTAAAAGTCAAGGATTGGCCGACCAGCTTTCACATGTCTGATATACTGACACACTGACGATTCATATGGGACTATCTGTGGATGCACCTGCCACAATTCAATCCTAGGCTTCTACGCCTTTTGTGCTCTGACACCAGCACGGCTCTGGCAGTATATGTATTTTTATATTTATTGACGCACTGGCAACGTGCGGCTTCAATTTCCATGTGCTTACGTAGCCGACAGTCATGCACCCATTAGTTTAATTTGTTGATCACCATCTCCCGGTCGGGGGATCGAACCGCCATTCTGCAACACCACATAGCATAAGCAACCAGGCATCTTTCCACTGGACCACCGCAACAATACTAAAAGTCAAGGATTGGCCGACCGGATTTAGTATGTCTGATATACTGACACACTGACGATTCATATGGGACTATCTGTGGATGCACCTGCCACAATTCAATCCTATGCTTTTACGCCTATTGTACTCTGACTCCAGCACGGCTCTAGCAGCATATGTATTTTTATTTTTATTGATGCACTGGCAACGTGCGGCTTCAATTTCCATGTGCTAACTTAGCCGACAGTCATGCACCCATTAGTTTCATTTGTTGATCACCATCTCCCAGTCGGTGGATCGAACCTCCATTCTGCAACTATGCATAGCATCAGCAACCGGGCATCTTTCCACTGGACCACCGCACCAAGACTAAAAGTTATGGATTGGCCGACAAGCTTTCACATGTCTGATATACTGACACAATGACGATTCATATGGGACTATCTGTGGATGCACCTGACACAATTCAATCCTAGGCTTTTACGCCTTTTGTACTCTGACACCAGCACGGCTCTGGCAGTATATGTATTTTTATTTTTATTGACACACTGGCAATGTGCGGATTCAATTTCCATGTGCTAACTTAGCCGACAGTCATGCACCCATTAGTTTCATTTGTTGATTACCATCTCCCGGTCGGGGGATCGAGCCGCCATTCTGCACTATGCATAGAATCAGCAACCAGGCATCTTTCCACTGGACCACCGCACCAAGACTAAAAGTCAAGGATTGGCCGACCATCTTTCACATGTCTGATATACTGACACACTGACGATTCATATGGGACTATCTGTGGATGCACCTGCCACAATTCAATCCTAGGCTTTTACGCCTATTGTACTCTGACTCCAGCACGGCTCTGGCAGTATATGTATTTTTATTTTTATTGACGCACTGGCAATGTGCGGCTTCAATTTCCATGTGCTAACTTAGCCGACAGGCATGCACCAATTAGTTTAATTTGTTGATCACCATCTCCCGGTCGGGTGATCGAACCGCCATTCTGCAACTCTGCATAGCATCAGCAACCAGGCATCTTTCCAATGGAACACCGCACCAAGACTAAAAGTCAAGGATTGGCCGACCAGCTTTCACATGTTTGATATACTGACACACTGACGATTCATATGGGCCTATCTGTGGATGCACATGCCACAATTCAATCCTAGGCTTTTACGCCTATTGTACTCCGACTCTAGCACGTCTCTGGCAGTATATGTATTTTTATATTTATTGACGCACTGGCAACGTGCGGCTTCAATTTCCAGGTGCTAACTTAGCCGACAGTCATGGACCCATTAGTTTAATTTGTTGATCACCATCTCCCGGTCGGGGGATCGAACCGCCATTCTGCAATTCTGCATAGTATCAGCAACCAGGCATCTTTCCACTGGACCACCTCACCAAGACTAAAAGTCAAGGATTGTGGACCAGCTTTCACATGTCTGATATACTGACACACTGACGATTCATATGGGACTATCTGTGGATGCACCTGCCACAATTCAATCCTAGGCTTTTACTCCTCCTGTACTCTGACTCCAGCATGGCCCTGACAGTATATGTATTTTTACATTTATTGACGCACTGGCAACGTGCGGCTTCAATTTCCATGTGCTAACTTAGCCGACAGGCATGCACCAATTAGTTTAATTTGTTGATCACCATCTCCCGGTCGGGGGATCGAACCACCATTCTGCAACTCTGCATAGCATCAGCAACCAAGCATCTCCCGGTCGGGGAATCGAACCACCATTCTGCAACTCTGCATAGCATCAGCAACCAAGCATGTTTCCACTGGACCAGCGCACCAAGACCAACAGTCAAGGATTGGCCGACCAGCTTTCACATGGCTGATATACTGACACAGTGATGATTCATATGGGACTATCTGTGGATGCACCTGCCACATTCAATCCTAGGCTTTTACGCCTATTGTACTCTGACTCCAGCACGGCTCTGGCAGTATATGTATTTTTATATTTATTGACGCACTGGCAACGTTCGGCTTCAATTGCCATGTGCTAACTTAGCCGACAGTCATGCACCCATTAGTTTAATTTGTTGATCACCATCTTCCGGTCCGGGGATCGAACCACCATTCTGCAACTCTGCATAGCATCAGCAACCAGGCATCTTTCCACTGGACCACCTCACCAAGACTAAAAGTCAAGGATTGTGGACCAGCTTTCACATGTCTGATATACTGACACACTGACGATTCATATGGGACTATCTGTGGATGCACCTGCCACAATTCAATCCTAGGCTTTTACTCCTCCTGTACTCTGACTCCAGCATGGCCCTGACAGTATATGTATTTTTACATTTATTGACGCACTGGCAACGTGCGGCTTCAATTTCCATGTGCTAACTTAGCCGACAGGCATGCACCAATTAGTTTAATTTGTTGATCACCATCTCCCGGTCGGGGGATCGAACCACCATTCTGCAACTCTGCATAGCATCAGCAACCAAGCATCTCCCGGTCGGGGAATCGAACCACCATTCTGCAACTCTGCATAGCATCAGCAACCAAGCATGTTTCCACTGGACCAGCGCACCAAGACCAACAGTCAAGGATTGGCCGACCAGCTTTCACATGGCTGATATACTGACACAGTGATGATTCATATGGGACTATCTGTGGATGCACCTGCCACATTCAATCCTAGGCTTTTACGCCTATTGTACTCTGACTCCAGCACGGCTCTGACAGTATATGTATTTTTATATTTATTGACGCACTGGCAACGTTCGGCTTCAATTGCCATGTGCTAACTTAGCCGACAGTCATGCACCCATTAGTTTAATTTGTTGATCACCATCTTCCGGTCCGGGGATCGAACCACCATTCTGCAACTCTGCATAGCATCAGCAACCAGGCATCTTTCCACTGCACCTCCGCACCAAGACTAAAAGTCAAGGATTGGCCGACCAGCTTTCAAATGTCTGATATACTGACACAATGACGATTCATATGGGACTATCTGTGGATGCACCTGCCACATTCAATCCTAGGCTTTTACGCCTATTGTACTCTGACTCCAGCACGGCTCTGGCAGTATATGTATTTTTATATTTATTGACGCACTGGCAACGTTCGGCTTCAATTGCCATGTGCTAACTTAGCCGACAGTCATGCACCCATTAGTTTAATTTGTTGATCACCATCTTCCGGTCCGGGGATCGAACCACCATTCTGCAACTCTGCATAGCATCAGCAACCAGGCATCTTTCCACTGGACCACCGCAACAATACTAAAACTCATGGATTGGCCGACCGGATTTAGTATGTCTGATATACTGACACACTGACGATTCATATGGGACTATCTGTGGATGCACCTGCCACAATTCAATCCTATGCTTTTACGCCTATTGTACTCTGACTCCAGCACGGCTCTGGCAGCATATGTATTTTTATTTTTATTGATGCACTGGCAACGTGCGGCTTCGATTTCCATGTGATAACTTAGCCGACAGTCATGCACCCATTAGTTTCATTTGTTGATTACCATCTCCCGGTCGGTTGATCGAACCTCCATTCTGCAACTATGCATAGCATCAGCAACCGGGCATCTTTCCACTGGACCACCGCACCAAGACTAAAAGTTATGGATTGGCCGACAAGCTTTCAAATGTCTGATATACTGACACAATGACGATTCATATGGGAATATCTGTGGATGCACCTGACACAATTCAATCCTAGGCTTTTACGCCTTTTCTACTCTGACACCAGCACGGCTCTGGCAGTATATGTATTTTTATTTTTATTGACACACTGGCAATGTGCGGATTCAATTTCCATGTGCTAACGTAGCCGACAGTCATGCACCCATTAGTTTCATTTGTTGATTACCATCTCCCGGTCGGGGGATCGAGCCGCCATTCTGCAACTATGCATAGAATCAGCAACCGGCCATCTTTCCACTGGACCACCTCACCAAGACTAAAAGTCAAGGATTGGCCGACCAGCTTTCACATGTCTGATATACTGACACACTGACGATTCATATGGGAATATCTGTGGATGCACCTGCCACAATTCAATCCTAGGCTTTTACGCCTATTGTACTCTGACTCCAGCACGGCTCTGGCAGTATATGTATTTTTATTTTTATTGACGCACTGGCAATGTTCGTCTTCAATTTCCATGTGCTAACTTAGCCGACAGTCATGCACCCATTAGATTAATTTGTTGATCACCATCTCCCGGTCCGGGGATCGAACCGCCATTCTGCAACTCTGCATAGCATCAGCAACCAGGCATCTTTCCACTGGACCACCGCACCAAGACTAAAAGTCAAGGATTGGCCAACCAGCTTTCACATGTCTGATAGACTGACACACTGACGATTCATATGGGACTATCTGTGGATGCACCTGCCACAATTCAATCCTAGGCTTTTACGCCTATTGTACTATGACTCCAGCATGGCCCTGACAGTATATGTATTTTTATTGTTATTGATCCACTGACAATGTGCGGCTTCAATTTCCATGTGCTAACTTAGCCGACAGGCATGCACCAATTAGTTTAATTTGTTGATCACCATCTCCCGGTCGGGTGATCGAACCGCCATTCTGCAACTCTGCATAGCATCAGCAACCAGGCATCTTTCCAATGGAACACCGCACCAAGACTAAAAGTCAAGGATTGGCCGACCAGCTTTCACATGTTTGATATACTGACACACTGACGATTCATATGGGCCTATCTGTGGATGCACATGCCACAATTCAATCCTAGGCTTTTACGCCTATTGTACTCCGACTCTAGCACGTCTTTGGCAGTATATGTATTTTTATATTTATTGACGCACTGGCAACGTGCGGCTTCAATTTCCAGGTGCTAACTTAGCCGACAGTCATGCACCCATTAGTTTAATTTGTTGATCACCATCTCCCGGTCCGGGGATCGAACCGCCATTCTGCAATTCTGCATAGTATCAGCAACCAGGCTTCTTTCCACTGGACCACCTCACCAAGACTAAAAGTCAAGGATTGGCGGACCAGCTTTCACATGTCTGATATACTGACACACTGACGATTCATATGGGACTATCTGTGGATGCACCTGCCACAATTCAATCCTAGGCTTTTACGCCTCTTGTACTCTGACTCCAGCATGGCCCTGACAGTATATGTATTTTTATTTTTATTAATCCACTGACAATGTGCGGCTTCAATTTCCATGTGCTAACTTAGCCGACAGGCATGCACCAATTAGTTTAATTTGTTGATCACCATCTCCCTGTCGGGTGATCGAACCGCCATTCTGCAACTCTGCATAGCATCAGCAACCAGGCATCTTTCCAATGGAACACCGCACCAAGACTAAAATTCAAGGATTGGCCGACCAGCTTTCACATGTTTGATATACTGACACACTGACGATTCATATGGGCCTATCTGTGGATGCACATGCCGCAATTCAATCCTAGGCTTTTACGCCTATTGTACTCCGACTCTAGCACGTCTCTGGCAGTATATGTATTTTTATATTTATTGACGCACTGGCAACGTGCGGCTTCAATTTCCAGGTGCTAACTTAGCCGACAGTCATGCACCCATTAATTTAATTTGTTGATCACCATCTCCCGGTCCGGGGATCGAACCGCCATTCTGCAACTCCGCATAGCATCAGCAACCAGGCATCTTTCCACTGGACCACCGCACCAAGACTAAAATTCAAGGATTGGCCAACCAGCTTTCACATGTCTGATAGACTGACACACTGACGATTCATATGGGACTATCTGTGGATGCACCTGCCACATTTCAATCCTAGGCTTTTACGCCTCTTGTACTCTGACTCTAGCACGTCTCTGGCAGTATATGTATTTTTACATTTATTGACGCACTGGCAACGTGCGGCTTCAATTTCCATGTGCTAACTTAGCCGACAGGCATGCACCAATTAGTTTAATTTGTTGATCACCATCTACCGGTCGGGGGATCGAACCACCATTCTGCAACTCTGCATAGCATCAGCAACCAAGCATCTCCCGGTCGGGGAATCGAACCACCATTCTGCAACTCTGCATAGCATCAGCAACCAAGCATGTTTCCACTGGACCAGCGCACCAAGACCAACAGTCAAGGATTGGCCGACCAGCTTTCACATGGCTGATATACTGACACAGTGATGATTCATATGGGACTATCTGTGGATGCACCTGCCACATTCAATCCTAGGCTTTTACGCCTATTGTACTCTGACTCCAGCACGGCTCTGGCAGTATATGTATTTTTATATTTATTGACGCACTGGCAACGTTCGGCTTCAATTGCCATGTGCTAACTTAGCCGACAGTCATGCACCCATTAGTTTAATTTGTTGATCACCATATTCCGGTCCGGGGATCGAACCACCATTCTGCAACTCTGCATAGCATCAGCAACCAGGCATCTTTCCACTGGACCACCGCACCAAGACTAAAATTCAAGGATTGGCCGACCAGCTTTCAAATGTCTGATATACTGACACAATGACGATTCAAATGGGACTATCTGTGGATGCACCTGCCACAATTCAATCCTAGGCTTCTACGCCTTTTGTGCTCTGACACCAGCACGGCTCTGGCAGTATATGTATTTTTATTTTTATTGACGCACTGGCAATGTGCGGATCCAATTTCCATGTGCTTACGTAGCCAACAGTCATGCACCCATTAGTTTCATTTGTTGATCACCATCTCCCGGTCGGGTGATCGAACCGCCATTCTGCAACTCTGCATAGCATCAGCAACCAGGCATCTTTCCAATGGAACACCGCACCAAGACTAAAAGTCAAGGATTGGCCGACCAGCTTTCACATGTTTGATATACTGACACACTGACGATTCATATGGGCCTATCTGTGGATGCACATGCCACAATTCAATCCTAGGCTTTTACGCCTATTGTACTCCGACTCTAGCACGTCTTTGGCAGTATATGTATTTTTATATTTATTGACGCACTGGCAACGTGCGGCTTCAATTTCCAGGTGCTAACTTAGCCGACAGTCATGCACCCATTAGTTTAATTTGTTGATCACCATCTCCCGGTCCGGGGATCGAACCGCCATTCTGCAATTCTGCATAGTATCAGCAACCAGGCATCTTTCCACTGGACCACCTCACCAAGACTAAAAGTCAAGGATTGGCGGACCAGCTTTCACATGTCTGATATACTGACACACTGACGATTCATATGGGACTATCTGTGGATGCACCTGCCACAATTCAATCCTAGGCTTTTACGCCTCTTGTACTCTGACTCCAGCATGGCCCTGACAGTATATGTATTTTTATTTTTATTAATCCACTGACAATGTGCGGCTTCAATTTCCATGTGCTAACTTAGCCGACAGGCATGCTCCAATTAGTTTAATTTGTTGATCACCATCTCCCTGTCGGGTGATCGAACCGCCATTCTGCAACTCTGCACAGCATCAGCAACCAGGCATCTTTCCAATGGAACACCGCACCAAGACTAAAATTCAAGGATTGGCCGACCAGCTTTCACATGTTTGATATACTGACACACTGACGATTCATATGGGCCTATCTGTGGATGCACATGCCGCAATTCAATCCTAGGCTTTTACGCCTATTGTACTCCGACTCTAGCACGTCTCTGGCAGTATATGTATTTTTATATTTATTGACGCACTGGCAACGTGCGGCTTCAATTTCCAGGTGCTAACTTAGCCGACAGTCATGCACCCATTAGTTTAATTTGTTGATCACCATCTCCCGGTCCGGGGATCGAACCGCCATTCTGCAACTCCGCATAGCATCAGCAACCAGGCATCTTTCCACTGGACCACCGCACCAAGACTAAAAGTCAAGGATTGGCCAACCAGCTTTCACATGTCTGATAGACTGACACACTGACGATTCATATGGGACTATCTATGGATGCACCTGCCACAATTCAATCCTAGGCTTTTACGCCTCTTGTACTCTGACTCTAGCACGTCTCTGGCAGTATATGTATTTTTACATTTATTGACGCACTGGCAACGTGCGGCTTCAATTTCCATGTGCTAAATTAGCCGACAGGCATGCACCAATTAGTTTAATTTGTTGATCACCATCTACCGGTCGGGGGATCGAACCACCATTCTGCAACTCTGCATAGCATCAGCAACCAAGCATCTCCTGGTCGGGGAATCGAACCACCATTCTGCAACTCTGCATAGCATCAGCAACCAAGCATGTTTCCACTGGACCAGCGCACCAAGACCAACAGTCAAGGATTGGCCGACCAGCTTTCACATGGCTGATATACTGACACAGTGATGATTCATATGGGACTATCTGTGGATGCACCTGCCACATTCAATCCTAGGCTTTTACGCCTATTGTACTCTGACTCCAGCACGGCTCTGGCAGCATATGTATTTTTATTTTTATTGATGCACTGGCAACGTGCGGTTTCGATTTCCATGTGCTAACTTAGCCGTCAGTCATGCACCCATTAGTTTCATTTGTTGATTACCATCTCCCGGTCGGTGGATCGAACCTCCATTCTGCAACTATGCATAGCATCAGCAACCGGACATCTTTCCACTGGACCACCGCACCAAGACTAAAATTTATGGATTGGCCGACAAGCTTTCAAATGTCTGATATACTGACACAATGACGATTCATATGGGAATATCTGTGGATGCAGCTGACACAATTCAATCCTAGGCTTTTACGCCTTTTGTACTCTGACACCAGCACGGCTCTGGCAGTATATGTATTTTTATTTTTATTGACACACTGGCAATGTGCGGATTCAATGTCCATGTGCTAACGTAGCCGACAGTCATGCACCCATTAGTTTCATTTGTTGATTACCATCTCCCGGTCGGGGGATCGAGCCGCCATTCTGCAACTATGTATAGAATCAGCAACCGGGCATCTTTCCACTGGACCACCTCACCAAGACTAAAAGTCAAGGATTGGCCGACCAGCTTTCACATGTCTGATATACTGACACACTGACGATTCATATGGGAATATCTGTGGATGCACCTGCCACAATTCAATCCTAGGCTTTTACGCCTATTGTACTCTGACTCCAGCACGGCTCTGGCAGTATATGTATTTTTATTTTTATTGACGCACTGGCAATGTTCGTCTTCAATTTCCATGTGCTAACTTAGCCGACAGGCATGCACCCATTAGATTAATTTGTTGATCACCATCTCCCGGTCGGGGAATCGAGCCACCATTCTGCAACTCTGCATAGCATCAGCAACCAGGCATCTTTCCACTGGACCACCGCACCAAGACTAAAAGTCAAGGATTGGCCGACCAGCTTTCACATGTCTGATAGACTGACACAGTGATGATTCATATGGGACTATCTGTGGATGCACCTGCCACATTCAATCCTAGGCTTTTACGCCTTTTGTACTCTGACACCAGCACGGCTCTGGCAGTATATGTATTTTTATTTTTATTGACGCACTGGCAATGTTCGTCTTCAATTTCCATGTGCTAACTTAGCCGACAGGCATGCACCCATTAGATTAATTTGTTGATCACCATCTCCCGGTCGGGTGATCGAACCGCCATTCTGCAACTCTGCATAGCATCAGCAACCAGGCATCTTTCCAATGGACCACCGCACCAAGACTAAAAGTCAAGGATTGGCTAACCAGCTTTCACATGTCTGATAGACTGACACACTGCCGATTCATATGGGACTATCTGTGGATGCACGTGCCACAATTCAATCCTAGGCTTTTACGCCTATTGTACTCTGACTCCAGCATGGCCCTGACACTATATGTATTTTTATTTTTATTGATCCACTGACAACGTGCGGCTTCAATTTCCATGTGCTAACTTAGCCGACAGGCATGCACCAATTAGTTTAATTTGTTGATCACCATCTCCCGGTCGGGTGATCGAACCGCCATTCTGCAACTCTGCATAGCATCAGCAACTAGGCATCTTTCCAATGGAACACCGCACCAAGACTAAAAGTCAAGGATTGGCCGACCAGCTTTCACATGTTTGATATACTGACACACTGACGATTCATATGGGCCTATCTGTGGATGCACATGCCACAATTCAATCCTAGGCTTTTACGCCTATTGTACTCCGACTCTAGCACGTCTCTGGCAGTATATGTATTTTTATATTTATTGACACACTGGCAACGTGCGGCTTCAATTTCCAGGTGCTAACTTAGCCGACAGTCATGCACCCATTAGTTTAATTTGTTGATCACCATCTCCCGGTCGGGGGATCGAACCGCCATTCTGCAACTCTGCATAGTATCAGCAACCAGGCATCTTTCCACTGGACCACCTCACCAAGACTAAAAGTCAAGGATTGGCGGACCAGCTTTCACATGTCTGATATACTGACACACGGACGATTCATATGGGACTATCTGTGGATGCACCTGCCACAATTCAATCCTAGGCTTTTACGCCTATTGTACTCTGACTCCAGCATGGCCCTGGCAGTATATGTATTTTTATTTTTATTGACGCACTGGCAATGTGCAGCTTCAATTTCCATGTGCTAACTTAGCCGACAGGCATGCACCAATTAGTTTAATTTGTTGATCACCATCTCCCGGTCGGGGAATCGAGCCACCATACTGCAACTCTGCATAGCATCAGCAACCAAGCATGTTTCCACTGGACCAGCGCACCAAGACCAACAGTCAAGGATTGGCCGACCAGCTTTCACATGTCTGATATACTGACACAGTGATGATTCATATGGGACTATCTGTGGATGCACCTGCCACATTCAATCCTAGGCTTTTACGCCTTTTGTACTCTGACACCAGCACGGCTCTGGCAGTATATGTATTTTTATTTTTATTGATGCACTGGCAACGTGCGGCTTCGATTTCCATGTGCTAACTTAGCCGACAGGCATGCACCAATTAGTTTAATTTGTTGATCACATCTCCCGGTCGGGTGATCGAACCACCATTCTGCAACTCTGCATAGCATCAGCAACCAGGTATCTTTCCATTGGACCACCTCACCAAGACTAAAAGTCAAGGATTGGCCGACCAGCTTTCACATGTCTGATATACTGACACACTGACGATTCATATGGGACTATCTGTGGATGCACCTGCCACAATTCAATCCTATGCTTTTACGCCTATTGTACTCTGACTCCAGCACGGCTCTGGCAGCATATGTATTTTTATTTTTATTGATGCACTGGCAACGTGCGGCTTCGATTTCCATGTGCTAACTTAGCCGACAGTCATGCACCCATTAGTTTCATTTGTTGATTACCATCTCCCGGTCGGGGGATCGAACCTCCATTCTGCAACTATGCATAGCATCAGCAACCAGACATCTTTCCACTGGACCACCGCACCAAGACTTATATACTTTCTGGTCATTATATTCTTGGCCTTTTCGCTGTCTCGCATCACTGCATCTAATTATGATCAATATGTATCAGCAATTGCCAGCATACTATCGTTCATGGACACAGAGTCACAAGGGGTGGTTTGTGCTTTTTTAATAAGTAGTATTATTGTCAGGATTAGATTTGTACATGTGTATCCGTGGTCAATGTAATAGTCGTGTGACTAACCGCATGGCTATTCTTGTAATACTATAGCATTAGGGACCATGTAGTTAGGCCTTATGTTCTTAGGCAGCTGCAGTTATCATGAGCATGTGATGCACATGATATATTATGTATCTGAATCATGCAAATAGCGATATCTTCTGTAGAAAAGTCTACACTAACTACTTATACGACACATTTACTTATGTATGTAGGATAAGGCAGAGGCGTATATCAAAATTACATAGTAGTTGTGAAAAACTCGTCAGCGAGATGAACAGTATTCTGACCTCTTTTGAAAACGATTTGGCTGAAGCATGGCTGACATAGTCAACCTTCGATTTCGTAGAGAAATTATTTGATGTTACATCAACAGCTTCAGGTCAGGTCTCATTTCAATATGTATTTCCCATGAAATGCGAGTGCGTGGATCACGTCCGACCCCGTTCAGATACACCGAATTAATAAGCCATAGCCCGCCATAGCGTAACATCTATTTCTCACGAACACTGCAACACATGGGCTGGTTTGTCCATTTTAAATAACTATTATTATTATTATCAAACTTAGATTATCCACCCGACTATACGCAAGCATGGGTACATTCAACCCAGCCAATCACATTTGCTGTCATCGTGCACTCGTGCAATACGCACATGACATCTCTAAGCTCTGCAGTAGTAATCATTCACATTGTGTCTGAGGTTTACATTACATAATTACCCTGCAGATTCATATACACGGAGAACCGGTGCATAGTTGCATAATCAGCATTACAATGAACGGCATCGCAGGTCGTTTGCTTACTGACGATAATAGCCACATCATAGAGAACCATTTGTACCAGACCAATGCTGGGATTATGAGTGTCGATCAAATGCCATTCTGAGATCGATATTCTCATGGGACTGTGCTTGATTGCGTGGCTAGACGGAGTGAAAATGACTTGTTATTGGTGACCATTATTATCGCTATCGTAATTGAAAACGCAATGAAGTGATCTTAATGTCTTCAATTACGTCTAACATGTAACAATTGACCCATCATCTTGATATACTGACACTGTTTTGTTGATTACAGAGGCCATGTGAACTTGTCTAGCAACAACTTCAAAAACATTCATCGATCGCTTTCAATTCTACTTAGTGACTACGTATATCTGGAGAAATAATGCAAATTTCTTACGAAGTTGATCATAGTAGTCAGTAATAGCTATTGACAACAATTACATATTGTCATCATGTCAGCAATGGATATTGCCATCATGTCAGCCTTAGCTTAACGCATGCCCAAAATTTGAGTCGCCGAGGCCGCCTCAAGTGGATATACAGTCATGATTCTTGTCAAATGAGGATATCGCCAATACCATAATGAGGGTTTGTTATATATATATATATATATATATATATATATATATATATATATATATATATATGTATGTATGTATGTATGTATGTATGTATGTATGTATGTGTGTGTGTGTGTGTGTGTGTGTGTGTGTGTGTGTGTGTGTGTGTGTGTGTGTGTGTGTGTGTGTGTGTGTGTGTGTGTGTGTGTGTGTGTGTGTGTGTGTGTGTGTGTGTGTGTGCGTGTACATGTGCGTGGGTGTGTGCGTGTGTGTGTGTGTGTGTGTGCGTGTGCGTGTACATGTGCGTGTGTGTGTGCGTGTGTGTGTGCGTGTGTGTGTGCGTATGTGTGCATGCGTGGGAGGATGGATATGAGGGGACGGCGATCGTGCATGCATGCATGTATGTGAGTGTGCTATTAAAAACCGAGTAAATTCCCTTTTAGTCGCTTGTTAGAACTTGACTCTCGAACACAATAACAAAGGCTATCAGTAGAACTAGGTCCTTGCCATGTTTGGCATGTTGGATATAGAGCTAAATATACACCTGTGCAAAAGTTAAGCACCACCCTGTTTTTACGCACATGCGAGGGTATATTCATGTGCTATGAAGAAAGCAATAGCATAAACATTTATGTACCCATCCATCTTAGTGCAAGAGGTAATAATGCAACTAGAGGAATGCTGATTATGATGGTGGGGAAACACTGTATGTTTTTGTTTGAACTTGAAAACTAGGCCTGAATATGGTTACGTTGACACAACTGACAACTATTGCCCTACAGTTGACACACGTGGCTAGATTGTCATTAATGGTGTCTGAAAACGAAGTTTAACATCTGTGCACAAGTTTGAGACTGTCATTATTAATACCGGGTATATTCACCTTGTGCCTGGATGACGGCCTGGACACGACGTCTCATGCTGGTCACCAACCGACTGATACGCCATTGTGGTATTCGTTGCCATTCAAGATGGAGTGCGTCTGTTAATTCCTGTAGGTTCTGCACAGGAGGATCCCTCCTTCTCACCATGTTTCCCAGAATGTCCCAGATATGCTCAATAGGGTTCATGTCAGGGCTCCTTGCTGGCCATGGTAGGGTTTCGATGGCATTCTGGCGGAGGTATTCATGCACAGCTCTAGCACGATGTGGTCGGGCGTTGTCATCCACGAATATAGGGTGGGTTCCAGGTGCATGATTTATAAAATGAGGGACCACAACTCTATCCAGTATGGAATCTTGATATCTTTGTCCATTTAGTATTCCAGGTACAGTCAACAGATCCAGCTTACAATCAAATGAGATGCACCCCCATATCATAACGGAACCTCCACCGAATGGAACTTCTTCCATGATGTTACGTTGGTCGTACGCCGTGCGTCTGGACCTCCATACACGAGTTCGACCATCTGTGGCATGAAGCAGGAACCGACTTTCATCGGACCAGTGTACCCGTCTCCAGGATCTCATGTTCCAGTGTCTTCTTTCGTTGCACCACCTCAGACGCTCCTCTTTGTGGTGTGCAGTGAGGAGAGGACGTCTGACAGGTCTCCTAGCTTTCATGCCAGCAACATACAGTCTCCTTTTGACGGTAGACATTGACACTCAATTGCGCGTTTCACATTGCTGGCTGAGCACTCTGCTGTTGGTGAATGGAGATCTCCTAACAAGGCGTACTAGGGCTCGATCATCACGGGCAGTAGTCTTCTTCGGTCTTCCAGATCTAGGCCTGTCCTTCACCTCGTTAGTTTGCCCATGTTTTGCAATCAAACGACTGATTACAGTATGGTTAATGTTCAGCTGTCTGCCAATCTCTCTGCATGACATACCAGTGGTATGCATGCCTATGATTTGCCATTTCACACGATCACTTAACCTTCGTCTTGCCATAGCGGTTCACAATCAAGAGCTAATTCTCTCTGTACAAATAAACCACGGTCATGAACACAAAATTCCTAATCTTGTCGCCTAAATCTGTATGTAATGTTCTACACCTCAAACTGGACTTTTACATAACTGAACACGTGTGCTGTTTCCCGCCACGCACGGACATCAAGCGGCGTGAAGTCATGAATTATGTCAGCTAACGCGGGGACAAAAAGTATGGCAGCCTAGTTGTACCATCATGTTTCTACGTTCTATTGTTTTTGCTGGTGCTTATCTTTTGCACAGGTGTAAATAATGTCAGGACAGTGGAATGTTGGAATAAGGTCGATACAGTGTAAATTAATGAGCGTAGCATATGTCACTTTGATAAGAACGAATAGCATGCTGGAGTGGACTTACAACATATAGTTGCTGCTATTTACTTCAATTAGTTCACAAATGTTACATTTTTAGATATACATATAACTTAGCATCTCTGTATGAATCCTATCTACTGTAATCATTAACTTTAAACGTAATGTTTATTTGGAAACTATATCGTTAGAAATTAGCAATCGTTTTCAAGTATTCACATACACAGGACAATTTCGAAGATGTAATTAATATATTGTGAAGTTACAAGATTTTATAAAATAGAATCAATTTAATATGAACTCCCAATCGCAGCAAACTAACGGCATGCTTTGCAGAGACTACTAATATTTGTGCAATGAAATACTGCATATACATTGTTCATGAATAGATGCTAGGGTGTGTTCACACTAGATACTTAATACTGAGTAACACCACGCGGAAGTATGATTTTACTCCGAATTAGCTCTCTAGTGTGAACATAACATCAGTGTGTCCCGTGTTTGCACTGTAATTATGAGCATGTAATTGTAATGCATACATTAGCCAGTTGTCTCTACATGCATACATACATGCGTACGTGACAGCAGCCATTTATGTATGCTAAATTATTCAAAACAAACGACACAATAAACTGAAATCCATTAGGCACAAACTGTAAATTTATATCAACACATTTGTCATGAATATGTGCTACGTTGAAGATGGGCTATTTCTATGCCACTAACAGATAAGTTCAATTGCGGCCCTTCAACTTGCTGACCACTAGGTTGGTAAACCATGTACTACAATCACACGCTTACTTAGAAAACACATTCTATAGCCGATTGCATGTGCTGTACGAATATTGGTGTGCAATTCATAAGCAGTGTTTCTTCAAATGCTTACAGTATTGAAAGTATAACTCCATTAAGGGTTACTTTTGAGCTAATACCTTATACTGCAATCAGAACGCCGAAGTGGATATATATGCTAATCGATAGATAGATGCCAGGCTGCAAACTCAAAGCATGAATAATTTGGCATTAATTCATTTGCAAAAGGTGGCTGGATACGGCAGCACAAGACTATCAATATGCTTGGCTCAAAATTAGGAAAAAACCCGTCTTCGGTGTTGAATGTCTTACATTCATTAATATCTGCTCTCGGTTTGCCCTTTGGCATATTCAACGTTGCTGTCTGAGTAACACTGTCCAAAGCGGTCATTAAGACATGCATCTCTAACTCACACCTGCATTCAGCTATTGACACTTATATAACTGGCATACACACACTGCGGCAGAGTCTGCTGATCCCCGATAGCAAGCTGATGTATCCACATCTTAGCGAGTGCAGTTCTATATTGCTGGTTACACTGCAGTTACTGAGAAATAACTATTGATGATTGATCCATAGCCAAGCCAGAGGCGGAATAGCAGTAAACTCAATAGTGCTTTCCCAAGACGTCTACACAACTATTTATGTAGGACTTTGCCCAAAGGCATTTCCTGAAAATGTTGTTGAAAGATCCTATTTATATGAGCTGTTGAGATATGTTCAACGGATATTGCAATAGTATTTCCTTTTAAAACAATAACAAGAGCAATTACATAATGCACATTAATGCCCTAACTTTATTGGGGTTTTTTCGATTTTCGAGGAGGTTAAGAATTTCCAGATTTTTTTAGAGCACACCCAAATTTGCCGAATCTCAGTATATAGTCACACACGAAGTGGACCAGGAGTTTCCAAGACAGCAATATATCCATTATTTGAATTGAGCGTGATTTTTATTCAGATAATGAAATATGCCTGAAAATCATGTTTATTGTTTTAAAGCGAGGGCCAAATACAATCAACGCTGTTATATATGTAGAGTTCTGCAACCAAAAGCAAACATACATATTGTCTAATATTGGATAGTCTACTTCGGCAGACCATTCCTTTTAATTCAAAATGAAGACACCATTTTATTTAATTCTAGATGACGACACAATATTCTAAATTGACGGGCCTTTTATAAGCAGATTTGGGGGCATTGTGTGCTGGTTTTGTTTAACCCCGGCCAAGACCATAAGCCTAAATGAGCAACCATTATTTGACTCGAAAATGTCTTTATCAGAGCCAAAGTGTTGTGATAAATGGCCACCTATTTTGTTGCGTCCATATCTGTACGATCTTTAAAGTGACAATAATAGACATTGATTGATGGTATACACATTATATTGATTTATTATTCGTGTAATGTATTATACATTAGATCTCAGCGATACTTAATGATATTACTTGGGCTGGGTTTCTTATGCCAATGTAGTACATGCATGGATGTGTGTCTGTATTTTCAACACTATTGCTCTACGTGATCAATGTAGCGTGTTCATTCAGGAAGTGATAAATTGACTAATTTGTTATTGAGTATGCAGGAAATTGGATAAACATACAAGCCCTTGACCAAACAATACCAATTTGGTGCTGTGACTGTACCTGTTCATAGATGTTTGAAACATACGACGTATTAACGTGTGGTTTATGATGCATCTTTCAGCGAAATAACATTCCTTCTAGGTCAATCATTGAGTACTGATGCTGGCATTCCTATTTTGGAACTCAATGCGACTGAATCTGTTGAATATTTAGAAGTAATATTATCAGACACTATATCTGATATTGGTGGCAAGAGGTAAAGTTAAATAAGTTGTCACGAAATATTGTGTTAATATGTAAACGATGCTACGAGCATCTCCTTTGGCTCCGGTCGGTTTTAGGAGATAATTGGTTCAGGTAGCAATACTAAATCCTTTGAGCACAATCCGTGAATCTAAATTGACGATCGATGGAATTGGCGTAATACTATATCTGTGTGTACACTTCGTGTGGATGTGGCATTGGTTTTACTTAGCATAATTAATAGTGTTCATTGCATAAAAGATACACACGACGCATGGTAAGACCAATTCATTGTTGTTATCCTGGTTTTGGGCGCAGCGCTTTGTTACGGTATTAATCAATGTTTATTGACATACACATTTCTCGAACTAAGATCCTGATCTAAGAACATGGTTTGTGGTATGCAAATAAAAGCTACACGGCAAATGGGTAAACACAGATCTACATTATAGTCTCAAAAGACGAAATCTATGTCTGAGGTGGCAACGAGAGAGAGAGAGAGAGAGAGAGCGTCAAAGAATAAGAGATTGAGGGAGAGAAATGGAAAGTAGAGTGGGGTTAGATGGGCCAGAGGGAGTGGGAGATCCGTTGGAATACAGGACACCATGGTCAAGTTCAAGCAATAGGTTCACATACTATGGCAATCACAATAACCTAATCATAAATGGTCATAACGTTTCTGATTTATCAAACTGAACCTAAACTAAAGGGCCAAATCAGCTATATATAATCGTACAATGTATTATTTTAATATATTAAATATTTTTCAAAGATACATCTTATCAGTAGTCTCAATGAAACATGTGTGCACAGATAAACTGACATGCATGCGTGCATGCATACAGCCATGCTGGCAGCACAGCAGACAAGCAGGCAGGCAAGAATGCCATTAGTTACAATGCACATGTGGGTGAGTGGGTTGGTGCGCCGCTGAGTTGTGATAGACAAGCAAATGGGCGTGCTCGGTGCCTGATCAGATGTATGTGTGGATGGGCTAGTGGGCAGCCAGACATAGAGGCAACTGGTATGTCTGTCGATCTGCCAGTTTTTTTACATTTCAGCTGATACTTTCTATGTCGCAAATCTAGCATCTCGCACTTGTTATTACCGTGCATACTTTATGCGAGATGAGAGTTAGTCTGGCGCCTTCCTGAATTACACTATATATGCTATATTATGGATGGATCTTAAGTGCATGCCCATTTACAAGTAATCTTATCAAAGCGTAGCTCACTGCGAAAATATGCCAATTTATTATATCATTTGACAAGGAATGTCTGAAACAGTTATTGACCAATCAGTTTTTGTATAGTGAACTCGACCTAACCTATATGCTGGCAATGTGGAAGACGCCTGGCAGAAACGTGTTCCAGCCTTATTGAATTCCATGTCTGAGACCAGGAAATTATTCTATGCTTCATTTGATTTTCAAAATAGAATTAACTGTCAGCGAGCTTATATGTATAACTTCAACAGAGAATGAGGGTATACAGCCGTATGGTTGCATGCGTGCTGCTGCCAGGTAGAGTCACTTCTATTTTCCCATCCACACTGTGACACTTGGGTTTGCACGTAGAGATGCCACGCCTATTTCTGGATACACTATGGTTCTCAGGTCCATATCCATGTGATCAGTGTAACAGGTATCACGAGCAAATGGCGATTTTGAGATTGTCATTGAGTTAAATATACGCTGATATAAATTCCCATTAATGGTACTGATTTATTAAAACAAAGAAATACAGATCAATTTAACCATACAAATACAAGGAATACCTCGATGGTCGAGGATGCATGGTTCAGAAAATATACACACTTCAAACGTTGTAACCAAATGACATCATTTTACTGACGTAATTGACACAGACAGCGAAGACAGGGCAGACATTTATTTCCACAATGGTCGAGTCCCCTGCTTGTAATACAATGTTCTCATCGGGAAACCTAACTTCGTGGTTGCCCTTGATTATTCACTTGCCGTTGTATCGCATGGCAATGCATGCAGACATCTTGATCAAACATATAGCATATGTATAGGTATTTACTGTCTGAAACGGCTAACAGGTTAATTTACGTCATTGTAGAAACAAAATACGCCAGATGGTATACTGGATTACTATATCCACGATACCGTGCTAATGATCGACACGTAATGGTAAGTGGTTTATATTGTACACATGTTGGCATAGTATTTTCTGATTGTGTTATTAACATGGCTGGCTAATTGTAACTTGTAGCTGTAACTGGCAGTAACTTAGTTCAATTGTTCATGTAACCAAAGTAACTTGTAACAAAAGACTTTTTTTGTTACAATAACTAAAATGTTAGCAGTTGCATTGCAAAAGTAGCTGAAATTTCAGTTACTTGTCAGTTACTTTTCAGTTACATTTCACACTTTTTTACCAAATTTATTACGATTTTCTTAATTTGCAGCATAGCTGCTGTTGTACACGTGCCACTCCAATATCCTAATTTCAATGTAATCAACCGGTAATCTGTTGAATATATTGAAGCTAATTTGAATGGAAGATGGCGACGCCATGGGCGACAACTTTATTTCCAAGCGTCAGTGATATTTATTTTAGAAAGTTGCCATTGGTATGACTGGCTTGACTATTGGGGCAGTCATTCCAGTGGTAAATGTCAAATATGAATCGTGTAGCCTACAAAATAGACATTTCTTGACCAATCTTGACCATTAAAGGGTTAACCCACTCTATATCTGTATATGTGATATTTTAATAATGATAATATGAATGTTATTGCTACATCATACAACAGCAACCATATTGTATAACAAGCGTATACAGCGTTTACGTTAATCTACAATGTAGCTTAGAAACAGGTTGTTTACTAAATCATTATAGAGTTAACTGTTACCTTTTTCAAATTACATTTGTTGAAATAAACTTTAGTTTTCTCATGGTAAAATCCCATCTGCAGACCATGAGATTATTTTAGAAAATGTGCCACTCACATGATTGGCTTGATTATTGAGCCAGTCATTCCAGTGGTAAATTTTCAAAAATATATTATATTTGTCTGAAAATGGACATTTCTCAGAACCAACGCAAAAACTGTTTATCCAGTTTTAGTGTTAGAGGGGTAAAAGGATTAAAAACAGCAAATGTTGAATAGCAAAGAAAGTTAAAATCTGCCACAGTATGTGTAAACAACATGTACTGTTCTTTTCTGTATATGCTATTGATTAGGCTAAGTAGACACACGCTAATGACCATTAACATAGGTGAGATGACAAAAATCCAACGGCAATGTCATTAATAAAAGTCAAGCCATCAACCATTTTAGTACAGCAGACACAATTTATACAGGCTGGAATTAAACTTTTGTACTAGAAAGCTGTTACACATTTTGAAACTAATCTGACCTGAAAAATCCTGCTGCTGCCATATGAAGCACAGCTTTTAAAAGTAAAAATACAAATGTAGTAAGTATTCAGCATTCAACAGATTATCTGATCGGAATGAATGTGCCATTGCAACTAATGAAAGTAATAAATAATTTTCAAAATATTTAAATTCGTATTTGAAATTAAGCAAACATCAAACCTGATGAACATGTGCAAGCTAATTTAATTGAAAACTGTTATATTTCCCCATGGTAGACGGCGGCTTGTCTTATCATAGAAAGTCAATCCTCTAAGGAAACACTTTGAAACTAATTTTTACTGAAAAATGTTGATACCTATGGTAGAAAAGCTTTCAGTCAAATTATTTTCAAAACATTCAACCAAGTATTTCTTACAACAAGTGTAATGTGTGTTATATGGCATGTCTGAAGGCTGTGGCATTAAACTAGTGTCGTATTATTTTGGAAACAAGTTGATTGAAATGCGTTATTGCATATGCCAGCAACACAATTCAGTCAAATTTATTAAAATATTGTCAGCAGTTTTTATATTTGATATCTGAAATGGATTCAGTTCTGTAAGTATTTATATCAGTGGTTATAGTGGTATTTTGTTTCTACTATATGTCACAATTTGGTTGACTACATTAGTGTATATGATGGCATTGATGCTCGTATAGTCCTGCATAATAAGTATCAGTCAAAGTAACTAAAGTAACTGAACTGTGACTTTAGTTACATTATGCAAAGTAACTGAAATGTAACTAGTTACATCGCTCAACAAATGTAACTGTAACTGTACCCGACATAGTGCAATGTAACTGTAACTGCAACTAGGTGCATTTAAATGTAACGGAGTTCAGCCCTGGTTATTAACCGACCGAAGGTAAGAGTGTATGCAGCATGATGATGCACCTATTCATGTTAGTTACAGTTAAAGCCATCACGTGGATTTGGCAGATGTAGTACAATATCTCCCAGTGCAATTTAGCATTTCGGCAGTACGTTGGTAAACTAAGGTGTCATGCCACAGGTTTCTCACAATGTGTGAAATGAAGACTTTGTTAGCCTAAGGTCCCTTCTATACTGAATGGAATGAGACCATATCAGGGTAACATTTAAGTCGAACAGACGTATATCGTGTCATGCATAACTGATGCCGCGTGACTAAATACTAGATCCAATGTGCAACGGCCGCGATAAATATTTGAAAGTGTTCATTATAGCACAACTCGAGTTTAATTGCTGCACAATTCATGGTTTCCAACCTTCGCAACTGTGTTCTCCAAGGTGCATCTACATTATTCACAACTTTTGTTAATTAAGTGGCCTCCAAGGAATTCTACATATGAACAGTCTTACAAATAGTGCTGAGGCGATAACATAGTGCACAACCGCGATTAAAAGCTGTTATCAAGCTATTTCCCTGAAAAGATAGGATTCCGTGATAGATCGTTAACACAATATCCAACAATCCGAGATACCTTTAGCGAACTACACAGCAAGATAACCTTGCAATATTTCTATATAACATCTGGTAGTAATTATGGGCTTGAGATGGTGTAACTGAGGCCCCTTCCGCACATGCATTGCCAGAAACTAATATTCTATCTGGAACATATTTGCTCAAGTAGTGTTAACCTTTGTACCCAGAGGTATACATTCATAGGTGCATGGAGTAATACAATTAGAGAGATTAAGCATATGCGTATAATACCTAGCAACGGCAAATTTCAAGAGCGGGCGAGGACAACGATTTACCATGACATTAGTTATATAATAACAACACCGATACTAAGAGATACATGCCAGATCAATAGAGAAAGTCTATCAGCTAAAGTTGGAAATAACCTGATCCACAAAACCCGGGACCCGGGAAAGATTAACTTCACGCTGACATGTGTATCAAATTAGATTGGATGGGGTTGGTGATGGTGTCAATACTTCCTAGTTACCATACTGTAATTAGTAAGCCTTTACATCAGTGCTCATCAGTGAAATGGTTCAATCTTAGATGCTATTTGATATCTGCTCTGGCATATTCAAGGTGATACACAAATCCATGGAGGAGAATTAACCAGGATATAAATAGTTTAGCCGTTCAAACTTCGGAAATAATATATTCACGTGCATAGTCATTCTGTGTGTATACAGGTGTAGTTATCATGGTACTGTGACGCAGGGGTTGGATATTTAACTGGATCACGTATACAGATATATTTCCTTTACTTCTAATAACTGCGTATTTAAAGTATCAACCTTAGTCTCTCGTATAAACAACAAATAGAATACCATCTTTGCATACGGATTGCGACGAAATCCTGAGCGTATGAAATACGTTGGTGCCATTGGCAACGTCCAACCTCATATACTATGGATACACCGCTGTGACGATATTTTCCAGTTGCCTTTACAACATGCTTAATAAGTATACCGCCTTGTTTGCCTTGAAATTTGAGAGAGATATGTGTGTTCCCTGCCCTCCATGAGATAGAATGTATACTCAATGTCTTCTACTGCAGTTGACGAGTATTCGCGTTTGAGGACTGGCCACATATGGATACGCGATGTAATATGCATCAAGGACATCGATGTCGGTTGCACCTCAAGCCTCTGTAATGCTACCTACAAATTACGTATTAACATAATGGACCTGCCAAGTTTTAGCCACACCCCGCCCAGCTCTAGGTAACCTGCGCCTACACCTCGCTCGTGTTGTGATCGATCGATCACTGAACTCCCTGACTATCGCTTTCCAGAGAGCCATGCAGGTAAGCTGTTGAATATATTTTCAAACTAATTTGACTGGGCGCCGTGGCTGCCTAGCAACAGCTCCCAGTTAAATTAGTTTTTAATTTTTCCACAGCATTTGTATTACATAGTAAAGAGATGCAATTCGCACAGCAACGCGTAGTCCGTCACCAATCACGCATTCACTACATACCTATCTACGCCAGCCATGACGTTATTGATTATGACGTCATCGTACACGCCATGTAGTTCATGATGCCGTCATACGATGGATGAATAAACTGGAAAGATCCAATAGCATACACACTATACCTTCATGTATCACAGCAGTGACATTTACGACTAGCATGTGTCAGCAATCCTGACAATAGCACTCGATATCAATAATATGGTTATTATTAGCATGACAAAACATTAGCCAGCTCTTTATCTCAACTTTTATTTGGGCTTGGAAATTGCTAGTTTTAATAACATAAAATAATATATGAATACATCATGAGGCAGATATACATATCTCAGCGGGAGAATACGATGGGTCTTAATTTATGTACGTCATTCACCAAGCAACTTGAAATGTACACCTCATATCAACCTACCAAAGCGCTTGTCTCTTAAAGCTGACACATATTTGTTATTGCAAGTTTGTATAATGAATCGAGGACTATACGCCCAGATACATCCCATACATCACATACGCTTACTTATAATCCAATCATGCGGGTAAGCTAGTGAATATGTTGCCTTACGGCAGCAAGATCTCGAAGTTATCTTAGCTTTTACTATTAAACATAATGTCTGCCGTTTTGTAGGCCATGAAGTATTATATTTGGTCAATATGGCCCAAAGCACTAACGATGGGCTGTACTTTGCCCCCATGTAATGGGGGTGTTCTGGAATGTTTTAAACACCGTGGAATATATGCTCACGGCTTACAATCAAACACTCGCTGGAGAGTGGTAGCTTTAAAACATATGCTCTTGCAATTGCGCATTATTTACAATTTTTCCATATCTCCAGTCGTGTTTTCTGGTGAGAATTTTCGTAAAACAACTCATTAAATTGGTTTGCCATACATGTTTGTTATTTGACTGAGAAAAGGCTGACGCGGGAGTTATCATTAATGAGTTGTTAGATAGATAAATCTCAAACGTTCTCATTTCATATTAGATCTTTCACAGCAAGTTAGTAAGATCGCAGTTGTGCCGAGCTCTGGCTTGTGCCAAATGAGATGTTCCTGATCTCGTGTCATACATTTGAAACGAAGCAACACGATTCACGTTTTCAACACTACACCATGCTTGCTATGTTTAACCTTGACATTGATTATGGTCATTATGTTTTCGTTTAACTACTTGGAGGTTTGACTAGCATGCAGCATACAATATATGAGTGGTGTAGTATAACACCTACATACACGCAGGCACGCAGACAACACAGACATGCAAACGTATCGGCACAAACACATACAGGGACGCACGCGTGCACTCACGCATGAACGTCTGCACACACGCACGCACATGCATACGCATTCACGCCCGCCCTCACATGCGCAGACACATACGCACGCATACACGCGCACAGCCGGTCAAACCCTTCTCCGAAGTGGTCTTGATAAATGTTCTTTTGCAGACCATGAGAAGACTATTTATTGTATACCAATGGAATGATTGGATCGGTAACTGAGTTTTAAAAACGTGTATTCTCTTGGCCTGAAAATGGACACGGACGAAGAAACAGTTTCTAATTTCTTGACGATTAACAAGCCAACCAGCCATTGCAGTTGTCCTGTGCAAGGCCCATTTGCAGACCAACAGAAAGCTACCGTCTCAATTTCCGTGGTACAGTTAAAAATAGAATAGTATTTAGCCTGCCAATTGACACACAGAACAGGACATGCATGTTGCTGATAAATGCCTGCCATAATAATAAAATATGTATAAGTAGCATGTTGACCGCGTGAGGTGCTGCTTGTATGACATGGGTTGAAGTAGTTCCGCGCGAGTTCACATATAATAACAGAGTCTCAGTGACACATTGATCATTTTGACATGATGCCCAGTACAATGAACTCCCTCTGTCATTTCTGCACGATGACATAATAACACAATAAACATTTATTTCGGGGTTAATTGCACACGGGCAAGCAGAGTAGTACGATTGTCTATCAAATGCCATCCTGAGATGGGCAGTCCCAGGGGAGCGTGTTTGATCATGTGTCTAGACGAAGGGGAAATGAGATGTTTCGGATGGCCTTTATCCCGGAAAATAGTAATTGCAAACGCAAAGAAGCCATCATCATGTCGTCAATAAAGTATACTGTGTTAGAATATAACATTGGCCTCGAAAGGCAACTTTCAGTGTGTATATCTGCCTGAGCTTTCTAATGCAGTCCGTGAATTATGTATGCCTGGAGAAAGCACGCAAATATGTAATGTCGGATTTGATCAATGGAAAGTGCCCGCTTTAGCTTAGAGAATGGTTATACTATAGTTGTCGATGCTCTTTAAATTGAAAACACAGTCATGAGTCATGTTGAATAATGGAGGAATCCAGTCTTAGATAAGCCACGCCCATCACTAGCTAAGCTAGACCCGCGATTTACCCGTGCTGGGATAGATAGATCCATGCGCTCTCTGAAGCTCAATTTCCAGAAAACAACACACGTAAGCTGTTGGATGTTGTGGACCTAAGTTAACTGCCTATGGCAGCAACATCGCGCAGTTAAATTGGTTTAAAACTATTCAACAGAAAGCGTATCAATTAGTAAAGACATACAATGTGCACAACTTGAGCGACTATTAAATATATATTACCCGCAAGCTAAAGTAAATTTTGAAAATTGTTAATATTTTCATTACAATGTAAAGAGCTTAGTATACCATTAGTATACTAATTGCTCTACACACATTCCGACTATGTCACACATTTATGCAATGTTAGTGTGGGCTTATTTCTGAACACACACGCATGTTTCTTACAATTGTTCACCGATCACTCAGATTGGAGGGAACTCAGAAAATCTTAAATATGTCTAGACGTGCATTGAATAGGGACGCCAGTGTGCCGCGGACCACTGCGTAACCTCAAAGATCAACGCCTAAGAGCCGAGTAGATACCAAACGAATTAATTAGTTGCCGACATAGCTATGATTACGTACCGCAACAGCGACTGGGCCTACTAAATACGCTGGCGTTCTCGTGAAACGTCTTAGTTTTGTTTGTGTGTGCAATTGTAATATTTGTGAAATTCATAATTTGCTTTTATTTACTACTTGGTGGTTGCATTTATAAGAAACTATAACCGTTGTCTGAACATACTTCTGTACATTAAATTTTGAGATTTACCAGGTATTGTGTCTCTAAGCTTTTATGACGTATCGTTCACGATGTAATTTATTATGACGTCCGCATATCGGATACATAGTTATGACACCATATGATCGACTGAGAATGTAGATTCCTCCATTAACCTAGATGTCTACCAACTTCCAAATTCCAAATACAAACTTTAGATCTTGGATTAACGCCATATGTATAACCTTCTTGCGGGTAACATTTTGAATATTTTAAAACCAATTTGATTATATTACACATTATTATCAATATATTCAACACTCTATTCCTTACATTTTAATTGATTTTGATATGTAGTATGTCCGATTAAAGGATTACTTATTACCTTAGTTAAAATCAGGTTCCGTTCTTAATGCACGCCTCGTTCTGAAACCAATCAATCAAAATAGTCACATTTACATAACACCTACGAATAGTGATAGACGATTCAATTAATTATCTGTGCAGTAGCTCAACAATTGTCTATACAATATTGCGCTGCGTCCAATATGCATGTGCTGATATGTGCCAAATCAGGATAGCCAGATATCGCGAGAGGCACCTATGACACTTTGATAAGAGACGGCATGATAGTGGCATATGACTCACGTACGTGATTGCAGCCATTTAAATCCTTGAAGGGATCCATTTTGTATTATGACCGCCCATTTCTAGCTAAATTCCTCCCACTATTAGCGCGTTTTGTGATCGATTTATATGCTCTGAATCCTGAAATTTCCACAATCCCAATTTCAAGCTCGCTATGGGCGTGTTAAGTGATGCCGTATTTCATGGTTCCTTCGATTGTTTAATACACAAAACCATGTTTTTGTTTAATAACAAATTATGACGTCATAAACACGCACTTATGATGTAATAAAGCAAAATCCACACTTTCGGGGTGCGAATCACGCGCAGTGACGCCATACTTAACAAGCCCATATAAGTGGCCTGCTGAATATATTAAAAATAACTTGATTTAGAGCTGTTCTGCCTAGTTAATTTAGTTCCAAAATATTCTACATATTGGGTTTTTGAATAGTAAAGACATACAATGTGCATACATTCGGCTGAACCAGCCACGTTATGACGTTGCAGAGAGTATAAAAGAGGATGATTTCACCAAATCGAGAGCGTTGTCGACCGGGGCCGACCAGTCAGGAGCTAACTGAACAACTGGAGCACCGAAGACGGAATTCAGCATCATCTCGGTACATCAACTTCCAGTCAGCTTGGACCACAGCAGTTTTCGGGCCACCGCACTGTGAATAAGAGTATCATAGTTTAATCTATTCTTGTTTAATTAATAACTAAATAGGTACTATTTTACGGTGGGCCTTTAAGGTCCATCTATGTAATTCTACATGACGTAGAGCCAGCCGTGTTCCTCGGTGCATAACTCACCGGACCTGCCAGCCGCGCCGAAAAGTGGATAGTCAACCACCACACTGCATGCCGTGCGTGATAGTTTAACGTTTTGACCGCAGCCAAGTAAACTTTGCTCGGTGCGCCAAAGAGCTAGTTGACGCGCCCGGCACCGTTAAGCTTACATAGGTACATCCTAAGTACAACTGTATCAATAACTCTTAACTGTATAACTTACCGTTGTTATAACGGGAACTTTCATAACTACAGTATTATTATGTATAACGTACTACTTGTTCAGTAGACTGTACTTATAACTATGTTATACTGTCCTGAGCTCGCACCGTTACCGTCCTAGAACAACCTACGGGAACTCTGTCGAGTGGAGGATCAGCATGCGGAGACAACATCCAGTTTCCAGACAACGTGTCGACTCGCATCACAAGAATCCTGACGGCTCAATGTCAGTAACATAGTAGCCCGCAACTAAGAATGGCTACTGGATAGTCAAGTAACTATACATGATATATTCTTTAATTACGGTATTTTCCTCTGTAAAAGGTACCGATGACTAACAGGTACCTTCAAGGTCTTAGGACCGCAATTTATAAGTTCTTAAACTATCATCGTCTATACTTACATCTTTAATTATTCCTCAGTCATTCGTTTACTTATTCCGTAATCGCCGTATTTTCCTCTGTAAAAGGTACCAATGTCTAATAGGCGCCTCCACGGTCTTAGGACCGCAATGCATACGTTCTTAAACTATTATCGTCTATAATTATGTCTTTACTTATTCCTCAGTCATGTATTTACTTATTCTGTAATCATCGTACTTTCTCTGTAAAAGGTACCGATGATTAGCAGGTACCTTCACGGTCTTGGGACCACAATTTATAAGTCTTAATTATTACTGTCTATAGTTATCCTCGTTTACTGTAAGGTGGTTTAACTAACCGCACCGTATTAGGTCCGTCAACCTGTATTATTACTGTTCTAATCAATTCACGTACTGTCACAGTTCTGTATTTGGTTAGTATATGGCAAGTAGCCATCAGTTGGTATATTTTGTTTATTTATAGAAAACTTAGGACCACGTTTTCCCTCCACGGTCATGTTTCACTAAGGTCGCTGCCCATGCCATTAATTCTGTTTAGGCCGGCATGCTACCGATTAACCTTTCTATTCAGCTCGATAGGATAGGTTTAATATGATTAGAGACACTCTCTTCGTTAGGAAACATACAGTGTACGCCTCTTTTCCGGTTGGTACGGTAATCTAGCCCCTTACACCAGCAAGGTTGTGTTAGATTGGGCAGAATACCTATAGGGCCTCATACTTATACAGTTATTGTCTCCCTTCTTGTTCCACTAAGCCTTATGGCTTCTTAATTGTCTGGATGTCGCTACCCTCACCATGGACTGATCCGACCCTGGGAAACTATTGGAGGTTTCCAAGCTGTGATGGACAAGGTGCGGTGTTACATACACCTCCCCTGTATCTTAGGATACGTGTTAGTTAGTGTCATTGCCAATGTAGGAAGTAATGCGAAAACATTATTATTATTATTATTATTATGATTATTATTATTATTATTTCAGTTTATGTCTGTTAGGATATATCTCCCGCACCGCAGTGCATATTTGGGCAGCTTGGATATACACCTAATGTTAGGTCAATAACGTAGCTCCATACGATGTGGCGACGGACGAGCTGCGCATCCCCGCCGAATTCAGTACAAATGGCTGGGCATGCTATTGGAATCTGCCACGCCCTTGCGGGAAGAACATTTGCGGTGGATATTCGTCTCTCTAATCCCCACCGCAACGACAGGTCAATTTGGAATAATCTGCCCGTGTAAAAAGGTAATCATCGTCCTGTGATGTTTTATGTGATTAGCGGGCAAGGCATCCTGACTCTCACCGGGCTCGGATGGTTGGCAATGTAACATGCACGCTCACTGTATCCAAAGATAGGTAGGGTTCCCGCCATTTGCGGCCTAACATAGTTGGTGTCTCTAAAACTAATAGAGAGGTTAGGCTTAGAAGAAGCCCCGCATAAATAAAAGCGGCGCATAAATAAAAGCGGCACCTACTAATTCAGCATCTTGGAACTACATAAGACGGTGACTTGGGAATCCTGCGGGAATCACTCGTCTCGTCTTCACGTGAAATAGCATGCAGCACTTTTAGTTATAGTCTCACTAGGATGGTCTTTTCTTTAGAGCACTTTTGGTTGAATACAGAGTGGCCCTTTGTGGCCCTCTCTGTCCGTCCGCTTCTGCGGTGGCAACATTTTCCTGTACTGTTGGCCCGCGCGAGCCGCTTGCCTCTCGCAAGGATCCAGTGACGGCGGCCCGCACAAGGCTACTACTTCTCACCCAAAGTCACAGCATCAGGGGTAATTCCACCATGAGGCACAACGCCTCTCACCACTCAAGATTTTCTATTCCTTTTCCTTTTCAGCATAGAGGTATGCTAGATTATATTAAGTTAATTAGTGATATCGTATGCGGGAGCCTCCCTTACGGGGGTAACTCTGCGGACAGGCGAGTCTGTGTGGCACCTCCGGTGACGTTTAAAGGTTCATAAGGCTGTCTCTATGTTATGTATTATTTGAATATTATTGTATCACAAAAACGTGTACGGTTTGTATAGATATATTTAATTATTGTAATTATTTAGGTCACCCTTTCAAATCGTGTAAGTCCATAGATCACGAAATTGCTATGGACAGGCATACCGGTGACAAAAACTCGTGGGCTGACACTGTACAATTTAATGTTAGCGACGATGGTCGCACGGCCCCACCGGAACGATTGAGTTCCACCGGCCTTGGGAGCCGGTCTTTGTTTCACGCTGGTCGGCGTCGTCCGGAAATCGTAACCCCGAGACCGGGAGCTAACCTGCAACGACCCGATGCGACCCAGCGAGCTACAATTATAACGCCATACGACTGGTGGTTAAACTAGAAATGTTCATTACAGTAGAGTCACGAATAATATGAACATAGGCGTTGCCTATAAGTGAACACAGACACCATTTATTGGTTACAATAATTGCACGAATTTGCATAGAGCGAAAATGTCCTAATTACGCATCCATGTATAGTACATGTGAAGCTAATTTATCATCACCCTTGGAGGGCATTCTGGAAACTCCAGCCCACGATAGTTAGAACACTACTTAGGTATATCGTCAGCGATACACGCCAGCATAGATTCATCTGTACATAGGCATTCATTTGCAGCAGTATAATTCCGTTATATAAGTTGTAGCGCCGTACTGTGGTCATACTTAACAAGCCCATATACGTGACCTATACAGAAGTTTAAAATCACGTTTATGAATAAATAGGATACACAAAACTGTGTGTGAATGGCATGGTATTGGGCCGTAATGTCCATGTTACATCGCTAAATGCATACGACATTGACAACCACGACTGTTCACGGCGATGGGTGGGTATCTGGGCATAACACATTTGTTACGAGGCGGTGAACGATACAACACGCTTGCAATTACATATGCATAAATAGGAACACATATAGCATTTACCTGGCCTGATTCACATCAGTTAATCTTTTTTTTTAATTCTGAAGTAAATGTATGCTATTCAGTAAATGCAATATAACACATTTTGGACATTGGAAATGTGGGGCACGTTGCCCTAAATAAAACCGGTGGAAGACACGCATAGGCTAATGAAGGACCATATCCCCAAAGCAATACGGGCCCTTGAAAAGAAACCGCAAAAGCTATATCATAAACCGGAATGGGAATCAACAATTCTCGTGACCGGAAACCATGCCTTCTCAGTCGCATGAAATATGTATTTCCGCCTGGTTCCCGGTCTGATGTTTTGTTGATTTTCCTCATTGCACACACTTACGTGTTATCTATATGCGCTCACATCGTTCGAAATATTGCCTTTATTGCTCTATTGTGATTGCCCATAGATGGATTTTTCGTCTGTGCACACCGATGTTTCCAAATGGCCCAAACACCTATGGTTAGTATTGTGATTAAAATAGTCCTTTCAGACTTTATGATATTTACACCGCTTGATCCAAATTCTCTAAATAAGACTACATGCGTGTCTAGAACAATGGGCTTCGCTCCAAATTTTGCCAAGATTTGGCTGATATAGTCCCAAAATTGTGACGATATTGGACATTCCGCAAATAAATGCTCGATTGTTTCGTCGTCTGTTTGACATAAGTAACACCTATCAGAAGTCGTAATATTGCACTTGTATGTCAAGTGTCCCACCCATAGCCGTCGATGTAGTAAACGCCACAATAAATCACGAGCCATATTTGGTATGTATGGAGAATGTAAGATTTTCCATACATATTTCCAACTGGATGGTTTATAGCTTGAGTCATCCCATCTCCTAATTGCTATGGGAGGTGTTACTTGTTTTCGTCTCATAATATGGTACCATTCCTTGGATCTCATCTTGTATTTTAACACCTCATCATCAAGAACTAATGCGGTTTGTGGAGTCAAACTATTATTATTTACATTTGGCAGACGAAACCATTCAATTGGTACAGCATGTTTTATTTTATTTAGCAACCGCTGGACATCTATATGCCTCATATGTGTTTTTCTAGCTACTTCTTGCATTGAAATCCATCTACGTGTTTGAGGGTGTATCATATCAGATAAATGTTGAATGCCATATTTTGCAAAGGACGGTAGATAAAGTACTGCATTGTTATAACATATATTACTATTGCCCCACAATTGCTGTTCTAGTACTTCCTTCCAGCACGTAGGTGGAGGCATGTATCTGTCAAATATTTCTAACTCCGTAACTTGATATTTAAACACATCTGGTATCATTTGGCTATTCGGAGGTGGCTTCTTTGAGGTAAAAACATGCTCCGCCAGAAATGGTTCTAAAATTCTCTCCATGAGAGCGCGTGAAACATATGCCCACGTCTCATCTGATGTAATAAGATCATCCAAAAATGTTAACCTTAAAGAAACACATTTCACTTTAATATCAATTAAATCAAGTCCTCCTTCTAACTTAGCATTATTGAGAACACGATGGGAAACTAAATGATTCTTTTCTTCCCATATGAATGACAATATCAACTCATTAACCTCCTTTTCTACATGTTTTGGCATGTGTACAACAGATGCTGTATACCATAGCCCAGATAATGCCAAGTTGTTGACAACAAACACTCTACCAAAGATTGAAAGACGACGACGCTTCCAATTTGCTAATATTCTCTTAAGCTTAGATACTCGTTCATTCCAATTTTGTATTGTATTCGGTTTCCTGCCAAAATAGATGCCTAAAATCTTAATGGTATCATTAGACCAATTGATTTCAAGTGGCTGGTCATTCCGCTCTTTCCATGGCCCCCAAAATAATCCTTTCGATGTTCCTTTGTTCATTTTCAAACCAGATGCATTTTGGAACTTTTCTAGTACGTGGTTTAAAATTGCAAAATCATTGTTTGAACTGGTAAACACAGTTGTGTCATCAGCATATTGTGACAGCTTAAGTGGTCTTTCTATGCCACGAATACATATGCCTTGAAAGTTATTATTTTGCCTCAATGCTATGCCAAGTGATTCCATCACAATAACAAATAATAATGGCGATAGGGAACACCCCTGTCTAACCCCACGTCCTAAGACAATTTCTCTGGATAATTGATTGTTCACTAAATAGCTACTCTTGATATCCGTATATAAAATCTTAACCCATTTAATAAAGTGTGAGCCTAACCCAGATGATTGTAAAGAATTAAAAAGAAAATCCCATCCCACACGGTCAAATGCCTTTTCATTGTCCAAGCCAATCACAGCTGAAGGGATGCTATCCTTCTCAACCAATTGTATACGGTCTCTTATTACCATGGTATTGGTTAGAATTGTCCTCCTGGGTACAGCACATGTCTGCTCTGTTTCAATGATTTCTCCTAAAACACTACCTAGTGTCAATGTTAGTGCTCTGGATATTATTTTGTAGTCTACACATAGTAGAGAAATTGGTCTGTAGTTCTGAATTAGACGTCTGTCATTTCCTTTATATATTAGCCTTACGTATGCCCTAGCCATAGTTGGTGGTAAATGGCCTTTCTCAAAAATTTCAGTGCCCAATTCTTCCATTATTGGACCTACAAGGTGCCAAAACGTTTGGTAAAATTCAACTGGAAGGCCATCACACCCCGGTGATTTTTCTAGTTTCATACCTTTAAGGGATTTAGTTAAATCTTCTAGTGTTAAGGGTTGATCACAAAATTCACTGCCTGTGTCTGACACCTTTTTGTCTATATTTGCTAACAAATCCAATTTTGCATCTTCATCAATTCCCTCTGACCTGTACACTGACTCATAGTAATTGCATAAAATAGTACTCATTTCATTGTTGGTAAAGATGGTTGAACCATCCGGCATGTTTAATGAGCACATCGCCTTATCTATTGCCCGTGCTTTTTCTAATGTGCAAAAATATCGGGTTGGCTGTTCCCCGTCTGCATGCATCTGGGCTCTTGCTCTAATTTTTGCACCCTCAAACTCATATTGTTCTATATCTCTTATTTTACTTTTAATTTTAACCAGTAATTCATAATAATTATCTTCACCATTATTTACTTTAGCATTAATTTTCATCAGTGATCGATGAAGTGTTTTCTTGCGTTTGCGTATTTCCTGTGCTTTTCTAATAGCATACTTTCGGGAAACATACTTTAAATCTAGTTTTACATCCTCCCACCATTGCAATGCGCTCTTATATGATGCTTTCCTATTAATCCAATGTTGCCAACAACTCTCTATATTATTCTTATAAAATTCCTCTCCCAACAGTGTTGTGTTTAATTTCCAAAACCCGACCCCTTTTGTTACCCAGTCAGCATTGGCAAAGGCTACACAAACCATGTTATGATCGGAGAATGCAACTGGCTTAATATTAACATCTCTCCAGTACCCTGTTAACAAACTATTCAAAAAAATTCTGTCGATCCTTGAACCAACTTTACCATCTACCGAAAACCATGTAAGATCTTTACCATGAGGTTTTGATATTCTATAGGTGTCAACTAAATTTTCATTATCACGTATTTCTTTTAAGAGTCTATGTGATGTATCAGTATAAGTTGAAGTTGCATTCCTGTCATTTTCTTTGTCTATGACACAATTAAAGTCACCACCCATTACTAAGTTTTCAGTGATGTTATCTAGTGCTGTTTTAGACATCTCCTTAAAAAAAGTACGACGTAGTTGATGAGATGCAGGTGGATATATACACAGCAACGTGATACGTGTTTGTTGTATATCTAGAGTGACTCTCACCCAGCGACCATTTGCACCTGATACTGAAGAGATTATATTTACATAGGCTGAACAACGAGGGAGTATAACAATTGCTACGCCTGCACTATTATCTTGAGATAACGAATACAATATTCTGGATCCAGAAATCTTTTCTAAATTATCATATGATTCTGACTTCTGAATTTTTGTTTCCTGTATCAAAGCAATGTCAATCTGCTCATTTTTCAGAGTCTCTAGTAAGTGACGTTGCTTTATGTGACTATTTAAGCCTCTACAATTGAGTGTGCAAATTAGCATAAAAGGTAATAAAATGCTGTGTAAAACCGCCATTATTAAGCTAACTAGATTTTGGTTTTTTCGGCCCTCTCTTAGACCATTTACCTATTTTACTCACAAACGCTGCATTACTTAGCTCAACCTTTTACAAATGCTTATATTTTACTATATCTGAATCATGACGCAGATGCCTATATTTAACACCATTTGCCGTCACATATGGAACTAACACCTCTCCTGCCTCTGACCTGTACATGACCATTTCATCAGGTGATTTAGAACTCTGTGTTTGAATGGATATATCAGATTCAGCGACCGACATATTATCGTCTTCTATATCACTTTCCTCTATTTCTGATTCAGAACTCTCTCCATCTTTCTGTCGCTTTGTTCCACTCAATCGATCCGAGACACCAATTACTTTCTCTATATTATTTAAATCGTCTAGATTGAGTGTACTCAGTGGAAAATCAAAGTTAGTTTCAATATCTTGCGACCCGAATTTTACTTGTCCTAAATTAAAACTCTCTTCCAGAGGGTATTGATCATCATCTTTAACTTGTGTGGAATTAGCCTCTCTGCCATCAAACTCGGATTGACTTGTTACTGGAGTAAGACTTAGCCCCTCATCTAGAACCTCTATTTCATCGCCTGCCACTACAGCGATTGGATTCTTAGTTTTTTCCCCATGCTTCTCATTAACATGGACTTCAGCTACAATCTCAGCAACTACTGGTTCGATGACATTTTCCTTAGCAACGTGCTTCCCATTAGTATGGATTTCAGCTACAATCTCAGCAGCTACCGGTTCTATGACATTCTCCTTAGAGACAACTTGCTCTGCACTTTTATCAGCACCCTTTTTGACATATTTGTTCTGCGGGCATCGCCACTTAAAATGATCAGATGATCCAAAAACTAGACATTTGTTAGGGCAATCTGTTGCAAGATGTCCTTTGCTTAAGCAGATTCTACACTCTTTGATTTGCCCCCTGTACCATAATGGCAAGATAAATCGACCATCTATGGTGACCTTGCTTGGGAGAGGTTGTTCTACCTTTTCAAACCAAATTCTTCTGATGCCATTTTCTAAGGTTCGATCAAATGGATAGGTCTCGTGTTCTACTTTGTCCACTTTGCCATACTTGATCAATTCAGTGATAACCCGTTCATCTGGGATCTCTAATGGAACCTTCATCTTGACTAATAGACGATCAGAATCTATTTCCTCCACATTACACACCTCACCCTTCACGACAAGGACCTCGTCGAGCAACTTTTCCTTCACACTTTCATTAACTACGGTGACATTCCATACAGATTTGGAAACATTAACGAGACCTTGAAGGACCCGTGGCCCTGCCCCAACTACATCCTTCAACCCATGATACACCTCAATTGCCGAAACACCCCAAGCCTTTGTCGTGATTTTAAGACTCAGGGTACGCTTATATGAGGTTGTCATGGTGTTTTATAAAAAGAGGAACCCCATACTACTACAATATATAATACAAATATATAACACCAAGACGTCGGGGAAAGAGCTAAACACTAAATAAATAGTGTCCCCTTTTGAAACCCTGACGTCTACCAACAAATATATGAATAGAGAGTACAGTCGTATATTTGTTAGTGTGAACCACTTTCTAAGTGGTTCACTAACACCTAACCGATTAAAGTGGTTTCCTAATGCATACTAACATATTACAGTCATATATTTGTTAGTCTGTTCGAGTTGACCGGGGACAGCCAACTGACTATAAGGATTTATATAGTTAAAGAACTAGGCTTGTGCTTACAAATGACAAAGGAATTAAATCTACTCACTCAAGCGATCTTGCCAAATATAATGCGCTAGCCTACGAACTATAGAAATAGCAGACTAGCGCAGCGAGAAATGCATTGCATTGACCACAGTAAGAGGAGCCCTACTAAATGGCGGAAACTAGCAAATTCGGGCAGCAATTGCAGAGCTAAATAAACGCGTGCGTTCACTTCGACTACTACTACTACTACTACTACTACTACTACTAATACTACTACTATCACTACTACTACTACTACTACTACTACTACTACTACTACTACTACTACTACTACTACTACTACTACTACTACTACCACTACTACAGCACAAACTGCAAGTAGTGGGGTGTGGAGGCATGGAGTGGGGGAAGGAGGGGCTAACTTGTATTGGGTGGAGATATTACTTTGGTTTTTGGTCTGGTTTTCTGTGAAATTAAATCGAGATGGTAAATTAGGCTAAAATTGAAACAAATATATTAAAGTGAGATGAAATCAAAGGTAAAGCTGTAATAATTTGGGGAATTATTTAACTTGTCCAGACCTCAGATGGTGCTGGTACAGGTTCTAGAGATCGGATGCTATGTGTGGTCGCTGGTGGCTAAATTCATGTTCATTTTGAGGGTTATATTCCTAAACTTATCTGCTGTCGTGACAGCAACAGCATTTGGTGATCCATAATTGTCAAAGTGTTCATCAGGTAGCTCTAAGATGCTGATTTTAGGCCAGAGGGACTTGTGATAGTATATTCAGGGCCCAGTAATAGATCAACATTCTTATAAGTCCATGGGATTCACATGTAGGATGATGTCATAATCAATTGCCTCATGACTGACAGGATTTAGTCTGTCTTAAATGCTTAATAGTCTGTCAAGTTATGCGAATTGTTTGTCTACTATTTAATAAACATTCTGTTGAATATTTTTGAAACTAATTTGACTGGGTGCTGTTGCTGTTATAAGCCACAGTCAAATTAGTTTTAAAATACTCAACAGCTTGCCTGATTAGTCGTCTGGAAATTGAGATTCAGAGTGTACATGGATCATTTGATCCCAACACGGCTAAAGCCTGGCTGGAGCTTATCTAGAGATGGGCGGGGCATAGCTAAAACTGGATCCCTCCATTATGTCACATGTTAGCCGATGTCACACACACATTGTATGTTTTTGATGAATTAGTCTTCTATTGGTCTACAAATTGGCATCTGCACTGGTCTTCAGAACTGTCCATTTGTCGGCTAAGAGAAAACTATTTTTGAAAATGTACTACTTTAATTAATCCCGCTTCAAAACAAAGCGTTAGTACTAGGTATGAACCTTCCTCCAAGCAATCAATATTTTATATTAAAACGGCACATCCTTTTGTAAACATCAACCTTAGGCGAGTCCCGACTCATTAGGCCAAACTACGGACTCGGTTCTGAGACAAGGAACAGGCTCAGAATAGATGCCTTAGAGTATACGCAACTAATTTCAACCATTGAGCAATTTGAAAAATTGTTTCTCCGAGACTAATACACATGTACAAGCAAGCCAGAACTTCACAAGCCCGTTATAAGGAGCTGCAAAAATAAATCACTAGTTCGTTTTCCCGTCTCGTTCAGAGCGTATCACTCACGACACGCTCTCCCATTCTAGTAGGATATGCCCAATAGTGCGCCAACAATACCCTATATGCTAAGCGCAGGACGGTACCACATAGTACTGTCGTGTGTAGTAACCGTTCGGACTATTTCTGTGGTGTTCCAGGCATTACTGACAACCGCTATCAGAATTGGTTTGTTTCCCATAGCAGATTCGATCAGTTTCTTGCGCATTTGTGCGCACATAGGCTGGTACTCCTTGCGCCAGCTAACGGACTTAGTCTATTTTCCAAATGGCAGTAAGATACTGTGAGTGTTTGTGCATTGGTGCCGACTACCGACACTATGGTGACAGGCGGCATTAGTGATAAGCATAACGCACACACTGACATCCCACAGCGGCTCACCATGGGTACTATGAGCATCTCTCTTGGGCTAAATTCCCTCACTATGCCAGCAACTCTGACGTAGTGATTTGTCTAAATTAACACTCGTGTTTCGCTATAAATCACAAGGCTAGTTTGAGTATTGAACACCTCGAGATTCTACAAATTAACCTGTTATAGCGCCATTGTGCCATTATCCAGCAGTGTGCCTTTCCAACAACGCAGAGATCAAATACCATACCTGTCCCCTCATGTACTATGTACACCTTATGCGACGCTTGTCAAGACGTTGACCCTATCACAAACTGTAGCCACAAAACAACACAGTACATCAGTGCCTTGAGAACAGTTATTGGGACTTTGTTAAATTTCTTGACCGGTGAAACCAGATTGTTAAAAGAAATACAGGACTCCTTACAACCCCCCCCACCCCCTCCCCCCCCCTCCCACAACCACACTATTGCACATACATACCACTCGCACTCACCTCACCTGGACACAGAGATGGCAAGCACTATGCCTGTAACGCCCATCAACCCCATCTCATCACCCGTTAACGAAATTCTGCCAGAACCACCGCTTAGCACACTCACACCACTAACAGAATTCGTTGTTAGGGAATTGTGAGGTACTGTGGAGCACATCGTACGGTTCAATAGCACGCCAACCCACATACCCCCACAGATAGAAGGAGAAAGTGTAGATGATACTGATAGTGAGACTGATACCAACTATGCATTTGACGTCTTATGCCACCATGCTCCCTTTGACAATCTACAAGATTCACTACAGCGTCAAATTCATGATGATGTTTGATGAGGCCTGTACAGAGTCTTCAGACTCTTGTATGGGTTGTCTAAGCCTTCTGGCACCCATAATTGCAAGTACAGACGTGCGCCCGACACAACGTAACACAGTCCTCCACCGTCTAGACGCGAGGGAAGCCATGGACACGAGAATGGGCAGAGATAACATCAGATACTGTCACACATCCTATCGCGACCGACAAAGCAGGTCTCATTTCCAACCCGCAGAAGCAAGTCGATGGCCAGGCAGAGCTGATGCAGTAGCTCGGGGAGATGATGGCGCAGTGTAAGACACACCTCGCCAACCTGAGCGAGCGCTTGCTCGAGGCAGAGGTCCACACCGGCCTGCTGCCAGGCACCTCGGCACCGTCCTCGATGATTGGCAGCCAAGCACTTAGATAATTCATCAAGTTCTCACCACTGTCCAATACCGCCAACTATATTGCACTTGCTAGCCCATGCAAGACACCCCAACATAGGAAATCTAGACAGATATCAATCAATTCTGCTGTCAACGCATCAATCAGCATTTAAGGGTATCTTTGCCCTGAATATATAATGCACAGGGACCAACACAAAGCTGTGCATGCAAGTACAGACGCACCCATCACCACTGAAAACGCCAGCATCACGCGCTTGAAAAGTTAGTGCATTTGCCGGGAAAATAGGCTCTAGAAAAGCAGAGTCCATCTGCAGAAAACCATAAGCCCAGCATGCAGAATGTGCAGAGCACAGGTGGGGCTGTGCTTGGAAAAATACAGGCACTACTGGAAAAACAAAAGAGTACAAATAGTGTACCATAGTCCAATGAAAATTCCCACAATCGGAAGCCAGTCCAAAGACAGAGAGCAAGTCCAAAAACCAGGTAGCAGCCATAACGTCCACATGGAATACTGAGAACCTGCTTGCTAAGCGCCTCAAACTCTTAGAGCCGCATATAACTTGTTGCTGCAGTCGCTGCAAGCTAATACGCAGGTGCAGCAACGGTTGGCTTGTGTGTAGTGTCATTGCTCTGCGGTTGGTAGAGCAAGGTGAATATAGAAACCTTGTTCGAGAGATGCAGCATCTTGATCCAGAGTACCACTGGTATAAACCAAACCATAGGATTGTATGCAGCTTCATGGCCCGCACATATTCAATATTTCTCTTGTATCGTTTGCGGCACGAGCCATCATTTATATATAGACAAGTGAAGGCTACAATAAAGCGTGTCCGTATGCACGTTTTCGAAGAGCCTCGATTTCAGCGTGGCGGCGTGGCGTTCTCACATGAAAAGTTCAGCAATGTAAAATTATAAATTTGTAAATTTAACTACTGTCACAGCAGTGCGCTAATTCCCGCGATTAGTACATACGATTGCGATGACCGGACCACCTGTCTTGGAGAAGCGCCGTCCTCTTGCTTCCAGAACCATGTGGCTAGTCGCACATGACTGACTGTATATATTATGCAATTTTATGTTCGTTCGAATTATGCTTTTGTTTCTGTAAATTCTAGTTAAACTGTTATATTATGCCAACTTTCTATATTACATTGTAGATATATGTATGGTCAAAACGTGTAATTTCGTTAAGTACCAAATAAATTTCAAATTTCAAAATTCAAATTTCTTATGTGAAATGCCATTATGCTGGCGGGTTGGCGTGAAGCCAATCAGGTCATCATTTATTTCTTATCAAGCAATTTCATTGGCTGTGCCTCACAGCTGATTTATATTTAGGACGTTTCGTTAACTTAGCGCATATGTCATAGGGTGCAAGCACGGTACTCGATACAGGAGCAGAGCGGTGGGGGGGGGGCGATACCATGCAATAGGACGATGCTTTTAACAAGAAGGCGGGAACGCAAGTATGTAGAATCAACAAATTTAGCACATCTATTCGTATTATGGGTGGCTAGAAGTTCAATGAGTTTCATGACAAAATATCAAATATCTATGACACGTGGTCACGAAGTGCATATCAGAATACACAAAATGATGGGGTGCAAGAAGGCAGGATTACCCAATTTAGCACACGCCTTCAGATTACGTCCGAGTTTGAGGCCAACGGATCAACTGTGTAGGGCCCAGGGTTCATTAAGTACATTGACACGACAGAGAGCAAAGGCGTGAGTCAGCATCTCTCTCGAGTGCATTCTACTTCCCAGTGTGATGAAATGGTGCTGGCGTGTATTTGAAAGAGAATGATATTGTTTCGTCAATGAATCGTATGTTATATTTAATACGAGTAATAACTTATCAAACGAATGAAAATAAAGAAAGCAATCTCCATCTGTAGTCTGTGTGTGCGTTCATAACTCCTAAGGACCTATTCTCTTTGTCGACTAGTCTTACCCGTATCGTTTTCTGCAAATTGATAGTCAACGAGTGTAGAGATCGATCGATCCCAACACTGCGAAGTGTGGGTGGAGCTTAGCTAAAGATAGGCGGGGCATAGCTAAAACTGGAAAGGTCCATTTATGATGGTGCTGCAGTTGTTGTTGATATAACTGAGGCTAAGTTCCAAGAGTATCGTATCTCTCGAGCGCAGTGTACTCCCACAACACCCACTCGACTCATCCCCACTCAACCCCACCCACCACACCCCTCTCCCACGCACATGCGTATATGTTGGTAAAAATACGTTTGGCCAACGTTGGCGCATTACAGTTGTTACATGTTTGGACTCAACACAGTTAAAACCTATAGACGTATACACCTTTGCCAATATTGGTCATATGAAGTTGGACTAACGTTGATGCTACACAGGGAATGTTGCTGTTGTCCTACAGACGGTAGGCCAACGTAGGCCTGGAACCATAGAGTCAATGTAGATTGGGCCACTATTGGCAAAACAGTAGCAAAATGGCAATATATATACAAGTTATTAAAATTTGAAAAATTAAATCCGTATTTATAAATCCGACTAATGTAGCTATGCACATATTGAACATATATAATATTACGTATATTGGCTGTAAGATGCCGCTACGACATTGGCCCAATATTATAAACCAACCGTCATTTTGCTACTGTTTTTGCCATCATTACACCAATTCTATATGACCAATGTGTGCATATCTAACAGTTGTAGGGTTTATAAATGAATAAATCAATTTTAACAAATTCAAATAACCTGTTGATATTTTAAAATGAAATCCGTATTTATTTAATTATAAATAACGTTATTTTGCGTGATTTTCAAGAAACAGTCCTATATCGGACCGCAGCTATGTGGTCTAAACATTATATTCACTTTGGTGATTTACGTTCTACGCTTTGGTACAATATCTTGGTAACACTTTAACCCTCAAATTTGTTCAAGAAAATTTCAATAGAAAATGTCCATTTGCAGACCAAGAGAAGACTATTTTTGGAAAATTGACCACTAGTATGACTGGCTCGGTAACGGAGCCAGTCATTCCAGTGGTAAATTATCAAAAATAGTTTTCTGTTGGCCTGCAAATGGGCATTTCTCAAGACCACTGCAGAAGCCATTTTTGGCTGATATGAGTGTTACAGCGTTAAAATAGCATACGATATAGACAATTTAATAAGAATAAACGCTCTATCATATTCATGAGAAACGTTCGCTATGACACACGTTGCTAAATGTAGACATTGTTTTTCCGATGTGCTAAATAGATTGAACCAATATTACATTATAATGCAAAGGTATGTACTTATACTTGTATTGCGACTACGACTGCTGTTGCTACTACTACTGCTGCTACTACTGCTGCTTCTATTCCTACTACTACTACTACTACTACTACTACTACTACTACTACTACTACTACTACTACTACTACTACTACTACTACTACTGCTGCTGCTACTACTACTACTACTAATACTACTACTACTACTACTACTACTAAAATGGTTCTAATACTACTACTACTACTACTACTACTACTACTACTACTACTACTACTACTACTACTACTACTACTACTACTAAAATGGTTCTAAGGATACAGCAACTGACTTCCAACAAATAGACGGCATACTATCCAAGACAGAAGCAAAACCCCTACTTCTGAATGCTCAGGTGCGCCACCGGAAGCGCGGGGGCAGCGGGGCAGCAGGAGCAACCGTGCCCTTTACCCGTATATATGCGAAAAGTGAGTAAACTTACTTTAGAACTTTAAGCAAGATTTTTATAATATTTAGAGCAGACTGATCAGTTGTATTAAAGTGTGGTTGTTTTGAGATTAACACACTGAAATCACTTCCACGGACGACTGTCATAAAATGTTTTGGGCAGCCCGACCCCTGAGAGTCAGTATCTACACACCACCACTCACTATACATGGCTTTGAAGGACACTTTATCGGGGATGAAAAGGGAAAAGCCGAGGCGATTCAAGAATAGTTTAAGCAAAAGTCACTGCCCATGATGATGAGCACTTGTACCCGTTCTAAAGAGAGCAGAGGCCATCACTAACACCAATTAAAACAGCCGAAGTTTAAGAAGGCACTTAAAATGCCGAAAAATGGACGTGCATCTGGACCCGATGGCATGAGCAATGCATTATTCAAATATGCAAGTGACATTATCTCAAAATCGATCACGCACCTAACAAATTCAGCTGTTATGCACCACCTTCCCGTCGACGAAGTAGGCCAAGGCACCCTTATCGCAGTACCCGAGTCCAAGAAGCCACCAGCCACACACCCCAACCCCCAACCACCCACACACCCCGCCGGACCAATATGCGGCCCAATGACAATCATATCCAATGTTACTAAATGTCGCATCCGAGACACGATCCATGACTTCACCGGATCATGTCAAAGTGGCTTCAAACGTGGGGGCAGCTCGGCAGACATTGTATGGGCTCAACTGCTGCTCGTGTCGGTAGTCATGTCCAAACACTGGGTTTTCCACAAAATGGGCATTGACATGTCACGAGCCTTCGACACAATCAATCGCTCAAAGATCCTAGATGTATTCCGCAAGGCCAGTTGCAGTGAAGATTAGCTACGGCTAGTGAGACTACTGCTTGCAGACACCGAGCTGAAAAAGTTTAGCAACAGTGAAGTTTGGTGTGTTGTATTAACACTATGCGTCCATTTATAACCAAATTTGCAGGCATGTTTCGTCTCGCTGATCATGAAGAAATGCAAATCATTTCTTGCATTTCTCGGCCGCACGCTTACTGCATGTGGAAATGCATTTTTCATGTACTGGCCCAATTTGGTGGCGAAGGCAAAAATGCACCATATTGCAAATGCAGATAACGAACGTTAACAGAAAACGCTTAAACGTGTACCCTACCGAACATGGGCCGCCGCCCAGGGAAAATCAGCGCCATGAAGCAATGGGAAGACTCGCTGCTGGGCAGAGCGTTCACGCTGTTGCTCGAAATTTTAATGTTCACGCCTCAACCATTTCCGGTCTCCGCCAACGTGAGCATGAAACTGGACATGTTAATAACCGACCACGATCTGGCGGACCGAGAGCAACAACACCACGAGAAGACCGCTACTTAGTGACGTCATCACGACGTCACAGGTTTGAGACTGCACCGCGGCTGACCCGTAATTTGCACACCGCTACCGGCACTACAGGGCATGCACAAACTGTGCGAAACAGACTCCATGATGCTGGAGTGCATGCCCGTCGTCCACTTGTTGCTGTTTCGCTTACAGAGCGTCACATCGAGAATCGGTTTGCATGGCCAAGAACTCATCAGCGATGGCGTTCTCAACAATGGAGCCACGTGTTGTTCAGTGATGAGTCGAGGTTTTGTGTGGATGTGGCGGATGGTAGGCAACGGGTTTGGCGACGTTTAGGAGAACGGTATGATGCAGCCAACACCATTCAGCACGACAGATTCGGTGGCGGCAGTGTGGGCTGGAATCCATGAAAATGGCAAAACAGATCTTATTGTGATTCGCGGACATTTAACGGCTCAACGTTACTGTGAAGAAGTTGTCGCCCCTGTTGTCATCCCTTTTATGCAGCATCATGCATCCTTTATGTTCCAGCAAGACAACGCCCGTCCTCATTCAGCTAGGGTCTGGACTGGCCAGCGCGATCACCGGACCTGTCTCCTATCGAACACGTGTGGGACATTCTTGGCCGTATGGTGCGTGAGAACCATCCACATCTTCACAACGTGCGGGAGCTGGAAGCTGCACTGCTCCAGGAATGGGATGTGATTCCTCTTCGTGACATCAGGTGCTTAATTCGAAGCATGAGAAAGCGATGTACGGCGATGGTTAATGCACGCGGAGGTCACAATCGGTATTGACAGCTCAGTGGCATTATTTAATCGGACCCTTCCGTTGAATGATGCCTTGTTAAAGGCGCGATGCTAGCATTACAGTAACAAGAGACTGTTGCTCAAATTGGAAAATGACCTACCAATTAAATAATATATTTGAATCAATTTATTGTTTTTGTTAAATAACATTTATACAGTAATATTCTCAGTTTTGCTAAACTCCAAAACAACTGCCACGGCTCGCGCTAGTATGATGATTTCAGTCGCCGAACAGTTACCTTAGCGGTATCTCTAATTCGAGTGGTGGAGTATGAGATTGTCCATATACACGTGTTTAAAATTATATACAAAGCTAAAAAGGTCAGTCATCCCAGTTCTTTGCTTCAGTACCTGGCGCAATATTATCACAATAGGGCGAGTCCATATGCGTAAGAAAACCAATCGTCCAATTTACATTTTAGTCATAATTAAATACAATTCATACAGGTTATATTATTAATCGCCGCTGACGAGTTTCTTGAGAAACATGTCATTATGCGCCTCCGGGGTAGTGTTAAGAGGTGGTATATGTCAGGGTTTATAGTCTGTTTCTTCTTGAACGTTAAGCCGACCTTCCACCCTTACCCCCTGGTCGCTGGGCCTGTTTCACACCTGCGCAATCTCAACGCCTTATTGGGAACATACAGCCCAGCTATCACATATAGGTATTCAAAGGCTTTTAAATTCAACATTGCTGATACTGCCATCGCATGTACTTAATTTACAGACATGTGTACTGGAACAACGCAGAGTGAGGTTGCTTGCTCAGGGACACAACGCAGCCTGGCTGGAATCGATCCCACACCATTCGGGTCACGAGGTAGACTCCCTAAACATTAGTATACTATACACATTCTACTGTGTGGTAGTACTATTGATATACGAGTTGATGATGAGCATAGTGGCCATTGGGCCATTTAGCTTATTTGTTGTTGGTATAATCTGCCATATGTCGCCTATACGGTATGATAACGATTAGCGTGATTATCTGATAATGTAATTAAAATAAGAAAGACTCAATAGCCACATACGTTGTCATAGAGGATATTGGACTAAATACTTGTTTTTTTATACGAACAGGTCATTCTATGGTGGAAGATGCGTGTTTACTTAATTTCTGTTGACGTTTGTGTCAACAAATTGAGGTATCCAGTGTCCCAGTCGATCCTATGACGTCAGAATCAGCTACCTGACGTGTATGGTGACGTCATATTCAATTACGGTGTGATGAGGAAGTTCGTCACACGAGCGCATACTTGATGACGGATTAAGCGGTGGTGTAAGAATTGTATGCCTTTACTAGTTAATACACATGCTGTCGAATATTTTGAAACACATATAACTGTACCAGAATATCCGACAGCTTAACTCTCCAGGTCTCTGGAAATTGAATTGCAGGGCAGGGAGTGCAGGGATTTGTCGATTCCAACACGAGCGAAGCGTGCCTGGGGCTTAAGTAGGGATGCGTGGGGCATCCCTAAAACTGGATAACTCCATTGATTCAATAAGACAATAATGGATGATGCACGTTGTGCCGATGGCTGAATCAGCGTGGGTCGTCTTTTTCAATTAGTAATCGAATAGCGCTACAATATAGTATTGTAATTTTATGATGTAGGTGCCTGCCTCTCCAACATATACCAGTCGTCATACTATTTACGCATTGCAGTGTGATACTAAACAAATAACATTTAGTGTACCCTGATATCCTCTATGGTTAATACTATTGTTTCATGACTTACAATTAGGATGTGTCCATTTGTGTCTACTTAACAATTCTCAAGCGTGTAATCATTTTTCAAATATACTGTGTTAGTCCAGTAAGAATTGACATGATTTTGGTCGAACCCGGACATTTTAAGTAACAAGCAAATTTATGTTTCAAAGTTGCCTAGATATACCATAGTGTCTGCAGAAAAAATTCCACACGATTCCCACATGGGGAAAGTAGGTTATTTCAAGGTCAAAGAGGTGACCTCTAGAACAGATTTGTGTTGGTTCATAAGCTATTCTTTTAATAACTCTGGTTCTACTGGTAGTATCTTAACCACATTTTGGTGGGAGGTTATCAGTAGGTTTTGAACATATGTGGCAAATTTGTCCCGAAAAGGTCAAAGGTCAAGGTCACAGCGACCTAAAATCTCTTTTTGAAGATTTTCGCCAGCATTTTTCAAAATGTGCTTACTCACGGCTCACTGGGAATACCTCGATGACTCATTGGTTAATTGTTGTCCACATAGTCATATTCATGTCTCCAAAATTTGGAGTCAAACGGTCAAATGCCAATGATAACGTTCTGCACATATCGTTTAAGAAATACAGGTTTCGGGGTAATTTTAGAAATCGGCAATTTAAGTAAATTATATAAACCACATATTTTATACGGTTGAATTTGTTTGTCGTCTGCTTGTTAGACATAGTAAACGTTGAATGCATGCCATGTGCACACCAGGTTGCGCCTGATTTAATATCCCTTTCCTTTCCCTCGTTTATATTGCATGTTTGATATATTTCGGTATTATTGTCCGTGCTGTCTCGTTGCTAGACGAAGTAAAACTCGGATTTTGCTCGGATCAAGCACAGATTGCACTTGTTCATTTTCCATGCTCGTACTTTCTCCAATTTCACGATTTACACTGTATGACCTTTGATTTCTTTTCATTCTCGCATTGTTGATCTTATAGCCTATGTGTTATTTTCTATTCACCAGTTTTGGCTTGCTAATTTGAGTGTGAAGCTTGTGCGGGCTAAACAGCGATGGCCGGGCTGAACATGCCCTGTATCATTTGCGATGTAGATGTACAGATGCATGTCAATGGCAGAGAACTTGGTGCTAAAGGACACAAGCCCTAAATGAAGTTTCATTGAAACGAGGTGATGACATACATTTAAAAACATCTTCCACTGGGAAGAACTATGTTCATGAAAGTTGCTATAACAATTATTCAAAAGGAAAACAACCAAAGGGAACTTCCAGTGATCCAGATTGTTCTGGTGTTACACTACGTTTGAAAACGAAAAGCAAGCCTTTTGATTATCCAACACATTGCTTGATATGTACAAAGCAACTTGACTTTGATGATGTCAAGCGCCATCCAGAACGAGCATCTCAGATATCTAGTGTGGAGATTGTATCAAGCAAAAAAAAAGAGACGTCTCATCCAAGAGTCACTAATGAAAAATTGTGACAATAGCCACAGCAATGTAGCAGTAAATGTAAAAGCACGAATACATTTTGCGGGAGATCTCCGTGCAGTAGCGGCTCATTATCACCGAACTTGTATGACATTATTTATGCTAGGAAAAGGTGTTCCAGGGTGCGAGCATTATGTTGACACAAAATGAAGGGAAAATTAACATACTTACATTCAGAGCTGCTGCAGATAACATTTTACATGAGTCATATATTGATGCAGGCAACCTAGGAGACAGTGAAGAAGCCCTAAAACAGACAAAACTGATAGGTGCAAAAATTAGAGAAGATATCTTGAATATAGAACATGATAATGACACTTATCCAAGTCCATCAGAATTTGAATTGAGTGAATTATAAAAGTCCATTCCGGACTCATTCCACACCCTTGTTGCTAACCTTTTCTCAGAATCAAGAAGTGAATCAGCCAACATGAAGAAGCAACTTCTGATAACTTAATTGTGCCACATCATCATGCAGGCAGCAGGCCAACAATCATACAGATCACCTCTTATGTTATCAGTTAGCCTCTTTATCAAGCAGACAACACGGTGCTCATTGATGTTCTGTCATCCTTAGGTCTATGTATATCGTATAATCAGATCCTGCAGTTTGAAAAGAGTGCAGCTCTTGGAAAGCAAGTGGATTCATTAATATCCGGACTAGTTGAAGTCAGCAAAGGGGGCGGTTTCTCTCATCGGGTAGCTGACGACTTTGACTATAATGAAGTTACCAAATCAGGGCATGATGCCACACATGTATTGGGTATAATTGCATGTCAAACTGAGACTTCATGTGAGCGTACACCAGAACCAGTTGCTAGACAGAATCCTTCTTCAGCAGATATAATGCACGAATGGAACTTCAGTTCAATCATCAAAAGCTACAAGCGTCCTTTGAAATCATGCATGTCTGACGTCAAGATAGGAACTCTTAGCACTACAGACATTTCCACATGTAAATGTCAAATAATGGATACCCTGTGGCTGTTATCGAGTAGGCTTTTACCGAGTCCACCAACCTGGCAGGGGTTCATGTCCAACATAAGTAAAGGAGAGTACTGCTGCACAAATGCGGTTTCAACCTTATGGTACCTGTGAACCCTTCAACAGATGAAGCTGTTTATAGTACCATGGCATATGTAAAACAGCAGGCCATGAACGTCGGAATGTGCTGTGCAACACTTACCCTTGACCAACCATTGTATTTGAGCGCTTGCAAAATCCAGCAAGACAATCAGAATGAATTTAAGAACAATGTTCTTGCGGCTGGGAGGATTCCATTTACTTATGTCTTTTCTTGGTGCAGGGTGTAAACTAATGTAGGACAGTGGTATTGAGGAGTTGTGGGGTACAGTTTATGCCAAAAACTCCTTACCTAAAATGATGGAGGGCAAATCTTATACTAAGACGCTAAGAGCATGCCTTTTAACAAATGCAGCCCTTCATCTATTATTGTTTGAGCCTGAAGTTAGCGATGCTGTGGACACTGACTTGTCAGAAGAACTAGCAGAACAATCAAGCAGTGGTGTTCAGAATGTAGATGTAGACTGCCGTATGGCCACTGATAATGAAGCATCATATTGTATGGGCATGATTGACAATGATAATGATCATCATCAGGTTAATATGTCAGATAGAAATCAGAATAGTGAACGCAATTTCCAAACAACTCATATGCCAGGTAGTGGTTGTGAAGATCAATATACTGTTAATGAGGAACCTGTGGAAAGTGATAACATTTGGTCACGTTTGAAAACATTCTACAGCTCCGTATTAGCTGGTGAAATCTGCTTGGATGAAATAAGTGCAAATAAAGATCTGATTCAGCTGCATGAAGAAGTGATTAGGAAAAAAAGAATCTCACGAATCCAACTGAATGGCAAAGCTATGGCTAATGTTTATGTGCATGGTTGAAATTACAATGCTTTCATTAGAGCTGAGAGAACGGGTTGCTGGAAGTTACATCATTTGGCTATAGAGAGAATGTTACCTTTCCTAGCAGCTGCAGGCCACAAAAACTATGCAAAATGTTGCCGGTTGTATATTCAAGATTGATAGAATGTACGTGAATGTTTGGAAGAACCAATACAAAATGGAGAATTCGCGATAAGAAGGAAGAAACCCCGATTCTGGAGTGGAACCTGGTCAGATATGACCATAGAACAATCACTGATGAGATCAGGGAAGACTGTAGGTGGACTCATCAATTTTACCCATAAAGACTCTGCAAGAAACATTTGGTTACTCACTGCACATGTTGTTGCTATGTATACTGATGCTCTACGTTGCCTTACCAGTACGTTTACTGGGTCCTGGTCAGAACAACATAAAGAGATGCATACAGGAAACATTAGAAAGGATTCGGAAGACATGGAAACCTTCAAGCAATTCATTTTAAGGAACAACCCATTCAGATCTGGCCAAGATAGTGAGCTCAGGAACATTGCAACTGAAGTAGTAGCTGATGAGCGCGTCAATGTAGATAATGCCCTACAAATTGGGACCACAATCCAAAAAAAATTGAATGAGAAGAAATTTGGCGATGTAAAGTGTAAGAGGGTAGAACAACCTAAAACAGTTGCTGCCGTTCGAAAGCCCTTCAAAATATCTAGTGATAAAGTCCGAATGTCATCACAGGAGCTGTATCATCGATTTGTGTCCATGTCATATGTCAATGGTTGCCCTCCTGACAAAAGTGTTTGTTCACATGACCTTGCAACTGTATCGCCTGCACTATTCAAAGATGATGCGAGTATGAGGAAGGCAAATAAGGCGGATATGGCTAAATGTATACTTGAGATGGATACAGAAATCACATCAGAGAGAGTTGGACCAGCAGCTAAAGTGCTTGATGGATGTACTTTTTTGCACAAACTGGTTTGGGACAAGACTGGCGCTATGGAGGATGTGCGTGATGCGTATGTGTCCTCTGTTGTCTCCCATTCTTTATATGGTCTTCCTCTTTTGGTAGAGTTTGACAGCTATGAAGTGGCAACAACAACAGATCAGGAACAAAAGCGACGGCGAAAGGAGAAAATGTTCCCAGATGTTGTTGTGTAGATGAAAACACAAATACCTGGAGACAAGAAGTCATTTCTTGGAAACAAAAAGAACAAGCAGGGTTTGATCAAATTATTATCTCAGCACCTTCAGAAGGCAGGCATCCATGTAGAGCATGCTGGTGAAGAGAGTGATGCTGATGTCTGCATAGTTAAGAAGGCCGTGGCGATTAACGTTCCAAAGGAGGTGTTAGGGAGAGAGATGTACATGTGTTTGCCATTTGCTCATGCTATGCCAGGCTGTGATACAACATCTGGAATGTATTGGCGTGGGGAAACTGAAGCTCATGAAATTGCTCCAGTCATCACAGCAGTTACGCGCAGATGCGCTGGTCTTTGTCGACACAGAAACACCTAAAGAAGTGCTTCTAAAGGTAGGAGAAAATTTTGCTAAGAATTTGTACATATGGGGGAACAATGCTGAAGGACTCGATGAACTGCGCTACTTAAATGTGGTATCATCCAGATATGTACCTTTTGAGAGAATGCCACCTACCGGCAGAGCTATGTACTATCAGTCGCTACGTGTACATCACCAAGTAAGCACATGGCGTCATCTGCAAACGAGTATCCAAAAGGAAGAGTTCGGATACAAGATTGAAGGTGATGCCGTAGTGCGGGTATTCACTGATAAAGCAGCAGCACCAGCAGCTATATTGGCAGAGAGCAGATGCTCCTGTAAGAGCGAGAGTTGTGTATCTTGTACGTGTGCCAAGAGAGGAATTCCATGCAGCATACACTGCAACTGCGAGGGGCAATATATAAATTTCCAGATTGAACTTTAGCAGAATATTACTTGGTGGAGCCAGCCGTAATTTGCTGACTCTATGCACCATGCATAATTTTAGTTATATCTGACATCCTGACAGGTGAATTATGATGAATAAATCACCATAATAAGCATGTGTTATTCTGTAAAAATAATATCAGAATTCAATTCCTTGACCCCAAAAACATTAACTTTAGAGGCTTCAATCGCCACTCTAGCTTATATGGTAACTGAACTATCTACAAATGCCCAATTTTCAGCCATTTTGGCGGCCATTTTAACGTTTTTCAGCCATTTTGAATAAATTACCATAATAAGTATGTGTTATTCTGTACAAATAATATCAGAATTCCATTCCATGACCCCAAAACACTAACTTTAGAGGCTTCAATCGCCACTCTAGTTTATATGGTAAATGAACTATCCAGAAATGTATAATTTTCAGCCATTTTGGCGGCCATTTTGAATTTTTGCTAAAAAAAAAAGCATTTTCCCCAATTGGGATTCATGGGGAATTTTGTGTGGTCTTAATGTAGATACAAAGGAAGAGTTCTGGGCAAAAATCTGGTTGTTACTTAAAATGGCCGGGTCCATTGTCATTTCTTACTGGACTATATGGGAAATATAACATAAATAGCAATTTAATCACACAATATTGACCTGCTCATGTGTGGCGACATTTATTTGAAATATGATTGAGTTACCATCAGCAATATAATTATTGTTATTCAACTACTGATACTTTTAAATAGTGTATAACATGCAACAGCTGAATACACACATATTACTGTAATGTTGGTAAATCGACCCGATTGCCAATTCGTATTGTCTTTCCAATTTATACATACAACAGAAGGTGGTGACTAATTGAAAACACTTTATCCATTGAAGTTGTATAGACGAGTTATTATGGTGTTGTTCCACCAATATTGAAGAACGCCTTATACAATGGATTATGTGTGGGCGTGCACGCATGCGCGTGTGTGCGCGTGTGCGTGCGTGCGTGTGTGCGATATTGATGGAAGTCCCAACTGCGAGAGATGAACGCATTCCACGGAAAAGTCATCTCGCAAATCCAGTACTCTACTCCTGAATGTATTGGAAATAATGCTGGTATAGCTATGATCAATCCGGACCGTATAAACACACCATATACTTGCATACAGCCCGTTACCACGCGTTCACTGTGTAACATGTGTATTAGATATATACAATGATGGAATGTGTGATCAAGATGAAAACGATTTAGGAAAAATGGAGACTGTTATGCAAGTGTTCTTATATATCCATATCAAGGGGGTGAGAAGCGAAGCAGGGCTCCGATCAGAATCCGTATAATTCTAGAACTAATGGCTAGCATATCAAAAATGGAAACACGTGAAAATCAAGTATTACAGTATAGTGTAAATCAACTGATATTGGACAATAACGGCAACATGTCAGCAAGTATAGTGTCACCAGACAGGAACCACCACCAGATATGCAGGTATAAAATATGTGTAGCAATATCTGAAGCACTGATCTACTCAGATTAAAAAAAACCTGGACATCCACATCCAAGTTATATGTATCCATATCGACGACAGTATTGTATTGACATGTTGCACGTCAACGTTGTGCGGCCAGGGTGTCGCCCATGGGTGAACAACTGAGAGCCCCCCCTAATGCCCTGTGGTGATATTGACCTGCTTCAAGTAGGTGCCATTATACGGATGAAGCAAAATTCGTAATAAATGATCGTGTAAGGGCAAAATATGTGATTGTTATGCCAGAAGTCTTTTCCTCACATCTACCACGATGCATCGTAACCTCAATCGTACTACTGGTGTTGTATGTGGCGTCCGTGAGTCTAGAAACTAGAAGAGAAACAACACAACAACTTCATAGTCACACTCCATGATGCTGTACTAATAATGTAATAATAAATACTATGACACGCGGAAGTGCATTTGGAGTTGCTGAAGTTCTACTTTTTAATCTAACACCAAGTCCATATTTAGATTTATACACAGAACCTACGGAAATTGCACGATGGTTTGTATTTTGCTACATCCTCACACTTTTACTGAGCAATGCAAAATGGCGTACGCCAAATAATTTACCGACATATCAAGAATGATTGAAATCATCCCTTCGACCCATTCGGTTGTGAACATAATGTGTCGCACGTTCAAGGCCGGCTTAATATGAGAAAAATTCGCATTCAACTGTCCAGTCCTGACATAAGAGTATGTTAGGACCTCAAACTGGACCGGTATCATATGGATACAGTCGCAGATCACCCTAAGTGATGCTTTAAGCTGTTGGGAATATAATGATGCTAATATTCTCAAATATTGTAAGTGGCATGGAATGTCTCGAAACCGAAAACCCCCTGGTGTAATGCAATTTAACGTGTTATTGCATATATGCCATTTATGGCGGTGCGAGTGTGATGTTACATTGAGAAGCTTTCGATGCATATCATTGTAATTTTAGCATTAGCTCACATGGTTCAAATGTTGAGTCAGGAACTGCAACATCCACATGTGTTTCGCAAATAGTAATTATTGAAGTTTATTTCTCCAGGTAGCTTATTCCTTTAATGCTTAAATGCCAGGCAGGACATAGTCCTTATTATGTAAGGGATATTTTCTTGAATAGTTTGAAATCTGTTCTGTCAATATAGTCTTAAAATATTCAACAGATCAGATTTGTAACTGAGACACAGTGGCATGGAGTTAATGACATCATTAAGGCGTTTATCCTAAGATCTGTCAATTTGAAAAAAGTATATACATACACACTGGATTAGGCTACATGCATTAAAATTCGATAGCACCTATATTTCCCATGCGATCGCTCAAATAGCTATATAGTTGTCACGCACGTAATGTTTCCGTTGCCACATTGATTAAGATGTCATAAGCAGGGTAAATTAGCATTGCATGTTGCTCATAGTGGAATGAATTAATGTTGTTATTCACAATGATTAATACAGATTTAGACACAGATTTCATGAATGGATGTTCTGAAACTATGCTTGAAAGGTTACCTGACAAACCATGGTTTGTCACATCAATAACATCGTACATTCGCTAATATATGTGCCATTCTGGGATGCGTATACTATTTCATTGTGCACACTGTGGTCAAACACATGTGTGCCAGTTTTTACACATATGCGATATATCGCCTCACAGGATTTCGACTTTTAGTGACCCCATTAACGTTAACGAATTATCGCCATTCCCGTGACTGGCCTTGTCTGTCCAATGTCTGAGCAACCTTTTCGTGATAATAGTTGAAATTGGAGCAAGAATATATTTATGTGTGCAACACTGTAGATGCGCCAGGAGCTGTAATTAGCAAGATCCCTTGATTGCATTCCATATCAGTTATGTGTATCTTATGGTAATCCCAATTGAGTGTTGCTCTCCTGTTGTTGGCCCCTGGCCACTTTGCTTTGACAACGTAGCAAGGATGTTTATTGACGCAATGCTTTCTTGAAGTAAGATTATGATCTAGCAACATCAGTTATGTTGTTCAAGAGAAATTTTCAACAATGGATGGAGGCCGGGCGGGTGAGAAGGGAAGGCGGGCATGCATGCAGGTGGGAAGGCAGGCAGGAGGGTGGTCGGACAGGTGAAGGTGGGAGGGCTGGAATGTGTGCGGGTGCGCGGGTGGGTGTGTGGGTTGATTGGTGAGTGGGAGGGTTGGTGTGTGTGTGTGTACTGGGCCGACGGGCGGGCGGTGGGCAGAGAGGCATGTATGCAGGCGGAAAGCGGGCAGAAGGGTGGTCGGGCAGGCGACGGCCTGAGCGCATGAGTGTGAGCGTGTGGCGGGCGGGAAAGTGGATGGATTTGGCAGGCAGGCGCTGGGCCGGCGGATGGGTGGGCGGCTGGCGGATGGGAGGACATAAGGGTGGACTGGCGGATGCTCGGGTGATTTGACGGACGGGTAGCCGGAGGGGTTGTGGATGGGCAGGAAGATTGGCAGGATGTCGTCTTGCGGGTAGGCAGTTGAGTGGGTGGACGTGTTGATGTGGAGTTGGGTGCACAGGCATAGGGCGGGAGCGTCAGTAGGTATGTGTGTCAGTGGGGTTATGCTATGTCGACATGCAGTGAGGCAGCCATACGGTATGGTAGACAGGCTGGCTCGTGAAATGGTGGTTTAGAAGCTGCCATGCTGGTGCATGGGTTTGAAGGCTGGAGATGGTGCGTGGGCGGTCCGCCGATGGTTGGCAGGCAGGCAGTGAGGCAGGCAGACAGGCAAGGATGTAATTAGGCATACATGCAGTTAGTCAGGCAGGCTGCCATGCGCTAGATTTGTCTGATGAGAATACATATTCCGCTACAGCAGTTTTTCGTATTTAAAAGTACCACTTTGGCTTTTTTAAACATAAGAGTGTTAGTCTGCCTCCTCACTGAATTACACTAATTATAATTAAAGACTCTTCTTAAAGACATGTCCATTTACTAGTGACTGTAATCTGATCAAATCCTATTTCAATATATAAACACTTCAAATGCTCATCTAGTTGGCATGGAGAAACTGACACATTTACTGGCCAAGCAAATCTTGAATAATGTATTTGACCTTGTGTATTTCTATTCAGAATTGCAGACTCCTAAAGTAAATGTTTTCCAGCGTCAATGCATTACATGGCTGAGAACCGGAAATTAGTCTTTTCTAGATGAAGATGACCTCCATTAAGATTGCGTCAAGGCCTCTATTCAGATGACTAGAAACATAGAACTGTCCGTCAGCGATAATTTAAGTAGAGCATCAATGCGGGAATGAAGTTATCCAAGTTACATGGAGTGCTGTATTCTTCTGTCAATTACAGTTTCCTCTTAGATATATGCCTGCCCACAATGCTTCTCCCTTTATTGATCAGCTCAGTGGTCTGCCAAATTAATGCATGGCTCCGATGGGCATTTCCGGTGTATACATCACTCATATGACGTCATATTCAATCCAAAAGCTAGGATGACGTCATGATCAATTACGTCGTGAATGGCGTAGATAATTTCGTCGCAAACGCTTAATTTATGACGGACTAATCCGTGTTGTACGAAGTGTATGCCCTTAATATGTAATCAACTTTCCATAGGCAGCAACACTATCAAGACAAATTAATTTCAAAATATTCACCAGCTTAACTGCATGGTTTTGGAAAATTGAGAAATTCGATCGATTTCAACACAAACGTGTGGGTGGAGTTTAGAAAAAGATGAGCGTGGCATAGCCAAAACTGGGTTACTCCATTTCTGCGTCAAATTGGGCACTTGTAGTTACATACCATTTCCCAACGCCGTTATCATGGCTGAAATGATTACCATCGCATAACACATTAGATAAGTTGTAACTAATAAAAAAAGATTCATGGATAATGAATTCCGATTTCCACCAAGAATACAGAGAATGCATCGTGGTCGACGGTGTATTGCTAAGGAATGGCACTCGGTGTAATGACTATTGGCACATGCCTTTGTTCAGTCTGCGTAACTGGCTTACCTAACTCTTATGGTTTATCATTCGCCATGGCCAGCTAGGTGTGCCGTTAAGGGAGATTGCGAGTGATATAGTCATATATTCTGAAATGAATGCATAGAAGGTGCATTTATTGCATTGGTATTATTTTCGTTGTCCCCCCCCCCTCCCCACTAATATACAACACCCTCCGATAGATACATTCAATTATTGAATTTGTGTATGTAATCATTCATCTCTTTATGATTTCTATTGCTCTAAACCACTTAATACGGTCAGGATGATAATCCCGAATTCTACCTGATCTGGAAGATTTAGTCTAACAATCACAATGCAAAGAAATGATCTTAGCGGACATATTTATTTGTAATTGAGGAGGCAGATAGGCCGCAGATGTGCTTTTAGTTCAGCCGGAGTCTTCTGTATCACGGCAATGAGTAGCATGACCAATAGCATCGGTGATGACGTGATCCAGGACAACATGACTTACTATGCACGTGGTTTGTGTGGAAATCGGTATAGTTGAACTCCTGTCCGTTACTGAATCTACCAGGTCCATATGCACGCCCATATCTCAGAGTCATGCGGGAATTCTGTCAGTAGTATTTTACCAATCTACCAGTTTGCAATACATTAACTGTATATAATTTAAACATGATGATATTATCAGGCAACCATATCAATCCCCTCCCAGCATTGGCCCATGCCGCCGACAAGTGCACTGAAATCTACTGCTATATGTTCGTCAATACAAGATGCTTCTCATCGTATTCATCTTATGTCATCACGTGAATATAAGCAAAGTGTCTCGTCAGACATATGTGTATATATATAAGTTGAACTGATTTGCCACATCTGTCCACTTTGATTAGACTCGCGGGAATAAGGTTGACGTGTTTGAACACTTCAGGGTCATTGGATAGTGTTTATGTTTTAAGCTTTTAACTTTTACAGACAAGAAACGAACACTTATTTTTTATATAAGAGATATCCCGTTGGATATTTTGAAACACATTTTCCTGAAGCTGATGCTGCCTCTGGACTTTCTTTATACTTGTATAGCATTTGGCACACATGAATATCAAGGAATGTTTCCAAAAATAAAATAACATGCACTGTTGAATATTTGGAACATAATTTGATTGGCAGACGTTGCTGTTGAAGGCAGCAACGCCTTCTATAATCCCATTATGTACTTAGTACAATGTTTCTGTTTTTACTTATTTATGAGCTGAATTGAAATATATATTGGATCGCAAAAATACCCTGTCGAAATATGCCTGTCTTGGTGAACTACGGGTCGCTGAATTCTCTGCTCCATTCTATAGAAAACACACACATGTAACAGTCAGTTATTTATTGTTGGATGTATTTCATACAAATCTGCTCTGGTTAATATTCTGCCAGTAGACAATAGCATCAACCATCACAGTATACTGGTCATTATCGTTGGTGAATGTTCCAATTTGCTGAGCAACGCCATGCGATTCATCGACATAATTTAAAAATGAAGCAGGTGTCGGTATAGGATGCACTTTAAAGAACATATATGGATAATGTGTACCATAATACGGCTGTATCGTTGGGAATTATTGTTCAATAGATACTGCATATTGGAACGTGTGCATGCACTGCATCTGTTTGGATCTGTTATACAGTATGCCTGTTGAAATGCATATTTAGATGTTCTCTAGAATTTGGAAGCTGAAAATAACCTAAAATAGATGTGTATCCCCCATTAAATTCTGCAGGAATTATCTTTTGGCCGTGCCTTTCCTCTATGAAATTTCTGAACTCATATAATTTCCGATGCTAAACCTGATCTTCCTCAGTTTCTATTTCCCTGATACCCATTACAATCAGCCGCAAATCTGACATCACCCGGCCAAGAGTGTATCATTTCAAGTATTAATAATCGAACACATGCCATGGCAAATTGGGTTTCAAGTGATCAGGATAGCAGATACAAATATGAAAACTAACCAAACCGTAGATAAGTGCCGTCAGTTTGGATCACATTGTTTTCACACGATCAGAGTACCATGCCGGTGCTAATGGTGGACTGCTAATGGAAGTTGTGCTACCCGGTGTTAGCTGATCATGGTTACACCCCGCAGCTCAAGTAAGGCAGTGCTATATGGCGTATTAGATGAGATCAACTTTAACTAGCATCGGGCTGGCATAAAAGAGATAAAGGATCGATGCGAATGTTCTAAATTACACTTCTTTTCTCATATTTCAATATTATAAATACCATAATTTGTACAATTTGCAAAGTGATAACTTGTCCCGTAGAAAATGTATATTTCAATTCATGTTTTACATATGAACGCTGTTTATGCACGGGGCTAATTTTGTTAATGTGAAAAATCATTGTTAAATGCAATCTAATTACAGAACGTCGCTAATTGCAATGCCTCTATTGCACACAGGTAGCTAATTTCTCAATATATCTCAATAAATCCATATCGAGGTAAGCTTATTCTAAATCTGTTGACTAGTTTTGAAATAATTATACCTAGCAACACTTGTCTCCAGTTGAACCGTTAATAGTTGCCGACCAGAATATGTTTGGTATCACAAAACACCTGCCATATCGGTTAGTGTTGGAAGGATCACTATCGACATTATATTATGCTTTTTCGATATGTCAAATTGCTCTCTGCACCGTGAGTCAAAGTAGACTGTAACATAGACTTCGCAGCCAGAATTCAGTCGGATTTGTTAATGGGAAACTATACGTCTGCTTTTTACATTTGAAATTGCTCAGTTATTCAAATTACATAATGCGACATCATGCTATTCGTATGATTTCAAATCTAGATATATATACGATGCTATATTGTTTGATCTATCTTCTGTGCCTGCTGTTCCGAGCAATTTGATTGGCGTATGGGCAACCACATCAACCGACGCAACCACGTTTATTGAAAGCAACATGAGAATACAGTGCGTCCATGGAGCAGTCTAGAGTCATATATGTATTGTTTGTGGTGTTAATCAGCTGCCATCACCACGCTGTCTATCTGTTCCACATTAATCTGATTGCATAGAACATCAACCAAGAAAATACAGAAAGAAGATTTATTTGGAAATTTAGCACAGGATAACCGAGCAAGTCATGCCGTTGGTACATTTTAAAAAATTAGTGGTCTCTAGGCAGGCACATGGACATCCGATAAGCGAATGTGTTGATTTTCGTGACACCATTTGGAGATCAGAGGTTGATATATGCTTATTCATCGATGTTAATCAGACAGTCTTAGCGTACACATGAAAACAGACCAGCCACCACGTAAAATTCAATTCTTGTATGCATCTGCTCGTGTTGTCAAAGTCGATTCCCAATACGCATGTGAGTCAGTGTAGACATAAGCATGTCGCTCACACAGTTTGAAAATTAAAAACAGTATTGCACTAGTATACTTGCTGTGAAATGATTTTATTTGTAGAAGTGTGGTTACTCTGTGCGGGTCTGTGTAGTGCAGACAAGCAGGCAGCCAATACGATGGGCAGATAAGCAGCCAGACTGGAGGAGAGCCGAGTGGAAGCTGGCAGACATGTAGTTGGACATGCAGGCATGAAGCCAGCCAGCAAATAGGTATGCATTGATGCTGGTAGGCAGGTGGGTAAGCAGATAAATAGCCAGGCACGCAAGTGGATAGGGCAGCAGGTAGGGAGGCGCCCACGTGCTTGGCATGCCTGTGGATCTGTCTATTGTCGTGTGTCTGATGAAATTGCTTATGCCACAAAAATAGCGTATGGTGCCTGCTATTATCTTTAACCCTTTAAAACATATGAGGGTAGGTCTAATTTTACAGTATTGTAGATGATTCATACGTACATGAGAATTTACTAGGGAGTGTAAAGTTATCAAACCTTATTCTATAACAGAAATGCATCACATTGATGGCCCACGTGACAATGACAAATTGAGTCATGTATTGACCAATCCAAGCTTGCATAATGAATTCTACATTGTGTATTCCCATTCATCGTTGAGGACGACTACAGGAAACACGTTCCAGAGTCACTGACTTACATGGCTGAAAACAGGAAATTAGTCCTTTTTCAGTCGAAGATGCGCCAATGTGTCAATGGACGAACGCTCTTTTAAGTATGGCCCAACCATCTCTATCTGAGCTCGATCCACACTTTGCCTGTGTCGGTATCAACAGATCCCTGCACTCTCTTAATCTGAATTTCCGAGAAACTGCTGGCAAACTATTGGACGTTTTGAAACTAGCTTGAATGTGTGCTGGTGCTGCTAGGGCAACAGCGCCGTCCAGTCAAATTAGTTTCAAAATAGTCAACCCAATTTGTATGAAATTGTACAGACATACAATGTGTATAACTTGGTGGGCTATTAACCATTTATAACGGCATGAGACACCCCATTCCTGAAGTAATTGGTTATAATGTCAGCCTACATATGACTTAGTTGATTATGACTTTATATGATTGATCGATAAGCGTGATTCCTCCATTGGCGTTTCTGAATAACCCGGCGCCCATGACTGCTTAATCCTTTAACCACCACATAGCAAACACGACAAATTACCTCTCATGCATAGAATATTAGGTTGACTACTTTGAACCTAGTTTGGCACGAAGCTTCTGGCAGCAACAAGGTCCAGTTAAGATAGTTTCAAAACATGCAACAACTTTGTTGTAGAGTTTGCTTGAAATTAACTATGTGCAGTGCAAGGTTTATTCAGCTGATCTCATGGACTCTGACAAAGCATGCATGATTTGGCTCACAACTATGGCTCAATGAATTACCATTCTCTATTAAGCACCTGGCATGTAACAGCCAGTTATTTGCTCTTGCATGTTATCTATACAAAACTGTGCAGGTCAATTTTCCACCAGTAGATTATGTCATCAGCCTTAATAGCATACCCTACCATTTGGTATGATACATCCTGCAATTGGCTGAGCAACGCCACTTGATAATAAATCTGCTGTCATGTTATGACGTACTTTAAACAAAGATACACGACACATGCGAAACTTATTGAAGTTATATAATTGAAGTAATTGTTTAATGCACACATCATAATGGTGTACATACATAGACAGGTATTTGGGATGATCGGTTATCTGATAATTGTGTTTTGGAAATTATGTAATGACTATTTATATATTACAGAGCCTGAAAATACATTATGCCATTTTTGAGGATTGCTCCTAACCAATTCTCGAGTAGCTTTTCATGTGCCTTTCATCTGTGAATATCTGTGATACAGCAAATGTTTCCTATCGACCATGTCGGAAAGAATGTAAACAAAACATATATATGATTAAATATGTATGATAGACCCAGAAATTTAAAAATGGTATTAAAAGTAATTTCCAAGATAACACTATTTTTTATCGTTAATGCTGATGAGCGGTGGTCAGACCTCTTAGCGAGAGAGTTGTAAAAGCACGGAAAAGAAATAGCTCCAAATGGGTCGCGTAAATGGGTTTCACTAATCTGCCTTATTGGGAAATTTGTCAAAATATCAGTTTATGTGATAAGTAGAATTTGAAACTCGCTAAAGCACGTGGAATGTGAATTTTTTTTATCTCAGTTGATATTAGTGATATTGAATAGGACCTCGTTCAAGATCATGTGTATGCGTGCTACAGTAAATGGTCAGTATAGCACAGCTTTAAGAACAGTGTTCTCTAGTCCAATGTTTATTAATATTGAGGCATCAATTTCTATATATCTCTGCCTATTTCTAGCATGCGTGCTGGAATTGATTTATATGATTTGAATCCTGAATTCCCAGAATCCCAGATCCAAACCCTGTCAATGAAATTAGTTTCAAAATATTCAACCCACAGTTGAAGTCCTTAGGACTTGTAAATTCACCAAATTTATACTATTTGCATATTTTCGTGATGGACTTTTTGATGTTCATTATGTAGTTACGCCACGTTTGATCATGGCGTCATCTAATGCATGGTGTAGTTGATTGATTTTGAGGTCAGATACTTCAATGATTAATTCCATCCATTCATTATCATCTATGGACAACTTCACAAAAGCCCCATACACGTACTGTTATACACATTCCTCAAAAAACATAACTGCAGTAGTAGAAACTTACAAACATAAGTTTACAACTTAATGCAGGAAGGTAGCATATTCTAATTTGACACAAGTATCCATATTGTGTGTGGATAAACTGTCATTCCAGATTAAATGATAAAACATCTCTAAATCACTACACTCATATGTATACTGTGGGCCTATGGGTTAGACAACATTGCACATCGCTATGTCTTAATATATGTGGTACTCAGGGTGAATAAATGCAGTACTGTTTGCCATGGCGGTTGCACCTTCGCTTAGCTAACAGGTTTACACCCAGATTTCCCAGATTCACAATTTCACAACACCCATATGTGTAATTTGTTGAATGTTTTGAAACTAAATGGTTTGGAACCTGTTATCACATGCAGCGACATATCCCAGTCAAATTAGTTTCAAAATATTCAACATAATACTAATTAAGTAAATGATATTGAAGGTATGCCAAACTCAGAGTGTTAATGTATTACTGATCTCTTTTGGAATATGTGATGCGCATTATAATGCAGTTCATATTTCATTTGGCGCAGTAATTCACGTGTGGAGATTGAAAACATCTTCGCCAAATATTTGTTGAGAGGAATGTGATGACGCAAAAAGCGTGTTATCTCCAACATACAAAGATGCAATTGTCGTTGATTGACGCTAGACATTTGTAATCGATAGTTCCAATTTGGAAAGTTTCAAACAAACATTGGTCTGTCTTCACTAAAACTGGATCAATTCCATTGATTGTACAATTTATGTCATAAGTTTGGAAAACGAATGCAAGCCGTCCATTCTTGAAAGCAGATTAGAATCCATATGTTTTACAGAAAAACGTGATTTTCAAGCATCGTAACGCAGAAATGTCCGATTCAATTAAGTGGATGATCTTGAAGAGGCGCACATATCCTGTTTACACATACAATCTCAAACTGAAAGTACACTAAAGTCCGGTGCATACAGTCATTCGAAGGAGAATATAAAGTGGCCAGACTTCTCAGTCAAGTGTCTGCTAATATAATCAAATACGGTCACATGTTGGCTGATCTCACTCATATAATGATGCATATCAGGCACGAAGCTCTAAAGGTCAATGAAAAAAGGCAAGAAGTGTAGGTCTTTGGTTAATTTACAATTTAATACACATTCTGTTGAATAGGTTGAAACTAATTTAACTGGGAACTGTGAGTGCCATATGTAGAAACATCCCTCCATCAACTCCGTTTAAAAATAGTCACCGACTTACATGTATAATTACCTTTGCGTTTTACATTCCGGGAATTAGCTTTGAAAATTTCAGATCGATCAATTTAATATAGTTATCAACTTTCATGTAGTATAGTTATCTTTGAATTTTAAATCCTATGAATTTAGATTTGAAAGTTTCAAATCAATCAAGTTTCAAATCGATCTAACCATGAGGAAACAATGGGCGGGGCTTATCTGGCGATGGGTCATGGAATATATATATATATATATATATATATATATATATATATATATATATATATATATATATATATATATATATATATATATATATATATATATATATATATATATATATATATATATATATATATATAAGGAATATAGTGTTCAGTACAGTTCTTGGATAAGTTATCATAGTTCCAAAAACATAATCATGTTAGTTAATACAAGGTTGAACACGATGTAAATAATGTTCTGTTGACTATTTTGAACATAATTGTATTGCGAAGGTATTTTATCAGTCGATAACAATCTATTCTAATCCAATCATGTCGAAATTTTTCAACAATATGTTGTATTTTGTTTTACAATCATTATACGTTAAATCTGAGCTGTACCTTAGCTACATTAGTTTTATCAAACACTACCTGAGCAAGAACTCCATGTGCTTCATCTGGCAGATATATTGTGTCAATTATTTAATAGATGAATCCAGTTTTAGCCATGCCCCGCCGAACTGTAGGTAAGCTCTACCCATAATTTGCCCATCTTGGGATCAATCGATACATGCACTCTCTGAATCCCTATTTCCAGAATCCTATACAGGTAAGCTGTTGAATATTTTGCTATATAATTGCTGCCATCATTGGTATTGCTGTTGTTGTTGTTGGTGGTGTTGTTGTTGGTGTTGTTGTTGTTGTTGTTGTTGTTGGTGGTGGTGGTGGTGGTGGTGGTGGTGGTGGTGGTGGTGGTGGTGGTGGTGGTGGTGGCAGTGATGGCATTTGTTGTTGTGGCGGGGTGGCGGCTGTGGTGGTGATGAGGTTGGTGGTGGTTGCGGTTGTGGTGCGGTTTTGATTGTGACTGTGGTTGCGGTTGCAGGTACTGTGGCAGTGGTGGTGTTGGTGGTGGTTGCGATAATCCGTCCTAGTGATGCAATCCGTGGTGGAAAAGAAAAACGATAGCAACACCATCACCATTATCAATGTCACTAGTAGCTATTAGCAGACCGGGTAGTTGCTGATCCATGATTTGTCTCCAGTATTTTGCAATGGGAAAACCATTAATTTAGTCAATCTGCCACATTGACTTATTGTATAAGCTCAGTAAAGCATTTGCACTGATCGATGGATAGAACTCGGCATCAAGAGAATTGCTGCATGGTCTGTGCAAATCTAATCTTTGATATTCCGTCAGAAAGAATACCTACAATAGCATGCGGTAAGCTTAGAATGTCAGTTCGCATGCACATATGTGGGCGTAAGCTTTGAAATGTGGAGATGTTCTATGAGGACTTCATAATTATGCAATAACACAGAGCCAGAGTAATGTTAATACTTCACAAAAGCATGAGGCTATCCATAATACAGATAGTATTTAACGTGGCATATTCAGTCTCTATTATAACATAATATGGCGATGCAATTCAGGAACATGGCTACATGTTGTATTTTGACACATACTGGATGCCTTCATTACATTGGTAAGACACTGTATTATCTTACTATTATAAATAGCACACTTAGTAAATTGTGAAGTAATTTGCCTCATTATGCCATTGACAGTAACAGCGCCTACACCACATTCGACAGCTTACCTTCATATTCTTCTGGAGGCGTAGGTAGATCATAGCTAGGGATGGGCGGGGCATAGCTAAAACTGGAAAAGTCCCTTATTTGCAGTGCGTGTCTATATCGATACTATCTTAATTTTGATTCACATGTTTAATGTGCATCGAGAGCCCTATTGCATACTACCGATATCAACACGTATCGTGAGACGTAATGCGCTATTGGCTAAAGAGCCTTTAAGACTCGATGACGACGAGATAGATAGCAACACATGTACTTCGACTGCCTACATCTGAAATGGATGAATCCGATCTGTTGGTCAAGTATATGATGTCATAACCAGTTACGTCATATGTTGGCTGACATCACATCAAAATACAAAGTGCAATGAATCGTGTAATTCGGGCTGTCATGAACATTGAATAGTACCCCCAAGTGTACGAATTTTAAGCCTTTACAATTTAATACACATTATGTTGAATAATTTGAAAGGAATTTGACGAGGCAGCATAGTCAGCAACGGCCCGCCAGTCAAACAAGTTTCAAAATATTCAACACAGTTATCGTAAAATTAGAATACTTGGAATTCAGCACGTAAAGTATATAAATCGATCCTAACACGTGCAAAGAATGGACTTGTGTACAGTATTAGGCGCGTATCTATTTTTGAGAGGAAGTTAACATCATGCCTATTTCCTCATCAAACTGTAGAAGTACTGTATATTTATACACAGCGGCATGCACAGAACGGTGATAATCCATGGGTGTATATTCATAGATTACTAAAACATAGCACTGTTTGAAGCTAGTCGGATTTCCAATGAGGATGGAATTATTTATCAGGTTTACAATAATCGAAATACACTGGATGTATGCCTTAGTCAACCTACTCTATGTTCTCTTAATGAGACATAGTGTACATGACATGGAGAATAGGCATGCCCAAAATCAAAATCGTGTGGGCGAATATTTCTACAGGTGTACACATCCGTGGACACAAATTAATGTCGGCTAGGATAGTAAAAGTATCATTAAACTTAAGGTGACATAGTTTGTAGTGCGAGATGTGCGTATAGCCGATTGACCACAATCGATAAGCCCTGAACTTGAACAAAGATGCACGATTACAAACTAGCGCGATTGGCATAGCTTGGGTTATATATGTCTACACATATAGCATTCACATAAGATGACGCATTTCCAGTTGTTGCAAATCAATTCTACATTCAATTACGCTACTATCATAAAACCACAACAATTGGCGGACTAAATGATTACGCCGAGGGGAACCTCGTACAGAGAATTCCAACCATACCTTATTTCTATGTTCACAGAAAAATCACTTTTCAGTTTGCGTTCACATTGCTCAACAATATATTTATTAAATTCTAGATAATACTTGAACTATCTCCTTTTGGAGTCAACTCAGTGTGTGCTTGAACACCTGATAGAGGTATAAAATAGCAAATCATGTGAGCATCATGTTTAGTGAAAGTAAATTTTCCTTCAGATAATCCTGACAGGTAGTGGTGAATTGCTACAATTATCTTGACATGTCTTATTTGAAAAATGTCGGGACATGGTATTCCTGATAATGGTTGAAAGCACAGTGGGAGTGTATCTTTGTCTGCACAGTGTATGGATGGAACAATCAGTGTAATCAACAATATCAGTCGCCTCCCTTACATGTACAATTTTAGAATTTCGTGTTAATATCAAATCCTGCCAAAAGTGCAAAATGAAGTATCTATTGACCCAAGCAAATTAACTATTGTAATTCCGATCTCAATGACTTTATTTAACATAGCAGAGGCTTGAAGGAATGCCATTTCAGTTTCATCGAATGCCACCTCTGTGAACATGACATTTGTGTGTTGATGGCGCAACGTCAATTTACTTTTCTTCTAAGTACCTATCCATTTGACTTTCACTCCACAATCGCAATATATGAAGGCGTATATGTAGAACTTGCGATAATAGAATGTTAGGGATGGGAATCAAGTATTTACCCTTCTGCCAATAAAATATTTCTCTGTTTGTTCTGCCTGTATTTGCTAGTCTAGCTGGCAGGTCAATCACCGTGCGCATTTGAATCGAGTACACCACATTGCACCACAATGCCGTGAGTCTCAATTTCAAGATAAAATACAAGTAAATAAATGTCTAATATTTTAAAAGTAATTTGACTAGGTGCTGTTGCTGTAGCAGTGCTCAGTCAAATTAGTTTCAAAATAGTCAACATGAGTTGTATTGAATATTCAAGATACTGGGTTTATTGTGCGGAACGTGAAATGTGAGTACATCTGAGAATTGCAAGACCCTTTTACAGGCAATCTGATGAATAGTAATTGTGGTGCATCCAAAGGATGACGCTCAATTTATTATTATTTTATTGATATTATTCTAAATGATTTTAGAGGAAACTGTTCCTGTTCAGACCATTACCATGGGGGTTATTTGGTACAACAGGCAATAATGAACCGCTTCAGTGGGATTAGTGAAACTAAATCGGCCATAGAAATATCCTGGCATGCAAATATTAGGCCAGACACGCGCTAGGGAGTTAATACCATTCACTTGACATGTTTTGTTTCCTCACAGTCTGATCGTCTTTCTAGTGATAGTCGTTGAGATTAGCATGATCCTATCGCCATGTGTATATACTGTTTGGTTGTACATCAGTGTTAATTATCAAGGTCAATATGGCCTGTTTCAAGTAGGATACGTGTGTCTCATGTCAATGCCAATTGATTGTTAATTCAGTATTGTTAGCCATCAATGTCAGCATTCACTTTGATAATAAGGTTGATGATTATGATTACCATACGGAATTCTGAAGTTAAGTCTCCTGTCCAAAATATCATCTACTTGTTAAAATTAATTCTGCATAGCAAATTATATATTACATGGTTTGCTTTGTGATGTCTGTTTTAGAATGCATAGATATATAGTTGCATTAGAAATTATGGCCGAGCCTTTAAACCATATACAATAACAAGTTTGATAGAATCTCGGAAGATGCGGATTTATGTATGATCATACCATTTCCTGTTTTAAGATTTGAGCCAAGTAGCTTTCGAAATATCCACATATCGAGAAATTGATCCAATTAGGATCGGTGTTATTTTATCCGGATCATAGCCAAAGATGGGGAATCCTTTGGCACAGAAAGTTCATTCGTTGTCTTACAATTTGAGCCAAATCACATCAATAGTGGTTTGGCTACATCCTGGAATAAGTGTTTCTGATCGACTGACTGACTAACTAACACACTAACAAACTAACTAACTAACTAACTAACTAACTAACTAACTAACTAATCAACCATCCAACCAACCAACCAACCAACCAACCAACCAACCAACCAACCAACCAACCACCCAACCAACCAACCAACCAACCAACCAACCAACCAACTAACTAACTAACTAACTAACTAACTAACTAACTAACTAAACAACTAACCAACCAACCAACCAACGGATACAGAGACATGGTGATTAATAGAGTGGCTACCCGCAGCTAAGACAAAGCAATATACGGTGGCGTCACATGCTAATAGAATGTCCTTTTCTAGTTATATATTTTCTATCTTTAGTAAGCTAGTATGTAGACTTGATGAATCAACTTTCTGAATGAATCAAATGACGTCATAATCAACTACGTCACAGACAGACTGACATCATAACAGATTACGTCATGAATAGCTCAATTTAGTCGGTCAAGTTGTACAAATTGTCTTTACTATTTAATAAACATTCTTTAGAATATTTAGAAACTAATTTGACGGGGCACCTTTACTGCCATAGGCAGATCCCAGTCAAATTAGTTTCAAAATATCTAACCGCTTACCCGAAGTGTATAGTATTCTGGAAATACGTGTTGATTATTTTTTTTAACTACTGTAGCAGCAACGCCGCCACAAGCAAAGTAGTTTAAAAATATTCAACAGAATGTTAATAGAGTGTAAATTTACAAGTGATATCCCATTACTATTGCTAAGTAAGACAACAAGTGATCTATTTTGATTGTGAGCCTTGCTATGTGAGGGGCATACCGGACCCCTCAATTCTCCTCATGAAGAGATCATATAGTTCATGGTTTCCATCTGGAAAATCAATATGATTACTGTCACATTTACACAGCACATCACTATGTCCCCTCTCTTGAACGTGTCCGAGGAACACTACATGAAGTTAATACATGGGTTTATGTCTAGCTATGCCCCGCCCATGCATAGCAAAGCTCCGCCCAAACTGTGCACGTGTTGTGATCTATTTATATGCTTTGAGCACATCCTCGAATCATATCATCGAGGTAACGACACAATTATGATGTTGCATATTGTGAAGCTAGCAAAAATATACAACATAATGTTTATTAAATAGTAAATCCATTAAGGAGACACAATTTGTAACGTGACAAACTTCTCCAACTTCATGACTGACAGAGCAGTGTCTGCCAACCTATATGTGGCATACATGATTATGATGCCACTACTCGTGTGACAGACTGGGTCCATCCATTATCTCGGATGGTATGAACAGAGTAGGAAGCAATGTCCTGATATCAAACAGACTATGTGTCAGAATTTCATAATTCTTATTAGAAACTTAGTAAAACTGGATAACTGCATTTGTATACATCATCAACAGCCAAAGTACCTTCGATATTCTTCATGACATTGCTGATATACCTTGCCATATCTAATTCATGTAGTTGTCTTGAAAGCTTTCTTATGGATGCATAGTAATTAACCGGCAATGGCATCTTATAGGAACCTTGCGCAAGTGGGGTTGACTTGCTACTCGCCAATAACGAATACATGGATTTGTGGAGTCAGATTGTGAATCTGGCAATGGTGTGTGGCTTTACACACACATATATATATAGGGGAACTAAGTCATCAAGGATTGCGGGCTGACATCTGCATACAGAGGCAACTCTGATTATGTCTACCCTTCTTCAAACAAGAAACTGTGTTCGACGCAATCTTCCCAGGGGCTTAGCATAGCTACATGGAATGTACGTGGTCTGAGTGCAAAATCAAAGGGACAAACCTGATGTACAGACTGAACACTATAACACCCATACCGCATGCATTCAAGAGACTAAAGTTGCTAAACACTCGGAGCAGCAACTACAGATAGGCCATACGCTAGTGCTCATGGAGCAAAAACAGGCCACATACCGGGGTTAGGCTTCGTAATCGGACCAGGGGTCTTGGATCATGCCATTAGTTTTGGATACGTCAGTGATCGCGTTGCATTCACCGACCTGGCCATGCCTACGCAAAAACACACCACCGCTAGGTGTCGAATTGTCAACGCATACGGCGCAACTACAGAAAAAGCCCAAGAGAACCCAGCAATATTAGATGCCTTATATGCAGAACTGAACTCCGCCATTACAATCCCAGCGAGTTGGCAACTGTTCATGTGTTGAGATTTCAAATCCAAGCTGGGTGAACTCGGAATTGCAGACACACGTGCAGGCTTATGCAAGGGACCATATGGGAGGGCACATGCAAAAGCAATGGCGATGCACTGGTCGCATTCCTTAATTCCAATGGCATATTCGCCACAAATACGGCTTTCAAACACCAATGCCATCACCGGACAACATGGACCAGACATATTCCTGATCGCAGAGCCCCAAAAGGTTCTAACGCTACAACACCTGTCTTCATCCAAATAGACTGCATACTATGCAAGGCAGAAGCAAATCCCTTACAGCGGAATTCTCGTTCATATGGAGGCACATACCTCAATTCTGACCATGGGCTAGTCATTACACGCCTTCAGATGAACGATCGCTACCTATTATATGAACACCATAAGAGGCAAGAGGGTAGAGTCACCTACAAGACACCCAAGCTCATCACACTGACACTCAAATGTCATACAAAAAAGCCATCGGGGAGCAGATAGCTAACATCGATGTCAGCTCTGACCCAAACGAATCTCTAACCAAAATACTGAAATCTATGGAATCATCCGCTACCAGCACCATAGGTGTTCTTAAAAACAACCAAACTAGGTATACTGACGACCCTCTAGTAGTAAAACTGTCAGCAGAGAAGCACGAATCACGACTGCACATCTATCAATGTGGCCAAAGTGAAGACCGCACCAAACTACGCCGGGAGCGCAATATGATTCTGCGCAACATTAGCGAACACATACACGATCATGCTATTCAACAGGCAGACTCCCTAGCAGATGAAATCACTGTCACGGATGAATGTCACAACATGCTTTGGGCAGCCGGAGCCATAGGAGTTATTGACTACACACCACCACTCACTGTAGACTCTGAAGGACACTTTGTTGGGACTGACCAGGGAAAAGCCGAGGCGATCCGAGAATGGTTCAAGGAGCAGTTCACTGACAACGATGCTAAGTCATTGCACCCGTTCTCAGGAGACCCCATGCCATTACTAACAACAGTTAAACAAGCAGAAGTTGAGAAGGCACATAAAGCCCTGAAAGATGGACGTGCATCTGTACCTGATGGCATGAGCAATGGATTATTCAAATATGCAAGTGATATGTTCTCAAAAGCGATCATGCACCTAATCAATTCCGCTTGTATGCACCACCTTCCCATCAACGCTGTCTGCCAAGGCATCCTTGTCACGCTACCCAAGCCCAATAAGCCACCTGGCCCCCAGCCAATGTGTGACCCTTTGTGCTCCTCAACAGCATACGGAAAATCATATCCAATGTTACTCTAGTCCGCATCCGAGACAAGATAGAATACTTCACTGGATCATGTCAAAGTGGCTTCAAACATGGACGCAGCTGCGCATACATTATGTGGGCTCAATGCATGCTTGTGTCGGTAGTCATGTCTAAACACTGGGACTTACACAAAATGGGCATTTACATGTCACGAGCCTTCGACACAATTAAAAGCTCAAAGATCCCAGATGCACTATGTCAGGCCAGTTGCAATGACGATGAGCTACGACGAGTGAGACTACTGCTTACATACAACAAGCTGGGAGTATGAGTCAAGTCAGTGAAGTCTATAGATTTTGAGACATCAATCGGCTCCCCGCAGGGAGATGGTCTATCTCCGGTGCTTTTCACCTGCTACCTTGCTCCCGTATTGCAATCTGTGAGGGAAAGTTCCACAAGACCTAACCACCCAGTGCCAATAATGGGCATGTCATTAGAGATGGAATATGCCGGCGATGTGGAAGTCATAGATGAGGAAAATAAACCCCTTGACGAACTTCTCCCAATAGCTGCATACAAACTAAAAATTGAGAATCTCTTTATGAATGAATCCAAAACAGAGTTCACCCACATATACCTGGACACCGATGACCAGACAGCATAATTTTCAACGATGCACTATAAAAGATGCGTAATACGTCGACGCTGTCTGTAAACATCGCCCAGCAAAGATGGTCCATGGGTGGCCATGTGCTAAGGATGTCAGAAGAGACACCAGCACAGAGAGCCTTGGAATTCGCCCAACTCGGAGCCAGCAAATACAAAGCCAGGAGAGGACGTCATTGCTTAATCTGCAAAGCATGTTACAAGGTGACCTCACGAAAGCAGGACTCGGTACACTCAAGTCACGCATGAACCTGAGGAAGCTAAGGATATCGGCTGAGGATAAGACACAGTAAGCAAAAGCAAAGAAGGGCTGATTGCAGCTGTAGGATGTTTCTACTAGTACAGCCACCAAGTGCAGTAATCATACAAACTGTACTAATGGTGTTCCTGAAAATAGTAAAACACTGTATTTGAAGAAGCAGAAAAGTGATCAATGTTTCAATATTTTAAGATCATGTTAGAAAAGACAATTTGACTGTGTGCCAATAATCTTGCTTTAAACATCAATTAGGTTTCATCTTCAAAGTATATAGCCAGTGATAATATATGTGTTCTTTCATAATGTGTGAATACAGAGTTGTTGAGTCCAATGGATGCGCCGATTCAAGCTATGCCCACCTATTAATAGGCCAGCTTCCTATACATATTGGAATTGAATTAAACATGACACCCCATAATCTAAATTTCAAGGTAACTATACAGATACAATGTTAAATATTGCCAACCAGTTTCCAGTCAAATTAGTTTGAAATTATTCATTAGAATGTGCATGAATACATAAATACACCAAAGACATACAATTAGTAACATACTGTTCGATTTTTATGATGGAGCTTTCCAGTCTTAGTTATGCCCCGCCCATCTCTTGCTAAGTTTCACCCACACATCGCTCGTGTTGGGATCGATCGATCCCTGAAATCCCTGACTAACAATTTCCAGAAAAGATTTATGTTCAAGTTTATACACAGGTTTTCTTTCCCATAAGCTGTACTGTATGTATGCAATGTTATGAAAAGAATTGATAATGCTGAATAGTACAGACCAGTATGAGTAGGGCTGTATGCTCGTTATTCATACCGATATGTGGGACTGAGGGTGTGTGAGATGGCGTTAGCAAATAGAGAAACCTTTCTTCATAACTGGAACGTACACATTGTTATAGTGAACCGGGAGAAGGATACACTTGAAACGTGTTGAAACTGAAGATAATCCTCTCCTGGTCTGCATATGTGTATGTAGATCGTAATGCAAAAAGGTGTAAATATAAGTGGAATATGTTACAATTAAAAATAATCCTAACGAAAACGTATCAAACATATTCTAGGCATTATGGTCATGCACTATGCATCACATTAGATGTTTTATCATAGTGTATGTGCGTGCGTGCGTGCGTGCGTGCGTGCGTGCGTGCGTGCGTGCGTGCGTGCGTGCGTGCGTGCGTGTGTGCGTCCGTACGTGCGTGCGTGCGTGCGTGCGTTCGTGCGTGCGTGCGTGCGTGCGTGCGTCCGTACGTGCGTGCGTGCGTGCGTGCGTGCGTGCGTGCGTGCGTGCGTGCGTGCGTGCGTGCGTGCATGCGTGCGTGCGTGCGTGCGTACGTGCATGTGTGCGTGCATGCATATTTTCAGGAAAATTTGAAATGCCATGTGCTTTGTAAATTGTGTTAATTAGCCCTGGTTATTGAATTACCAATCAATCCCTCAATTTAGCAATGACTATGCATATATACTGTCGCATATGTTGAATCCAAGTTGATGGATGCTTTTGGCAACAACTGATTACAGTCAAACTGTCGATATTCAACGGAATAGCAACCCTTACAATTCCATTGTATCTGATCTTATTGAAATTGGTAAAATGGTCACCTGCCATAGAAATGAGAGTATTTAGGGCAGCCGCTTCTAATATCCACAGTCTGGTGGATTTGGATCAGTTCTATGATACAACACATGTTTTTATTCGTTCGTTTATCTACTCTCTAGATATACACAATTAAAGAATAAGACTAACATCCTAAATGGCCTAACGTCTGATAACTGCTACAGATTGTCTTAATCGTGTGTAAAATAACTAGATAGCCATGAATGTACACCAACTCAAGATGACCACGCTGCGGTGTACTTGACCTATGAAATGTGCAGTTTTAAATGCATTGCTGTTGACATACTATGTATCGTATACGTTAACATCTTAGAGTATGTAAGCGTAAGTAATTTTGGATCCTCACACAGAGATGGTGACAGTAATTGAATTCATCGTGTAAATTTGCTAGAATCATTAGGATTTGCTAATGCCTACTGTAGTTCTTTACTTTATCCTGTATTTTGGTTCAGAAGAATGGTGTCACTACTATGCAGTTTAAATTTATACGGAAGTGACTGGAGGTCAATGGAGGAATCACGTTTCAGTTATATTCTACTGATATTTAGGTAAGTTCCTCCGACACTTAGCCCATACTGGGTTCGATTGATCCCTTAGCTCCCTGACTATCAATTTCCAGGAGATTAAACATGTACGCTGTTGAATACTGTGAAACTTATTTCAATTGGTGCAGTTGCTGCCGATGTCAGCATATTCAACATCATAATAAAGAAATATTAGTTACATGTCCGAAACATAGACCAAAATTTCGGAAATATTCAACATGTTTATTAAATTGGAAAGGCATACAATATAACACAACTTAGTCTGTCATCATTAAGCGTTCGTGACAAACTTAGCTACGGCATTCATGCCGCAGTTGCTTATTACCTCATCCTACACACCAAGCCGTTGATTATGACAGCATCTGATTGATGGATACACCCTAAGCTTCCACTAAAGTATAATACCATTGTCCTCATTTGTCATGCATATGGTTGATAGTCAGAAGCACTTAATGCACGGAAATGAATGTGAACTTAGTGTATTGTGTGGCCACAGTGTATGCTATAATCCTTTTTATTGGAGCATTGCTATGTCTATGTTACGCAAACATCTAGGTTCTCATAAATACATAATAACATATCAGAAATTACAGCAGCAAAATGGTAAACGGCATGCTAAATAATTCAAATATTAATTTTCCCATTGTCCAATTCAGGCGTGCATACCCGTACCATGCCTTCTCCCCTTCTCGCCTCATCTTTGTACACAAGGAGTTTAGCTATGTCTATGACCCCATGCATAATTCAATACATGGCTATGATTGCAAATTAACCGACACCCGGAATGTTACAATAGTGCATAGCTGAGTTCCAAAGGCGTCAACAAACTAATTTTTTGAATCTCATCATCGGATAACATGAGATGCCTCCCGTTGCCTACTCAACTAGCTAATACTACAACCTTTTCATGCATTCTCCGATAGCAGATATAATCGGGAGACCGCCGAAATGAAATCTCTATCCCCACTGAAATGCCATAAACTAATATTATGCAATATGTTTCAATAGATTCCATTCATATTTCGACATAGAGCCAACGTGCATAATAACATGGATTCAACACAATTAAGCAGATGTGTATGCCCCCTAGCAACGATAAAGTCCAAGATTTTGAGAAGCCAACAAAAGTGTATTATGTGATGCGTTATATCATAGCAGCAATACAAATCAATACATGTCAAGCACATAGAATACCAATGCGGACCAGATAGCTGGATTATGTCTAATTGAGCTCCAGAGAGAAATGTTTGTAGGGTTCCCTTATGCGTGCGGGCCAAGAAGGGAATGACCGCCACCACCACTACCACCACCACCACCACCACCACCACCACCAGTGGTCGAATGCAAGATGGTAGTGGTGCGCCAGCTTCCAGTCAAATTGGTTTCAAAATAGTCAAATAGTGTACATATATCATTACCGCAAAGATGATTCGAGATCCTGGGATACTTTGGTGGCGGCAAGGGTTGTGTCCCCGTTATCCCGTACCTTAATCCGGCTCTGACAGGCGATAACATAAGCTAGAGACAGAAATAACCTGACTTCCTAATACCCAAACTGGAACGATTACTTGCATTGTAACATTCAGCGCGCTCTGCATTCCTCCTCGCTGTGTATGCAGTCTCCTGTAAATAATAATCAATTTAACCATGTAGATCGTGTATTATTCATTCCGTTAGAAATTGGTCATATGTTATTGTTTGCGTTTGATATAAAAATTGCAGCACGAGCTTTTAGTTAATTAACTTCTAGAATATGCAATAACTTACTCCTATGATTGCATTAACATGGGTATAGCTCTCAGGAAACGATGTCGACTTATCAATACACACATCTAACTCACATTCACACACGCATGCAACCACGCACGCACGCACGCACGCACGCACGCACGCACGCACACACGGTACACACTCACGCGCACACCCGCGCATGCACATTAGTAATATCATTGGATATGTAACCTGTCAATATGAACATTGCTTGTACACTATGTTTACTTATTGATAAAGCTATGTTAAAGTATGGCACTTGCGTAGTGATTCAGATGTTTCACGCTATCAGCATCTGACCATTAGTGTTCAGAGTTTATTATGAAGATTGGGCTAAACGGGAGTAAAATAGTAAGACGACAAAATGAAACTAGACATTATGGGTATTTTTAAAATACATGTTTAATCATAATGATAAGTTGCACACTTAATTGCTGTGGTGTGCATGCTGGATTGGAACAACGCATGCTGACGGATACATTATCTGATCTAAAAGCTTATATCATCATGCTACAGGAAACTAAGTTCCATAATGTCGATGTAGTAGAAGGTTTTGAGCAACTTTCTAAAGATAAAATATGTTATTCCAATGTCACTGATTTGAATACGGCAGTGACGATCCTATTTTACCCAGGTGCTTGAGCTTATTAAATAGCATTTTATCAGAAGCTGATAGTAATGCCAGATGGGTCGTGGTGACTGTGAAACTATCTGATTTGACACTAAATTCGATGTCTATGTGTGCCCCTGTATCCCATTCTCAACGAGGTGCATTTTTATCAATCTACTGGCCCAGTAATTCATGATAGGTCAGAAAATAGTATTATTGGTGGAGATTTTATTTGCGTTTTAAGTCCAGAGAAGGATAGGCGGTCCATATTAATATACTCTGATACGTCTCACCGACGTTTTCAGGAAATATGTGATAGTGATCACCTATTGGACAGTTATAGGTGGTTAAACCCTGACAATTATGCATATACAAGGGTAACAGCAAATGGTCAGACAGCCTCTCGTTTAGACCGTATTTACGTACAGAGTGTTAACATGGTTAATTTAGGATACTGGTATATATCCTGTAACGTTTTGTGGCCATTGCCTCGTTTCTACTGTGCTAGATAATGCAAGATTGGGTTGCATGTGGTGCAAGGTTTTGGAAACTTAACATTTCCTCGCTGAATGATTTTGAATATCATCGCTGTATTGAAAGTGTCTGGCGTTTTAAGATCCGTACCATATCAAAATTTGACAGCTTGATTTCTTGATGGGAAGATGTTAAATTAGGGTTTGCCCATATATCTAGACAGTATTCCATTCAAAAGGCAAGACACATGAGCAAAGAGGAAAAACGGTTGATTCGTCAACAAACCTTAATCTTTCGCAAAGTTTAAAACGACGATATTCACTTGACTGATGCGTTTGCGGAGACCAGGTTAAAATTATCATAAATAGAAAAGCACAGACCAGAAGGCGCAAAGGTAAGATCAAGGGCCCAAAATTATTCTGAAGTTGAAAAACCTACAAACTATTTTTGTGGCCTTGAAATGTCTAGAGGTGGGGAAAAGATAATTAGGTGGCTTGAAATAAATGGTCAACTTGTTAATTCAAATACAGTTCTCCTAAAAACTGTTCAGACACTTTATGAAAAAGTCTGAAGAAATTGATGAAGAGTTGGCAGCCGAATTACATGGTAATATTAAGGAAACATTGCCCTCTCCATCGGTGTGATGAATAGTTAACCTTAGAGGACTTGACTAAATCGCTCAAAACAATAAAGAATGGAGAAAAAGCCAGGGGGAGATGGTTTGCTAGTTGAGTTTTTCATGACATTCTGACATCTAATTGGTCCTAAATTCTGTAAGGGTGTTAAAGCAATTTTCCATCAAGGAACTCTTCCTTTTACAATGTCTCAGGCGCATGTACGACTGTTATTTAAAAATAACGGTGACCGGAGTGACTTACGGAATCATAGGCCGTTTTCTCTCCTGGTGTTGATTACGACATTATTTCTAGAGCGCTTTCACTGAAACTAGGTCAGGTGCTGGGTGACTGTATTACTCCTGTTCTGACAAGTTCAATAACTGGTAGATCAATATTAACCAACATTGTTCTATTTAGAGATCTGATTCAGTTGGTTGAAAGGGATAACATTCCATGTGACATTGTGGATTTAGACAATGAAAAAAATGTTGACCGCTTGGAGTGAAAGTTTCTTTTAAGGGCATTAAATTGCACAGGCTTCGGGCCAAAGTGCATTAAATGGATACGAATATTGTACAATGGCATTACTAGTAGATACCGTGTGAACACTTGTATACGCCAGCCAGTTGCCCTAGAACGTGGAGTTCGACAAGTTTGCTCACTGTCAGCACTTTTATTTGTAATTTGTATGGAAACATATTAGAGAAATGTCAAAAAGTGTCAGGGCTCAAAATTAAAAAAGAAAAATCAGTAGGATTGTTTTTGGGTTCATGGAAAGATAGAAATTATCAGCCATTATGCATCAATTGGTCCACTGACATAATACTGATTTTAGGAATACATTTCAGTCGATCAAACAATGAGTCCATTAATTGGACAAACCTGCTTTCCAAAATGAGGACGACAATTCTCCAATGGAAGCATCGGCAATTGACCATTTTTGGACAGGCCATGTGTGTATGATTACTGTAATCTGCGGCTGGAGTAGTAGAAACATCATACAGCTGCAATCAGTCCTTCTTCACTTTTGCCCACTGTGTCTTGTACTCAGCCAAAATCTTTATCTTCCTCAGGTCAATCTTGACTTGAGTGTACCTAACCCTGCTTTCTTGAGGTCACCTCGTAGCACAATTAGCAGCTTTAAGCAATGACGTCCTCTCCTGGCTCAGTATTTGCTGGCTCCGAGTAGAGTGAATTCCAAGGCTCTCTGTGCTGGTATGCTTTCCTGCATCCTTAGCACATGCCCAAACATGGACCATCTTTGCTGGGCGACTTGTACAGACAGCGGCGGCGTACTACACAACTTGTATAGTGCATCGTTGGAAAGTATGGTCTCTGGTTATCGGTGTTCAGTGATGGTGCGTAGGTGTTTGCCGTGACAGGCGTCAAGTCTGTCTAGAGCTGCCTTTGGAGCTGCTCAGCTGTTACAGTTATACAGCATCAAGGATACGCAGGTTGCATTGCATAAACGTAGTCTTTTTATCAAAGGCATCTTTGCTCTACGAATCCATAGCTTCCAGAAGGACTGGATGGCTATGTTCCCCATGATGCAGCATGCAGTAATGTCAGCAGTACTGCAAAGCAGTGAACCTAGGATTTTACTTTTCCTCCATGGTTCGCCACCACGGAGTGGATAGTCATTTTCTTTAGTTTCCTACTTTGTAGATAAGTATATGTGCTGAACTCTGTTTTGGATTCATTCTTAAAGAGATTCTCACGTTTTAGTTTATTGCAGCTCTTGGGAGAAGTTCGTCAGGGGTTTCTTTTCCTCATCTATAAAGTCCACATCGTCGACATATTCCATCTCTAGTGGCATGCCCAGTATTGACACCGGGGGAGGGGGTTGGGGGGGTTGGTCTTGTGGAGTTTTCCCGCACGGATTCCAATGCAACAACCAGGTAACAGGTGAAGAGCACAGGGGATAGACCATCTCCCTGAGGGGAGCCGACTGATGTCTCAAACGCGACAGACTTCACTGGCATGGCTAGTACACTCAGCGTGGCGTCTACAAGCAGTAGTCGCACTAGTCGTAGCTCATCTTCATTGCAACTGGCCTGCCGAAGTATATCTCGGATCCTTGAGCGCTTAATTGTGTGGAAGGCTCGTGACATGTCGATGACCATTTTGTGGAAATCCCAGTGTTTGTCATGACTACCGACACAGGCATGCGTTGAGACCATACACTGTCTGCGCAGCTGCGTCCACGTCTGAAGCCACTTTGACCTGACCCCGTGAAGTCGTCAATCTTGTCTCGGATGCGGCAAAGAGTAACATTGGATAGAATTTAAGTAGCACAATGGGCCACAGATTGGCTGGGTGGGGGTGGGGTGGGGGCATGTGGCTTCTTGGGGTTGGGTAGCACGATAAGGATGCATTGGCCTGCAGCGAGATGGGAAGGTGGCGCATAACAGCTGAATTGATTATGTGCGTGATCGGTTTTGTGATAAAGTCTCTTGCATATTTGACAGAATGTAATTGCGTTCCTGATGTAGTTTGGTGCGATCTTCACTTTGGCCACGTTGATAGATGTGCAGACGTATTGCTTTCTATTCTGCTGACAGTTTCACTACGAGAGGGTCGTCAGTATACCTAGTTCTGCGGTGCGAATAGCTAATGATTCCATAGATATCAGTATTTTGGTTAGGACTTCGTTTGGATCGGAGTTGGCGTCGAGGTTAGCTATCTACTGCCTGAGGGCTTTTTATATGACATTGAGTGTCAGTCTTACTGGTGGCCTTGGGTAAGTTGTAGGTGACTCTACCCTCTTGCCTGGTATGGGGTCTATGCATTAGCTCGAGCTGGTTTATATGGAGGCGTGCAATGACTGGCTTATGGTCAGAATTGAGGTATGTGCCTCCATAGGAACGAGCATCCCGAAGTATGGGTTTTGCTGCTGTCGTGCATAGTTAGTATGAATTTGATATTGTCGCAACTTTAGTATATTGCTTCGGTTGTTAAGATGCCTCAGCATGTTGAAAAGGAAATTACCAAAATGATATTTGATTATACGTGGGAAGGTAAAACACACCTTGTTTCACAGCGTGTCTATGCTTATAAACAGATTGATGGCGGGCTTGCCATCCCAGACGTACTAATTAAATGCATCTCATTAAGGCTAAAATTAGATGGTTTACTTCATGCAGATAGCCAGTGGACAAATGTGTCTAGATGCCTTATAGAAATGTTTATTGAACTATTTTCAGCTAAATCCTTTTTATGGTTTCCTAACCCTCCACCGAATTACATACGGGTTCCATCGATATGTGTGGACATTGAAACTGCTTTAGATATGTTTGTTCGGAAAGAAGATTCGTCCCTCTGCTGGAAGCATGCCTCCAGTCAGCACCTGTGGAGCAATAATCATATTCCACATTAGGGCAGAGTTTTGCATTACACTTCTTTTGGTAAACATGGTATTCAAAATGTGTGTGATATTGTAGATGTAAAACACGAAAATGGAAATCGCTATATGATATATCACGTGCAACATCGTTACGCCCCATTGATGTGCAACGACTTCTGAAGCGGCTAGAGGAAGCGATTCCAATGGAATGGGTTCTTCTACCGAAAGGGACTGTAAATGATGCACGGCCCATCTTAATTCTGGAAATAGTAGTACACGTTTTTCTTATACTTTAAGGAATAAGGGGTGGTACACACTTTTAATGCAGCAGAATATTACTATTCCAAAGGCTGTAGCAGCGTGGGGACGGTCCGAGCATTCTCCCATGAGCTGGGATGTGATGTGGAGAAATATCCATTCACCACACATACCTAATAAAGCAAGGGATGTTGTGTGGCGGTTGCTTCATAGGAAACTCTGGGTCGGTCCCCTCCTCAAGAAAGTAGGCATAGCAAATGTACAGAATGTTTGGTTACAGAATGTTTGACAGTCACCAGAATTTGGATGTACATTGAACAGATGCTTAGGGGGATTGTTAGTGTCGATATAAAAATAATCCAAGATACAATTCTATTTCATGAATTAGACACGTATAATCTGACTACTAATGCAAAGAAAATCTTGCTATTTTATTTGAGTGTGGGGACCTTTTGAAACAGTGTTGTTCTATAGCCAGTAACTCATATACAGGGCTTATCTCTAGCAGCTTTGAACAGTTGAAACAGGCTTTTCGTGCCTTGTTATCGTAGTGTCTTAAATGTGAATTTCATGACGCACTAACTAAAAATAGACCTCAATCTTTTGACGTTAAATGGTGGTCTGGTGAGTTGATTTCCATTTTTCCGTCAGATCTGATTATTTCCTATCCACCGTAATTGACAAATGGAATGATATATTAACTAATATATATGCATTTGCATACTTAGAGATGTGATTTTGTTTCGAAATACTTTGTCTAAGTACACAAATGCATATATATTAGTTAAAAAATCATTCCATTGGTGAATTATATATATATTTTAATTCTAACTGTTGAAACGAACCGGCAGTATCGGTGAGCTTTAGAGCGTGTGCGTGGGTTAGTGTGTTTGTGCGTGTGCGTGCGTGCGTGCTTACGTGTGTTCGTTCGTGCGTACATCCGTCCGTGCGTGCGTGCGTGCGTGCGTGCGTGCGTGTTTGGGCTGTTTCGTGAGAGAGTAAAGTCGATTCGTTTAAAATAAATGTAACCATTCAGTGGCTTCTTATTATAGATTGGGAATATATAGCGTACTTACAAATACTCATGTTTGCACCAGAATACAGTTATAGTTAACCCACTTCGATTATGTAGGTTACAGTATCGCTTCGCTGGGCGCAGTGTAATATGTTGACGTTTACTTTGTTTTATAAATTATCCCGCGGGAGGTTGACTATTAATTCATTTGTTCCCGGTCGACTGTGTGTCTTAAATACGCCGGATCGCTGTGTATTTCTCAGCTTTGCTCATCTGAGCGTTTGCAATTTTATTGGTATGCCATTGAGCTAGTAGCTTGGAACTGTTAAAAGGGAAATATCAAGCTGTTTTGAATTTGTATATTAATCGTTTGACCGGCATATATGTATTGTGTATTAATACACATGACTGCTATAATCGTGTGTTCTCTTCAAGTTATTCTATGTTTAATGTACTTTCAGTCAGTTTATTTTTTGGTATTATGGATTTCCACACGATCCATTGATCGTGTTATGAAAAAAAATGTTGTAGTAGTAGTAGTAGTAGTAGTAGTAGTAGTAGTAGTAGTAGTAGTAGTAGTAGTAGTAGTAGTAGTAGTAGTAGTACCAGCAGCAGTGGTGTTGAATTAATCATGTGATAACTATGCCCTGTCCCGAGCTAAGCTTCAAATCATGCTTGTCCATATAGTGTGATCTCTGCTCCAGAAAACTGCACACATAAGCTGTTGAATATTTTGAAACTAATTTGATTGAGCGTATATGGTAACAACAGCGCCCAGTCATATTAGTTTCAAAATATTCAACAAAATGTGTATTAATTAGAAAAGCCATTCAATTCGTACAAACTAACGGACTCTTGGACTATTAAGCGTTTGTGACGGCCTAAGTGGAGGCAATCATAGCGTAATTGATTATGACATCAGCATAGGGACATGGTTTATTATGATGTCATATATTCATCGATAATCTGTTATCTAAAATTAATCTGAACAGAAGCCATTGTTGCCTCGTAAAATAAATTTAGAATTTCAGAAATATGGAACAACTTTCCAGCATAGTTGAAACTATAATTGAAATCGGGCATATTCATTAGAAGTGAATAGCTCTTAAAGTATGATCGGCCCATTCTCCAGCATGTTGAAAGGAATAAGTGATTCCAATGAGTGGGCGTGGCTGGGATGGGTGTGTGGACAGGCGAGCGGCGTAAGGGTGGGGTGGCTATATATCGGTTTAATCTTGGAATTGCACGCTGAAATAACTCACATATCCTTATTTAGTCCATCTGTTGTAGGCAGCTGTAGTTATCATGGCCATGATATGCACAGGGTATATTATGTAACTGAATCACTCGTCTGTAGAAATACATCCATAGTAGGGCGGAGAACCTTCGGGCTTAGCGAGTGATGTCAGATGAAGATGAAATAGAATAGACCTTAAAGACATCGAGGTAAGTTGTACCAGAGCCCTCCGTAACGCTACCTACAAATTACATGTTAGCATACTATAACACGTGATAGATACTGCCTTATGTCGTTTCACTAACATGGGTCTATAAAGCGCAATCAAACTAGAGCCAAGAGTAGGGCAGTAGGACTTGTATTGTATAACATAGCAATTACTATCTTGATAAGGCATCATCCAGCTTTATATTTCAAATCACGCACACGACGTAAAATTAATTGCTAGGTTAGAAAAATGGATTACTATCAAGTTGTGTTGTCAATAACATCTTCTTCAGGACATGTACATTATTCCAAAGATATTGTCATACACAGCAATTATCAGCATAAGCGATACGCACCTTAGAAGAGATTGTGTGTCTAATATGCTAATATGCTATAGACCGTTCTATAGAATGGCATATACATGTTTATGGCAATCTTTCCAGAATCACTCCATATACGTCAGGTTGACTATATGGGAATACATCATGATACATATATTTATATCGCAACGGGCAACGAGGGCCGTCTTAATGTGTGTATGTCATTAAAAAAGCAAGCAAATGTTTACAATTCATATCAATCTAATAATGGGAATTCATATCGCATATTTCTGACAAGTATCCTAATTTTAACCAGAGACAATAATTAGAAAAAATCACATTATCTCAATTTTAAGACAATCATGCAGGCAAGCTATTTGATATTTTGAAGTTAATTTGACAGGAATAAGAGTCGTAAGCATCACCAGCTCCCAAGTACAGTATGTTTCAAAATAGTCAAAATAATATTTTTGACATGCGATATGAGCTGTGCTATGTGGGCAGTCTGTTCCAAAGATTAATGTTGGATTGTATATTAAATCAGCTAAATGGGATTTTGATTATGTATCTGATTGGCAATCATTGATTGGTTATTCGATCGATTGTCGCATGGTATTGCTGAAAAATCTACCGTACACATTTCCAAAGATGTCTGAATAGCTATAGAAAGTTCCAAATGAGCGCCTTTTATAGTGCATCACACATTTGATTCAAAATAGTTTACAAGATTTAAGTTCACGTAATCACATCACCTACTATTTTTAATTTTCACATCCATTCTGGCCATTATGCTTTTGTTTGTGTTCGCTTTATCGCATGACTGCATATAGCGCCGACAACCAGGTATCAGCAATTCCCTGCGTACTATTGCTCATAGACAGAGATTGCGTTGTGCATTTCAAACAACGGTTATTATTGTTACTCTGACCGCCGGCAGCCGGAAATCACGAGAGTAACATATGGCACGTTGCTAAGAAGGTGCAGCGTGCTGAATTAGACCTACAGCATGCAGTTGCAGCTATTTACTTCAATTAGCTCACGGATGTTACATTTTAAGATATGCATATAATTTGATATCTATATATGTAATAATTAACTTTAAATGTAATGTTTATTTGGAAACTATATCGTTAGAAATTAGTAATCGTTTTGAATTATTCACATATACAGGACAATTTCGTAGATGTAATTACTATATATTGAATTTGCAAGATTTTATAAAATTGAAGAGAATACTTATATGTGTACACTGTATATATGTTAGGCCATGTTCACACTAGTGAGTTAATGCTGAGTAATACCATAGTCAAGTATGACGTTACCCCGAATTAGCTCTCTCTAGTGTGAATAGGGCATTAGTCTGTCCCGTGTGCGAGTCATATTATTTTACGACAAGTGAATAATCTGGTGCTCATTCCCTTTAGATGAATTAAAGCAGCACATAGTACATTGTTCCAAATCCATTATTCCCTGAGTGAACTTGGAAGTTGATACAATGTCACGTTCCATTGATTAGTTGCGCAGGCACACCGGTCTATGACACGTGCATGCAATGGGTGAATCTAACCTGTCACTAATGTACATAATGGTTTAATGTATTATATGTAGGCTGATGTCACACATAAAATGTATAGTGTCCGTCATGAACTTTGAAAAGGTTGTGATGCGTACGAATTGTATAACACAGACTGCTCGATCCCAAATGGGGCAAAGGTGGGCAGAGCGTAGCAATAGATTGGCAGACCATAGCTACACTTGGATGCATCTTTTTGAATGACCGTTCTTTAAAGCTGGCAGTCACACTAAGACTCATACCTATGCTCATCTGGTCTCGGGCTGTATTTGCTATGGCCAATGCGTTTTGTTAATTTATCATAAATAGTTACTAGTTGAGTGTGGTCCATTACACTGTCGGATGAGAAATGCACAGATTTTCAATATCGGTGTATCTATACATGTATGTCTTTGAATAGTCTACACATTTTGAACCTAAACTTACAGGAAAACAATGTCGCCATACCAAGCAACACCTTTAATCAAATTAGTTCCGAAATCTTCAGAGCTTTCAAAGTCAGCCTATTCTGGTTCAAGAGCAAAGACACGCTGCACGTATGAGTTGATCATGCCAACTGTTACATTGGCATGTTACATTGAATATTGGGTTCGTATAGTCATATTAAAATCGTAGAAAACGCAAAATGTTCTGAGTAGTAACTGCTCATTTATTTATGCTGATTTCTTTGGTCCTACACAAGCAAGAACAGCCCACCTGTATCGGGTTATTGAGGGTAGATGCATAGAAAATGTAATCTGAGTTGCCAGTGTGTGTAAAATGTATTATACGAGGTTAGTAAGAGCTCAGGCAAGGTTCCAAATTAGACCTTACTCGTGAAAACTGAAAATGTTGATATACAATGGAAGCGAGTTTGAGGCACTATCTATGCCATATCTTATTAGCTCTAAGTTGTTCATAAATTCAGTATAGTAGCTTACCCTTTTGCGCATTTCTTTTCATCTGCAGGGATGTTCACTTCTGAATGTTCTGTCCAAGTTGCACACAAATATATTAGCAAAAGCATGATTGTAGATACAGAACGTTGTGGGGGGTCTAAATCATGGGTGTACTTGATATCTCAGATTTGAAATACACTATTGGTGGTCATTTGCATTCTTCCGAGCATCTCATACAAAGTATGGTCAATATGCGTAATATTGGACATGAGTCGAAGGCATACAGTGGTATGCAGAGCCATGATAATGTCAGTACACATGCACATGGTGGCCATGTTACTACACTATGTACCTTAGCGTGGCATGACTACATGCAAGCAGACATGCGCACGTGGCATCAGCCATATATTTATGGTAAAGTATCCAAAAGGAACGGCAGAATATAATGCAATCCATTGGGCAGAGAATGTAAATTTATATCAAACGTTAGTTCATGAATATCAGCTACGTTCAAAAGTAGTTATTTATATGCCACTAACAGATCTGTACAGATGCGGCACTTTAACTTGCTAACGACTGAGTCTTAATAGGTAGGTCATGTAATGCAATCACACGCTTACTTTGAAAACACATTCCCACATTGTATGAGCTGTGCGAATAGTGATGTGCAATTCATAAGCAGTGTTTCTTTAGTCACATAATAAATGCTTAAAATTATTGAAAGCGTTTGTACATTAACGATTACTTCTGAGTTAATACATTATAGTGCAATCAGTTCACTGACGCACGCATATATTTTCTTCTGAGCTGATACAGTATAGTACAATCAATACACCGAAGCACATATGTATGCTTCTGAGCGGATATATTATAATGCAATCAGTACACCGAAGCACACATATATTCTTCTAAGCTAATACATTATCATGCAATCAGTACACAGAAGCACATATATATGCTTCTGAGCTGATACATTATAGTGCAATCTGTACACTGAAGAACTGTATATGTTTCTGAGCTGATACATTATAGTTAAATCAGTACACCGAAGCGCATATATACGGATTTCATGATAATAATAATAATAATAATAATAATAATAATAATAAGTACATTTATATAGCGCAAAACCATGCAATAGCATGCTCTAAGCGCTTGAAAATCGACGGAATATAAATGTGTTGAGACTTGATTTGAAAGACTGTAGAGTATGACATGTTTTGATATCTAAAGGGGGTGGGGTGGGGTGGGGTGGGTGTTCCATTCATAAGCAGCAGTAAAGGAGAAAGTCTTCTGCCCATACGCTACCAGTTTTGCTTTCGGAACTTTAAGATTTCTGTTGTCTTGTTATCGGAGAACGCGACCTGGAGCTGTATGTCAGGTAAGTTGGCGCCGTGTTGCTTACATATTGGTAGGTCAAGCAATAAATCTTGTTACAGATTCTCTGCTCTGTTGACAGCCAATGTAAGTCACGAAGCACTGGGTATATATATATATATATATATATATATATATATATATATATATATATATATATATATATATATATATATATATATATATATATATATATATATATATATATATATATATATATATATTGATTAGCATATATATATGTGCTTCGGTGTACAGATTGCATTATAATGTATCAGCTCAGAAGAATATGTATATACTCTTCTGAGCTGACACATTATAATGCAATCTGTACACCAAAGTACATATATATGCTAATCAATACATATTTGCACGGTTGAAAAATCAAAGCATAAATCATTTCCAATATAACGAGTATTATGCCGAATAATTGTGAATTAATTCAGCTACACACGGTGGCTGGTTACGGCAACACCAGCTTCCAAGCAAATACTAATTTTCCAAATCCAAAATTAAGAAAAGAAGTTCTTCGGCGTTGAAAAGCTTATATTAAGTAATCTCTTCTCTTGGTTTCCCATTAGTATATTCAACGTCATAATATGAGCATACACTGTCCAAAGTGATCATTAAAACACATCTCTAACTCACACCTGTATCGATCATATATATATAACTGACAAACACACGCTGCGACAGCTTCTGCTCATACACCCACCCCACACACACACACTCCCATACCCCACCCCGCACCACACCACCCCAGCCCCACCCCACTCCCCCACCCCACCCATAACCTCTCCCCACCATTACCCGACCGCGATTGGATATCTCCACACCTTAGCGAGAGCAGTTCTAAATTACTGGTTAAACTGCAGATACTGGGAAGTAACTATGTATGATTAATCCATAGCCAAGCCAGCGGCAGAATGGCAGTAAACTCAATGGCCTGCCTTGGCAGTACGGTTCCAAGCCGCCTGCATAATTATTTATGTAGGACATTGCCCCAAGGCATTTCCCGAAAATATTGCTGATTGATAATATGTATATGAGCTGCTGATATATTTTTGAAGGCGAGTGTAATGGCATTTCTTTGTAAGATAATAACAAGAGCAATCGCAGAGTGCAGATCATTGCCCTAACCTCGTTCGGCACAATGCAAAGAGTGTTCACAGATTTTCCGGGATGTTTCTGATTTCCAGATTATTTTAGAACACAACTAAATTGTCTGAATTGTAGGTTATAGTCACACACAAATTGTACTGGTAGTTTCCGAGCAATATACCCATTATTTGAACCGAGCGCGATGCAGGTGTCATGCAAACGTCTGAAAATCAGTTTTATTGTATTAAAGCTTGAGCCGAATTTGATCAATACCTTTTTTAGATATGTAGAGCTCCGTACCCAGAAGCACACAGACACACCGATCCACATGCAATCCCATGTCATGAGCAGTTAAATATGGGGAGAGAGATGGCACCACCGATAAGGTCTCCTCTGTAAGTACAAACTTTGTTGGGAAACTAAGGCATCAAGATGTGCAGGCTGACATCCACATACAGAGGCAACCCTGATTATGTCCAACCTTCTTCAAACAAGAAACTGTGCTAGAAATCATCGGACGACGTGTTATTCCCAGGAGCTTACCATAGCTGCATAGCATGTACGTGGACTGAGTGCAACATCAAAGAGGAAAACCTTAGATGCAGACTGTGAACACTATAACATCGATAGTACATGTATTCAAGAGCCTAAACTAGCCAAGCAGTCAGAGCAGCAACTACAGACATGCCATAAGCTAGCACCCTTGGAGGAAAAACAGGCCACACACCGGGATATAGGCTTCGTAATTGGACCAACGGTCTTGGACCATGTCATTGGTTTTGGATACGGCACTGATCGCATTGCATTCATCGACTTGGAATTGCGGATACATGTTCAGGACCTGGCTTATGCATGGGATCTTATGGAGAGGGCACACTCCGCAACCTACCCAATCTCATCAGCGACACTGACACGCAAATATAATACAAACAGTTCCTCGGGGAGCTAATGTTGACGTAGCTGCTCTGATCCAGACGAAGCCCTCCTAAAATACTGAAATAGATTGAATGATCAGCTACCAGCACCATAGGTATTTTTTAAACAACCGAACTATGTATGCAGACGGCCATCTAGTAGTAAAACTGTCAGCAGTGCAGAAAGCGCGACGGCTGCCCATCTATCAATGTGGCTAAAGTGAACACCGCACCAAACTACGCCAAGAGTGCAATAGCATTATGCGCCAAATTAGTGAACGCTTAACATATCTTGCTTTTCAACAAGCAGACTCCCATCACTCACTGTGCACAACTCTAAAGGACAGTTTATCCTGACTGGCCAGGGCAAAGCCAAGGCGATTCGAGAATGGTGCAAGGAACAGTTCACTGAACACGATGATGAGCCCTTGCACCCGCTCTCATCAGACCCCAAGCCATTACTAATACCAATTGAAACAGCAGAAGTTGAGATGGCACTTAGCGCCATGAAAAATGGACCTGATGGCAGGAGCAATGAACTATTCACACATGCAGGTGCCATTATCTCAAAACCGATCACGTACACTAATCAATTCAGCTGTTAAGCACTGCCTTCCCATCGGCGCAGTAGGCCAAGGTTCCCTTATCGCGCCACCCAAGCCCAATAAGCCACCTAGCCACCCAACCAAGCTGCTGCCCATTCTGCTCTTCATCATGATATGGAAAAGTCTATCCTAATGTTACTCTATACCACATCTGAGACAAGGCTGATGCCTTCACCGGATCATATCAAAGTGGCTCCACACATGGACGAAGCTGCGCAGGCATTATATGGGCTCAACGCATGCTTGCGGCGGTAGTCATGTCTAAACACTGGGATTTCCACAAAATGGACATTGACATGTCACGAGCCTTCGACACAAGTAATTGCTCAAGAATCATACATGCACTACGCCAGGCCAGTTGAAATTAAGTTGAGCTGCGAATAGTGAGACTACTGCTTGCAGATACCAAGCTGAGAGCACGAGTCAAGTCAGAGATGTCTGTAGAGTTTGAGACATCAATCGGCTCCCACAGGGAGATGGTCTATCGCATGTGCTTCCATCTGCTACCTTGCTGCTGCATTGAAATCCGTGAGAGAAAGTTCTACAAGACCAAACCCACCAGTGCAAATCCTGGGTATGCCGCTAGCGGTGGAATATATTGACGATGTGGACTTCACAGACAGAGGAAAAGGAACCCCTAGACGAACTTCTCCCAATACTTCTCCAAATAGCTGCAAGCAAACTTAAAGTTGAGAATCTCTTTATAAATGGATCCAAGACAGAGTTCACCCACATGTACCTATCTACAAAGCATGAAACTAAAGAAAATGACGATCCATTTATGGCGGCTAACCATGGAAGAAGAGTAAGATTCTGTGCTCACTGCTTTGCAGTTCTGCTTAAAATGATGCACGCTGCGTCATGGGGATGATAGATTTCCAGTTCATCTGGAAGCTATGGATTCGCAGATCAAACATGCCCTTGGTGAAAAGACTACGTGTATATAACGCAACCTGCGTATCCTTGATGATGTATAACTGTAACAGATGAACAGCTCCAAAGTGAGCCCTAGACAAATTCCCTGCCTGCCACCGCAAACACATACGCACCATCAGTGGGCATCGATGGCCAGACAGCATAATTTCCAATTATGTGCTATACAAGATGTCTAATTCGTTGCCGCCGTCTGTAAAATTCAGCCTGCTAAGATGCTCCATGTTTGGCCATGTGCTAATGAGACACACCCGCACATATACCCATGGAATTCGCCCTACTCGCAGCCAGTAAATACAAAGCCAGGCGAGGACACCATTTCATATATCTGCTAAGCGTGACCTCAAGAAAGCAGAACTCGGACCACTCAAGTCAAGAATGGACCTGAGGAAGCCGAAAATGTTGGATGAGGACAAGACACAGTGGGAAAAAGCGAATAAGGACTGATTGCAGCTAGAGGGTATTTCTACAACTACAGCCGCAGAATATAGTAATCATACATATATGGTATAGCATGCATTATGACAATACATATCATTTATGCTCAAGTGCTGTATGCTTCCGGTTGATATTTCGGCATAAATTACAACTGTTTACCTGTATCTTTTTCTGGAAAAGTAGGTGTCAGATTGCAGGGATCGATCAATCCCAGCATTGGCAAAGCGTGGATGGAGCTTAGCTATTGATGGACGTGGCATAACAAAAACTGGATTCGTCCATTGTTCGACATAACCCATGTCTGTATTTCCAATATAAAGACCATCAAATCTCAACGTATACACATTCTCTAAGCTAAAGCAAACAAGATGCCAATTTCCATTGATCAAAATCTACATTACCTATCTGCATGCTTGCTCTAGGCAAACGTATTACATCAGGCATATATATATACATATATATATATTTATATATATATATATATATATATATATATATATATATATATATATATATATAAATAAATATATATATATATATATATATATATATATATATATATATATATATATATATATATACTTTTTTTTTTTTTTTTATCTGACATGTTATAGGAAATGGTAAAATACTCCAGAAATATAAGGACCAATTGATGTCACAAGTAAAACATATTTCTCAGTCATGCTTAAATAATTGATAAATATTGCCTAATATTGGACAGTCTACTTTTGTAGACCATTGCAAGACGAAGACAAATATTCTGAATTGGTGGACCTGTCTATAAGTGCATTTTGTGACCTTGGGAATTGTTCTTTAACCTTGATGGTCGTAAGACCATAATTGGGCAACCATTATTTTACTGGTAAATGTATTTTCCAGAGCAAATGTGTTCCAATAAATGGCCAGCTGTTGTTTACGTCGACATCTGTATAACCGTTTAAGTGGAAATGATAGGCAGCGTTTGTTGGTCTGTAACTTACTTAAATATGTTGTTTGTGGAACGTATAATAAATTCGATCTCAGTGGTACTTGATGCCATTACTTGAGCTGGGTTTCTTATGTCAATGTTATACATAGTTTCAATACATGAATGTAAGTCTGTATTTTCAACAATATTCAGCTGGGATCAATGTTGCTCCTTGTTTATTTGGGGCGTGATTAATTGCCTAATTTATTCTAGATTATGTAGGAACTTGGGGAAACATGTAAGACCCGGACTGGACAATATCAATATGGTACTGTGACTGCACGTGTTAACAGATGTTTGAAACTGATATAAATTCTCATCAATCGTACTGATTTATTAAAACACAGAAATACGGATCATTTTGACATGAGGATCATTACAATGAACACGATCTGTCTTTTTTGCACGATGACATAATAACACAATAACCGTTAATTTCGGGAGTATTTCACATGAGCAAGCAGGTATTACGACTGTCTATGAAATGCCATTCTGTGATGGGCACTCTCAGGGGGTGTTTGATCATGTGTTTAGACGAAGGGGAAATGATATGTTTTGGATGGCCTTTATCTAAACAATAGTAGGCCAATTGAAAACGCAATGAAGCTACCATCATATCGTCAATAAACTATACTATGTTAGAATATAACACTTCTCTTTATAAATTGACACCTTATTGTTGATAATAGCAATCATAGTTTTCTGGCAAAAACTGTCGACTTGGACATGTATATATCTGCCTGGTGTCATAACTGTTCATAAGACATTCCTTGAGTTATGTATTACTGGAGAAAGCATGCAAAAGGTAATGCATATTTGGCACGATGGAAATTTTCATCTCTAGCTATGGGGATATTCAGACTTTGAGTTGTTGATCCTATTTAGATTGAAAATACAGACGTCATTCAGGTCAACTATTGGAGGAATCCATTCTTAGCTATGCCCCGCCCATCATTAGCTAAGCTCCACACACGCTTTGCCCGTTTTAGGGTCGATCAATCCCTGAACTCACTGCATCACAATTTCATGAATAGTGCACAGGTAGGCTGTTGACTATTTTGATACGTAGTTAACTGAGTATTGTTGCTGAACACTACCCCAACATCCACGATTCAAATTAGTTTCAAAATATTCGACAGCATGTTTAGTAAATAACTAAGGCATACAATTCGTACAACCTCAGTATGTACCTTTTTTATGAGGGACGTTATTGCGTCAATAACGACGTAATTTATTGTGACGCCGCCTATTGGTGGCATAGTTGATTGTGGCGTCATATGATTGACAGAAAATTGGGATTCCTCCATTAACCTAAATGTCTACCAAATTCCAAATTCCAAATACAAACTTTAGATTTTAGATTGAGACCATGTTTATAACTGCAACACAGGTAACATGTAGCGCATTTAAAAACCAATTTGATTGTATTACAGATTAGTATCAATATATCCAACCCTATATTTCCTACATTTTACATTATTTTGATACTTGGTATTTCCGACTCAAGGATTAATATTACCGTAATTACAAGTATTTACCTTTTCGAAAGGCATGTATATGGCCTGTGAATGAAAGCAATCGATCAAAATATACAGATGTATGTACCACCTACGAATAATGATAAGCTATTTAGTTAATTAATCTGTACACTATCTCAGCAATTGTCCATACAATATTGTTCTGCGATGTATAGTAAATTATTGGAGGGATTCATTTCTTGTTATGCCCAGCCATTTCACGCTCAGCTCCTCCGGTCCTCCCAAGTTGTGTGCGTGTTGGGATCGATTTATATGCTTTGAATTACCAGAATCCCAAATTCAAAGTAGCTACAGGTAACCTATTGATATCGCCATAATAATTTGATTTGGCTCTGTTAATGAGTATGAAAGCAACAGTGCCTAGTTATACTAGTTTCAAAATATTCAACATGCAATGGCCATGACAGACCTCGATGGGTAATTCACCATACATTTTGGATGTGATGTCATCTTACATGTGACGCAGTTGATAATGATGTCATATACTTGAGCGACAGATTGGATCTGTCTATTGGTGCGTGAACACTACAGTGCCAATTATGAATATAATTCCGTATACACGTATCGACTAAATCTAATTTAAAGCGATGCTAATCTCATCTCAAATGTTGTATTGCACCGATAGAATATGGTTTATAGATTCCATATCATTCATATCCAGTCACATTCCCTGATCTGTATCGCAATTATCTGTTTTGTAATATCGAGTAAATGTTGAACAGTGATCGACCCCATTTTGTTTCCTCAAGCTATTGTGTGTGATGTCATGTACGCTCCAATGCATCACATTCTTTATTATGTAATGCTCGTCTCATTGAATATTTTGAAACTAATTTGACTGGAAGTTGTTTCTGCCATATGCTTACCCGTAGGATTGCTTTTATACCACATTGCCAAACTATAGCTGGCGCCTCTATGACTGAGCGTATATACCGAGGCAGACACACTACGGGTTTTCTGATTGGTTGACAAGTAAATCATGACAGCCATCATAGGGTGTAGAAATGTACCAACATTTAACTACTAAATCCTGAATATCTTTCCTTAGCGGCGTGATAAAAAGCTTAACGTTACCTGGATAGTGTATGACCGGCGTGTTAGATCACCTGGATAGCTATCAAGAGATGGGATTAGTTATCATTTAATATTCAATTATCTCTTTTTGAAATTATAGTTTGAATTATTGATTTTTTATAGTTATTAGTAATCATTTTTAATTTTTGCTCTCTGATAGATTCGAATGAGTTGTTTGTTGTAATTAATATCTTGTAAATTTCAACAAATGTGGAAAGTAAATCAATGCACTATGCAGATTGAATTAACAATTGAGGAATCCAGTTGTAGTTATGCCCCGCCCATCCATACATACCCATTTCAGATGAACCACGAATATAATTAGAAGATATTAATACTGTATGTACAACAATATATAGAACACTATCGTGTTCATGAATATCTGCTGTGTTATATGAGGAACACGGTGGATCTACGACACTTGAACGGCCGGGGTGTGGGGTGTTGGGGGGTGGGTGTTCCTTCGCTTCAGCCGAGGCCACAATGAAGCGAGTCATATTAGCATGATTTCAAGATGAGCTCTAAATCGATCGACAAACATTGTGCCAAAGTCATTATCCCTGATGTGATCTTGGGAGTTAATTCATAGCCACGTTCCCTTGATTAGTTGTATAGTGAAACATGTCTATAGCGTACACTTGCATTTGAGGCCAGAGACGGGTGATTCTTGAAGACCGGTGGCCATAGTTACACCGACTGAATTCAGCAAACATACTCATCGAACACCGACACGAATTTATCGAAGCCAATGAGCTTTTGTTAAGAGACCATCATCGTTACTAATTGTGTCTTATACACCAATCACTTCACTACGTAGTACTCTGAGTATGTGCATATGTTGTGGACAGACGCAACATTTTATTATTTCAAATATTTCATTATTTTTTAATTAAATATAATTGAAATTGTGCACTTTTCGAACATCGCATTTGACTTACCAACGCAATTGAATGTTAGCAACATTTTGACAGCAATACACTATTTCGGAAACCAGCAGCGTTATGGCATGGCTAGTAGGCAACATGTGGTACAGTTATACATGACTTCAGTCGTACGTTGCTACCGAGTGAATCTATTACGTGGCACTGCAATATGTGGATACTTAATTTTCAATGAGTGGCACGCAATTGAATGCAAGCGTGTCTGTACTATTGAAGCAGATATGCACTTACCATGTAACCAGAGCTTTCAGCACGTTTAATATTGTTCGTTACGAACACATGTTTGTTATTTAACGAAAGATTTGCATTAGCTACTTGTCGTGCGAACCTACTTTAATTGGCCAATCAAAATAGCGACTGATTGGCTCCTTTCAAAGATACTTCGCAGCGGTGTCTATTTCACGAATGTGTCTATTGCATGTCAATCAACTATGGAAATACATATAAAAAGCTCCAAGCGTAATTATTGGAAATATGTCAAAAATGCAGTTAATATGATACATAGGATCTGAAACTCGGTCCCATGTAATATCACTATTATCAACCGAGTCGAAAATTATCACTTTGCACGAGCTTTCAGCTCCTTTGTATATGTACAATACGCAAGTCGTGATAAGCAATAGCCTGTGGTTTTCAGGCTGCTACCATTAACAGCACCTTTAGCTATGCGCTATGGCCATATCAGTACAATACATACCTTATCTCGTCTTTATAACATGCAGACAGAAAAACACGTGTGGCCTCAGTCCGGTAGTTCGGTATTTGTGTCATATTATCCGAAATGAGCGACTAAATAGAACACAACTCGTACTAGACACGTAATGTAGTTATTTAGGCAAATTATCTTCATGGATACGAGATAATTATGTTCAACACTAGTTATTTGAATACTGCTAATATATAAATATGTATGACCAAACGCGCTCTAAGTTACTCACAGTGCTTTCCAGTGTATCCATACATCGTATGACATCATAATCAACTACGCGCCGTGTACAATGACGACACAATCAATGACGTCATGAATGACGTAGATACGTTCGTAAAGAACGATTGCTCTGTGACAGACTAAGCATTGCTGTACGAAGTTTATGTTTGTATTATTTAATGGTCATGCTGTTGAATATTTTGAAAGTAATTTGACTTGGCGCTGTTGCTGTCATATGCAGCAACAGCAGCCAGTGTAATTAGTTTCAAAATATTTAACAGCTTACCTGTAAAGTTTTCTGAAAATTGATAGTCAGGGAGATCAGGGATCGATCGATGCCAACCTGAGCGAGGTGTGGGTGGAGCTTGGCTGCATATGGGCGGGGAATAGTTAAAACTGCCACGGTCCATTAAGCGTGGTTGCGGTATCTTGTAATATAATGGCTCGCTTTGAAAACACGTTCACATAACCAATATCAGTTGCTATGGTGATAGTAATCACCGTAATAAACATTGTTCTTAGTCACACAACAAATGCTTAATATTAGTATTAATACATTACTTCTTTCTTCAGAGCTCAGAAAGTGTAATCCAAGCAGCAGACCGAGGTGCATCGCTATGCTAATCGATCTATGGATTCGAGACCGTAACACCAAAGACCAAAACCATGTCCAGTATAACAAGTATTGTGTCAGGTATTTTAGAAATAATCTGATTGGAAACAGTTGCTGCACCCCGCCAACAGCAACAGCTTCCTGTTAAATTATTTTCAGAATATTCAACAGCTTATCACTACAATTTCTTTACAATAAAGATATTAGGTCTTTAGCGTTAAACGTGTCAAATCAATTAATATCTTCACTCGGTTTGCCCATATCCTCCAAACGTGGCTTCTGCAGTGCTCTTGAGAAATGTTCATTTGCAGACGAAGAGATGACTAATGTTTGAAAAGTGTCCACTGGAATAATCGATAACCGAGCCAGTGAGTTTAATTGCGAAATTAAAAAAAAATAGTCTTCACTTGGTCCGAGATCTATGAGAAACGTTACATGTGTCTTGAACACATTCTAAGGTTAAATGATCACACATATCCGACGTCGGATTACTGCTAAACGTAATGATTAAAATACACATCTCTAACTCACACCTGTTTCCAGCTATCGATCCTCACATAACTGAGTTGCACACACTGGGACAGGTTATGCTGATCCCCGATAGCAATATGATGTCTCCACATCTAAGCGCGTACAGTTCTATATAGCTGGTTAAACTGCAGATACTGAGAAATAACTATTGTTGATTGACCCATAGTCAAGCCAGACGCAGGAAAGGAGGCACGCTGGATAGTCGACATCGGAAATATATTCCCACGGTTGGTACTACGGTATATTTTCCAGTAGCCTACGTAGTAACTTATGTATGACATTGTAGAAAGGCTTTTTCCTCAAAATACTGGTGACTGATCATAAAAATAATGATATGGCCTCGTTGGATATATCAGAAAGAGAGTTCAGTAAGTCTGTTTTCTATTACAAATATTAACAAGAACGATCAAATATGTCAGACACCCCCCCCCCCCCCCTCTAACGGCCTTTCGTTATTTAGCTGCGGGTAGCAATGCAATAAACACCCATCTCCTTTAGCCAGTCGGTTGGTCGGTCGCGCAGTCCGTCGGTCGTGCGGGTGAGCGTGTGGGTGGGCAGACAGGTTGGCGTGTGGGCAGCTTGGTGGGTGAACAGACAATCAGGCACAAATGCTTATACCGGTCTGTCGTTTTCAAGAGTTGTTCGTTTCGGTGCATGCGTGCAATGCGGGATTATGGTATGTAGAGTAACACAAGTACCTTAGTGCGACCGTGTAGGCAGACATATATGCTAGCAGGTCTACAGATAAGACATAGTTTGGCCAGCTGATCTGGGTCATGCCAAAATTATATCTCAACTTGGCATTCATTAAAATGCATTAGTTGGTATGAGTAGAAAATCGGTCGCTTGTACTATCAGCCACTGGGTTTGCACGGGGTGGGGTGGTGGTACATTTACAAACTTTGTCCAGATCTTAACTTCGGCATCCTCACACTTACACCAACTTGAAAGTCAATGGAGGAATCATATCCGTCGCCCAATTATATGACGCCATAATCCATTATGTCACCCATGGGCTGGCGTCACAACCAGTAGGACTTATTATAGCACCTTCATGACGCTCGAAAAGTCTGTCACTCACGAATTCAGTTACACATGATAGAGTTACAATTTAAAAAAAACCATTCAGCTGGACGTTGTAAACTGATTTGACTGGGCACTTTTGCGATCATAGGCAACGAGATAGCGCAGTTAAATTAGTTTCGAAATATTCATCAGGTTACCTGCAATAATGATTATTTTAATTCATGCTTGAAAATATATAAATTGATCCCAATACAGCGCAGGCTACCAACAAATTGGCGTGGGGTAGCTAGACATGTATTCACCCATTCCCATGGCATAGATCTGTGTACCTTTGACTGAGTAACCCAATCCGTTACATGTTGTGGAGAGGCGTACTATCTATACTAATCGAAGTGTGACATCCAATCTTACAACCACGTTGTGTCCAGTAACTGTCAATAAGCTATATCAACTCATATTTTTAAAGCCTTGAAAATATATTGAGCACCGCATGTGAAAGAACGCATATTGTAGCCGGAAGGGCGCCACCTCCTCTTTCCTGCTCACGATGGTGGATGTGAAGGGGGGGGGAAGGGGGGAGGGGGTGCGTGATGGCGGGATACCATTGTCAACTCAAGCATGAACTCCCAAGGGCGTTGGCACATTCATCCATCTTTTGAGAGATGTACCTCATTTCTTAACCAATTACTGATAGGAATAATCTGCCATACTCATAAATATATGTGGGTAAAAATTGTGTTAGAGCGGGTAAATTCACATGGTATTGTGTTGAACTCCTCCATAGAATCTCAAGCGTTTGGTTGGCCCATGGCTGGATCATGTGCTACGCAATCCTATCTTAGCAGCCTTTGGTACATAACCTACATTGGTTTGTGAGAAGAAAGGATGTACACGTTATTTTAGAGGAACATCATGCAGGTGGATCCTACCGCGAGTGGGGCTGCGTGTCCACTTCGCACCATGTATGTACGTGCATTCCTAAGTTAGGCACCTCACTCTAGTGGGGGTATAGGCGCCAGGAACCGGAGGGAGAGAGAGAAGGGCAGATTAAGAAGGGAGAATGCTCTATGGCGAGGACCTACCCTAACGTCTAGTTGGGTTATACTTAGCATTTAAGGTGTATTTGATTTTCTGTTTTGTGAGGTGCATTTGAGTTTCTGTTTTGTGATCTAGACGTAGTTGCTCGAGGTCAAGAAGAGAAATAAGAGAAGGTGGGAATGGAATCTTTTCTTGATGCCCTATCTCTGTTGAGTTGTGTATAAGCCAACAACGGCAAAGCGAGTAAGAATTTAGTAAATGCTGCTGTTGATATCGCGTGAGTGGCTACAGCACACCAGCTGTAGGCTTGTAAGTGTATGCGCCTAAACTAGTCTGCTTAGACTTTTAGCTTGCGTGTATACTTTATGCCGCAGAGGCCGAATACAATCCTAACACATTATGTTAGCAGTTCGTAGATGAGACCGGTGACGAGTTACAAGCCTCCCAAAGAAGCGTAACATGGTTGTACGCAGCAATAGTTACAGTAAATAACTGAACACTTCTATACAGCCAGATGCTGCTGAAATATATAGTGCCGAACACAAATGGATAATGATGGAAAACAGCACACATCGAAGTGGCTCGCTAAAACAGGTTGGTGGAACTGGTCAGGTGGGCAGAATGACACCGGGTCACTTTATGAGGTGGATGATCTCGGGAGAATCGAGATCATATGCCCAGAGTCCAACCGGTGAAGACAGGTATCGTCGTTTTGCGCACTCGAAGTATTACGAGGTGTTAATTGAGTTAAGGCAGCATGCAATATGTGTATGCACAAATACCTGTCTTATGTGTGCATTATCGGAACACTCGACACACAAGCAGAGCAGATACGTTACGAGGAGGTATCTCAGGTGAAAGCAGATACTAACAGGTCAGAGCTCAGCTGAAGAAAGCGGGAATCCTAACTCTGCACTCTCGACCGGACGTCGCTAACTAGCCATGTTGATGTTGCTGTTCGGATTGGCAACGTGCACCCTAAAGTTAGACAACTATGTTAACGCTTAGCACCTTTAGCATGCTAGCTTGCAAGTAAGGTGAACAATCTAACCAGGAATGAGAAGTAGCTGCATGCATTACAGGTAGTGAGGTGCATTTACTATTTCTTAGTTGGCTGTTACATTCCTGACGAGAATAGAAATGAGACAGCGTGTACGATCCTAGAGCACAATTATGCAGGGGTTAGTGAAATGTAGCGAGCATAATTGATCGCATATGGACACTGCTCCAGTTGCGTGGCTAGGAATTCGCCCACGCCAAAGCAGGACAAACAATTATTTCAAGTAACAAAACAATCTAGGGCGACTAGTAGGATGAGCAGCTGGAAGAGACATCACAATTACATGCCCAGCAGACTTACATATGACTGGGAAGATATGAAAGTAAGACCTTTGCAGCCATGCAAGAGGCGCGAGCTGGGTTTGCCGGCGGGTGCTGGAAGGCAGTTGTATGTATTGCTATCTGCTCCGTTAAATGCGACTGCTCGGTTAGTGCTGTGAGTCTGCTTCAAGTTGCGGGTGAGATATGCAAAATATGGTCTATATGTGATGAATTGGGGAGTTTCTTGAACTTGCCTATGTATGTATGCAGTACGTAAAATTACAAAGGGTTATAATTCTGCCGAAAAAATATATAACCTATAGTCATGTCGCGTGTGGTAATATTTCCTTCATATATAGCATGGGTACAATCTGTCCAAATGATATTTAGTCTAAGCATATAACAGCGCGCGGAAGAAGTGTGTACAAGGAAAGCACGAGTCCAGGCAATTCACCTTACCAGTGTATCCAACTATCTTCTGACATCATATGCCGTCATAATCAGATACGCGGCGTGTAGGATGGCATCGTAATCACTATGCCATACATGATTCTACCGTGCTCGTCTTTACCTCTTACTCGTCCAACACGCTGTACGGATTGTATGTCTCTACTATTTAATAAATTAGTTCCAAAATAGTCAATAGCTTACCTGTATAGTTCACTGGAAATTGATAGTCATCGAGTTCAGAGATCGATCGATCGCAACACGAGGTAAGGTGTGAGTGGAGTTAGCTAGACTAAAATGAAAAAGGCCCATAAAACCATTTTGACAACGCAAGTGCCAACGTATTCAGAAGTCGAAGAATAGCTTGGCTACCTAGTAGCTGTACACTCAAAGGGTATGAAAAAGTTGTTCCGGTATTAACATGTTACATGCGATTCCGGAATAAACAGTAATACCACAACGGTTAATCCACACACAGTTTACGGCTGCAGATCGTGGTGTTGTACTTATTAATAGAGAAATTCAGTTTTAGCCATGGCCCACTCCTCTATAGCTGAACTCCACCCACGATGTTGTTATAAGTCGATGCCTGCACTCTATAAATCCTAATTTCCAGAAAAGTGTACAGGTAATATTCAACAGCAAGTTTATTAAGTAGCAAATACAAAGAATTCGTGTTACTTGACTGACTAAATCGAATCATTCATTGATTACGGCATCGATCTAAACGTGACGGTGTTGATTATGATGCAATATGATTGATCGATGAACTGGAGTCATTAATTAGTGTCCTGCGATAGCCGAGATCAGTTAGCAGCAGAGCTCAACAGCATGGTGATTTCGGGCACCGGCATTCACTACAAACACTTTCTATTGTTCCTATAATTATAACAGGAGTATGAAATACCCATATGCTCATGTTTGAAATAATACATACATATACACTGTCAGTCATCACAGTTCTTTCCTTCTGCACGCGCTTGCGACGACGCGTGCTTGCACCTCATCTGTAACCGGTCTAGTACCTAGCCCAATACTGTTCCGATGGGGCCAGTACATGTGCGTAAGAAGGCCAGCCGTCAACGTGGAATATTAAACATATGTAAATACAAATTAGCGAGGTTATACTTATTAACCCTCTCTGACCCGTTTATGGAAGAGGTTTTGATATATGCGCCGCCCGCCGCCGTGATACACTATGGTAGTATAATCGATGGTCGATGTAGGCTGATGATCAGTATAACAATTGGGTCATTTAGCCTATTTATAGTTGATATAATCAACCATATGTGACATTATATTGTAGGATAATGATTAGCATAATTACCTGATCAGGTAGTGAAATAGCAAAGAATTAATAGCCGCATACGTTATCATAGAGGATATTTGACGAAATACGTGCATTTAGATCAAGAGACCATGCTGTCGAGTGTGGCAGATGTTAGTTCACTTAATTTCTGTTAAAGTGTATACTAATTCAATACGGTACCATGTGTCTGCAATTAAATTAGCAAAGGTCACAAAAATTAAGGAATACAGTTTCTCAGTCAATCATATGACGCAAAACCAACTATGCGACGTGTGTGGTGACGTCATAATCAATTACGCCATGATGAGGTAGCTAAGCTCGTCGCAAACGCATAATTGATAACCGACTAAACGCTGGTGTACGAATTGTATGTCTTTACTCTTTAATAAATATGCAATAGGCAGCAACAACACCCAGTCAAATTCGTTTCAAAATATTCAACATCTTAACTGTACAGCTTTCTGGAAATTGAGATTCAGGGAGTGCAGAGATCTATCGATCCCAGTACGGGAGAAGCGTATCTGAGCTTAACTAGGGATGGGTAGGGAATATCTATGACTGGATACATCCATTGAGTCAATAAAATAATAATGGATGATGCACTTTGTGCCGATGGCTGGAACATAGCAGGCTATCTTTTTCAATTAATAATAAAATTGCACTACACTATTTAGTGTAGGGAACTGATGTAGGTGCCGGCCTCTCCAACATATGCGAGCCGTCATACTATTTACGCATTGTACTGTGATACTGCGCAAATAACATTTAGTGTACCCTGGTATCCCGTATGGGTAATACTATTGTTTCTTGACTTACTATTATAACGTGGACATATGTGGCTACATAACAATTCTCCAACGTGTAATGTTCGTATAACATATTGTGTAGAAAATACAGCAAAAATAACAATTTAATCGCAGAATAGCTGCTCATTTGTGACGGCATTTATTTTAAATATGATTGAATTACCCTCCGCAATATAATTTTTGTTATTCGGCAACTGATAATTTCAAGTAGTTTCAAACATGCAGCGGCTGAATACACAGATCTTACCTTACTGTTGGTAAATAGATCATATTGTCAATTCATATTGATTTCAAATGGATAAATACAGCAGAAAGTGGTGACCAACTGATTACACTATATCAATTGAAGTTCTACACACGAGTTATACAGAAATGAACGCAATTATGTATGCTGTTATTCCACCAACATTGAAGAGCACCTAATGTAATTGGCAATGGGGGTGCGTGCACACGCGCGTGCATGCGTGCGTGCGCCTGCGTACGTGAGTGCGCGATATTGATGGAATTCCCAACACTAGAACTGCCAGCGATGGACGCATTCAATGGAAGAGCCATCCCGCAAATTCAGTAAAACACGCCTGAATATATTGGAAATACTGCTGGTATAGCTGACCGTATCAACACACCATATACTGGAATACAGCCCGCCACCATGCGTTCACTGTGTAACATGTGTATTAGATATATACACTGATTGAATCACTGATCAAGACGGAAGCGATTGAGGAAGAATATCTTGAAAACAGAGACTATGTGACGCGGTTGTTCTTATATATCCATGGCAATGGTGTGAAGATACAAACATGGCTGCGGTCAGAAATCAGTGTTGTTGTTCGGATATTCCTCCTGTTGATAGGAGCGTCATGCAGCTCAGCAGCCTAGCTCCCCCACCCCCACCCCACCCCAGTGTTTTGCATTATGTGCGAACATGGAAACACCTTAAGCTCACATATTACCGTATATCAACTGATATTGGACAACGACGATAACATGTATGCGAGTGTAGTGTCAGCAAACAGGAATCAGCACCAGGTATGCGAGTCTGCATATATCAAATATGCGCAACAGCATCTGAAGCACTGCTGTACTCAAATTTATAAACAATCCAAAACCACATCCAACTCTCCTCTATATGGGACCCTATCGTGGACAGTAATGTATTGACAGAGCAAACTTCAATGTTGGATAGTCTCCAATCATTAGAATGAAGCATCCATATGTGCAACCAGGAAGTCGTCCAGAGGTCAAGACTGGGATAGTATCGAATGCCATACGAAGATGATGATTTGTTTCTGGTAAATGCCAGGATATCGGATGAAGCAGGATTCGTAAAAAGATATTGTCTTAGAAAAAATATGTTATTGTTATGCCAGTCTTTCCTTCACATGTGATTTATCGTAAAATCACCATGGCCATTGTCGCTGTGTGTGGCCTTATGAGTTGTTTGTTGTGGGTCACGAAAAATAAGACAGAAACTACATAACAACTTCAGTGTCACAATACACGATGATGGAATTGATTCATATACTGACATGTTCGCATATATCACGGCGAAGGCATTTGCAGATCCTATGGGTCTGCTGTGTAATCTAACAACAAGTGCATGTTTAGATTTATACAATAATCTTACCGAAATTGTGCAAAGATTTGTATTTTGCTACACTATCATAAATCCACTGAGCGATCTTAATGGTGTATGCATAATACATGTGTCCAAACATCAATACTAATTGAAAACACCCCTTCAACCCAGACTGTTCATTATAAACATAATATGTGTGATACTTTCAAAGCCGGATATATTTGAAGAAAATTCGTATTCGCCTACTCAGTACTGACATAGTAGGTTGTTGGGAAATCAAACAGGCGACATATCTGATGGATACATTCGCGAACCACCCCAAGTGATGCATTAAGATTGTGCAAGTTTAATAATGGCACTATCCTCAAATATTGTAAGCAGTGTAGAATGTTTAAAAACCGAACAGCCCTGGGTGTAGTATGCAGTTTAAGGTGTTAATGTCATATATGACTTTTTGTAGTGATATGAGTATGATGTGATATAACGAACCTGCTCCAATTCCATGTACATATTTGAAATTATAGCATTACCTCAAATGATTCAAATGTTCAGAATTCATAACCGAATAGCATCATTGGTTCATGTCCGTGTTCATTAACCATGTTGTGCTTAGACATGATCATGATATGCCAGAGTTGGGATCGTTATACCACTGGCACGTGTTTATGTTATGACAACATGTGCTATTTGAAATAGTCATACACGTATTCCTGGCTTAACATGTATACTACCATAGAAGCGGAATAGAACACACCTGGTGACAGCGCCTATCATCAAAGACCGCAAACACCTCCACCAGGCCAACGCCACAAGACAGACTTGCGGCGTTGGTCTGCTGGAAGCATGTGTGGGCTATGACTCTAGGTACCATCACCAGTTGTGTGCTCAATTCTGAAATAGTCACATATAACAATTAGCATATGCTATAATACTTAATGACTGTGACTTCGGATTATGCAGAAAGTATGCTATTTAGCATGTTTTCGTAGCGCTGCATACCGTATTATCTTGTTATTTAAATGTATTTGACATCTGTTGTGTGTGGTGCCATCAGGATAGACGAAGATTATTCCATTCCTGTTTTCAGTTTTAGTGTGCATGCATAACGTTGATAATGTTGGCTTGAGGTAAATGCGTATCAAAGTAACATGCAGAACGGCGATTTCGTGAACACCAATGAATGAAACGTGGACCACTTTCTTCGTTGGTAAATTTGTTCATGCATATGTATCATAGTTTAATGCGTGACGGTTATTTAAAACTATCTGATCTCTGTACAGATCTTTAGATTGATGAGCCAGTATATAGAGCGGGCGATGAGAGAGTGAAGACAAATTAACTTTTCTACTGCTAAACATGATGGTCTAGTGCCTCCATCGAATACGCCATTATACCAAATTGTGGATACATCTACAGTACATATCCATTCACTAGATAGTGTAATATTTAATTTCACAAATACGTAAATTGATTCTCCATATACAGTTTGTAAATATGGGATATATATGCTACCCGCAAACCTACCAACTAGCATGTGGTACCCGAGCAAATATTTGCAGATGACCTTTGACACGGTGCAAGCGTATTTTGGATCACATACTTAATCGTGAATATGCATTACATCGTCGTCACAACGCGTCATCAAATTAGGACCAACGTATAGGCCACTATACACAAGTTAAAGTAGTTTATACGTATATAATGTGTATTTATATCATGCCGGGGATATCCGATTACCAATGCTGTGTCGTGTAATACATGCATGTTGTATGCATAATGAAATATTGTATAGGATCATTTTGAACGATTATAAATGGATAATTATAGTTTGTATTGGTAGAATAGACGAGCTGCATATAATTAGTCACTGTAAGGTAAGTTGATTGCTATTTGCCGGAATCAATCTAGTTTTGTCATTTTTGTAAATCAGAATGAATGATTTTAGTCATCCCCCACCCACCCACCACCCCATTTAGATCTTAATTCTGCTAAATACCATGAAAGAATGGCTGGATCTTTTACCCTTTTTAGGCTAGGAACTGGTTCCCTCTTTGTTATGCAAAATACGAACTCTGCGGTAGTAAGATGCTGTTGAGCTTGGTACAGTGTGATCATAACATAAGCACGCAGTATTTAAACGCAGCACAGTTTTACAAGACAACTGGGTGAAAGAAATAGTAAATGGCCTGAATAGATTGTATAGAAAGCAGTTCTGTGATTCAGACCAACGTGGAGTCGAATGCTATGTGTGTAATTGTGGTAAAATCAGGAGCGTACGTGGCAGGTCGTAGTCCACCTAAGAGTACGTCATGACGGCTCATAACCATTGTTTCTAGTTCCCAAATATGAATCGCCACATAGTGAAGTAATTGTGATAGATGGCTATGTACGTGGTTAACGCTCTTGTCATAATAAAACAAGAAAGTGGGAGCACAAAGTATGCCAGGAATGAGCACTAGATGAGTCCTGTCTAAACAGAAATGTCCACATGATATGTCAAGAGGCATAACTTGCATGCTGATTCCAACCTGTTTAATCTGACCATTTGCAGCGTGTGGGAAGAATACTGTTGACCCATCAAAATAGTTAGATAGAAGGAAATCCCTAGGAAATCCCTCAATGACGTCAGTAATGCAGTGTTATATGGCGATCTGCGTTTACAGTATATATGGGCGTGCATGCCATGACTTAGTTACGTTCTTAACCAATAACGCTTGAAGCAGGTAGTATGAACGTGTAACATCAGTTTGATATTCATTTTAGTCTGAAAATGAAATATAATTCTTAGTATTAGAATGTGAATAGAAATTGTTAATTTCCAATTTACAGCTATATCAAGCCCGCAATACGGCTCTTACATCGTAACTATTAATGTATATAGTGTGTAGTTGTATTAAGCCTGCAATATGGCTACTACTTCATGTGTAACTATTAAAGTTTACTTATTCTTTCTTTATAAAAAAAGGTGCTATTGTTAGTTATGAAGTGTTAGCTAATTGATACTCCTATAGAAGAAGCAGCGAAGGCAGACCACCTTCCCGAACTCCATTTCGATTCCAGAATCGCGAGCGTTAATTAGAAAAATATATGACTCAAAATTGTTCGCGTTGACTAGGAAAGAACGAAACATGTATTGACATATGCAACTCGTTTATAGCAAGTCGTGTGCATCTTCATTCAGCATCACAGATACATGGTGGAATCAGTTGCACTCTATATTGAAGTGTGTGTCTTGGAACAGGAAATTCGTATTTTGAGATGGGGAAGACCTTCAATGATTTTCCCTCGTATACATAGAAAGTGAAACGGAAAAAATAGCATGCCGGTCACGAGTTAGGGTGTGTGTGTCTGTCCATTCAGAACATTTAATTTGACAAAATACATATAGCGTTATATGAACATAATAGGATGCGGCCCCGTATGCAAACGAGAGGACATTATCAGGCTATGCAATATGTGTTAACAGGGTACGGGTGCATGATAAGTGGATCTGGAATACTCCCTCATTGCAGTGGCCTTATGCAACAAAGGTATGCGCATTATTGTATTCAAGAGCGATATCTTAATCACACATAATTACCGGAGTTAGACACTTATTTACCGAACGACTATTGAACTATTGCTTATGTGACATACCTCAAACCGAACTATATGTTTGCTTAAATACAATATCCGTTATATGGTGTAGTCTGTGTCGTCATCACACGCCTATTTTCCTGGAAATCTTTGGAAGAACTCTCAAGTGCACTGTATTGACTGGCACTCCGTTGCAGCTACGTAGTTTAGAGATTGAATGGTAGAGTTGTTGAAGTCCTCATGGAATTAAGGAATCTTGAATGCACTATGTGTTCAACCGACTGACAGAACACAGACACATGGACCCCAGACTGACATTACCGATCTGGTGACTTACAGAGAGACGAACAAACTAAGCAACTAACAGTAGTTGTAGACCGATATATAGAATCTAAAGATAACGCTTCCCGAACCGTAGAATGCCCGTAGCATCCATATCTACCTTGGCTGTGCAAACGGCAGTATGCCCATTACATATGCACACATCCAAAATTGTGAGCTCCTATACATTATCGCAAATATGTATCCTTCTCAGTAATACATACACTATTACTTGAACTGGCTTTCTTTGGTAAATGTTGTGCATGCATTCAGCTACGAATGCAAGTCAATATCTTCAATATCTTCTAGCAATGCTTCTGTCTGTTCGTTTTAGTGGAAGTAGGATGTGAATAATTACCAAATCGGTAATCGATCACAGCGACTATGCTTGACCTTGGAGAAACTCGCAGGAGCATGGCTAAACCACACCAATTCGTCAATGTAACTGTGCACGTACATAAATGTTGAGACATAGTCCGTTTTTAATTGTATGATATATGACTTACTTTTCAGTGAAATAAGTATATTTCATTGCTTGCCAGTGATTACTGATGCTGACTTAAACTGTTGAATATGTTAACCCTACTATGCTTAGACACTAGTGCTGCTATGATAGTCAAATTAGATTCAAAGTCAGTAAAGCATGTGTTAATATGTAACTGATTTTTTAAACATCTCCTTTGGACTCGGTCGGCCGTTTTTTGGACATTTGGTACAAGTAGCAGCATTGTGTCATTTGAGCACCATCAATGAAATGGAATTGGCACTCGCATTTTCTTACCATACGCATATTGACTCGTGTTACAGAATTATCCCCATTCTCGTGACTGACCTTGTTTGCCGAATGTCTGAGCAACGTGTTAGTGATAATAGTTGAAATTGGAGCAATAATATATTCATGTGTACACATAGTGTAGAGGTGTCATTAGATTTAATTAGCAAGAGCAATAGATTCGATTATTTATAAGATATGCCGGTCTCATGGTAATGCCAATAGAGTCTTACCCGCCAGTTATTGGCCCTGGAGACTTTGCTTTGACAACGTGTCGAAAGATCTTTATTGACATAATAAGTTCTTGCACTCTAGATCCTGATTTAGCAACATCAATCAGTTGTGTTATTCAAATAAATACTACAACATATATTGTCAATCAATGGATGGGCCAGTCTCGGGAAAATAAACCTATATTTTAGGTAGCAGAAGTTGATATGGGTGCGCTTATCTAGTGGCATAATAGTGAGTGAGAGAGTGAGAGAGAGAGAGAGAGGGGGGGGGGGAGAGAGAGAGAGAGAGCGGGTGGGGGAAAGAGAGAGAGAGAGAGATAGAGAGAGAGAGAGAGAGCGAGAGAGAGAGAGAGCGAGAGAGCGAGCGAGCGCGAGAGATAGAGGGAGGGAGGGAGGGAGGGAGGGAGGGATGGAGGGAGGGAGGGAGGGAGGGAGGGAGGGAGGGAGAGAGATAGAGACGTGCGTGCGTGCGTGCGAGCGTGCGTGCGTGCAGATAGGCAGGCAGGCAAGAAAGAAAGCAACCAAGCAGAAAGACAGGCGCATGGTTTGTCTGATGAATATGCATATTCCGCTACAGCAATGGCGCGTATTTGTTATTAGCTTTCCTTTTTTAAACATATTAATCCAGCGGATAAGCACCAGCTTTTAGCAGAATTGCTCACATTGTGATAAAAGCACCAACATTGGTACATTTGTACCTTATTGTATACAGCGTCAAATGAAAGCAAGACCCATTTAATATCTGGTATGAGATAGGAGGAGTTAATTTTTTTAATACAAATGTGACATTGCAGGAAATGAACGGCCAGTAACAAGAACGTGCAGAATTACACAGTATACATCGTATGTGTATGCTGCATTTACATATGAGTTATGTTAGCCGGCACTCTATCTGCAGTAAGTTTCACATTGACCAATACAGTGCCCAGTATAGACAGGTGTGACTGATAGATGTATACTCGAATGTGTACGTACGTTAATATCACAATAGACTTAGCCCGGATTAAGCCTTTAATGAGAAACAGTTGTCAAGACAATTTACATATTTTCAATTTGAATGAGCATGTGTACACCAAATGTAAGGTGACCACTTACAAATGAATTGATCCAGAGTTTTCAAATATATTGGTTTGGTATGCAAATTGATAGTTCTAACGACACGTACTGAAGCCGTTTTGGCTATATTTGTCATTAAAGCACTAGACATTCTAGAATGGGGTATTTCCTAGTATTTGATATCAATAGATAGCAGACATTTTACTTATCATTTAGTGCATGCTACATCTTCAGATACTGCATTCCTCGGCATACGATTATAACCCTTATTTTGAAGTTAACCCTTTCAACACCGAAATCATAAAATATCAATTTCAAGACAATGTAATAGGTAATACTGCTGAGTATTTCAGAACTAATTTGACTGGATATGTTCTTGACTTAGGTAAAAACATTTCCCCGTCAAATTCTTATTTTTCGCAGAATGTTTCATAATTTGAATTTATTTATTTTGCGCTCGGCCTTTCTGAGTAAGAGTGTTACTGCAATTAGTGTATATTTTGTCAACTTTCTCGAATACAACACACCTGTTGATTACGCGAAACATTCATTTTAGCTTTAATGAGCCATTATAAGAGCAGTGTTGTCTGTACAGTGCCGTCTAAGCGAATTTCACCTGTTTGTTTTTTCATTTCTAGTCGTATCTGTCAAGGGAAATATCCAGAGTGGGTCTTGCTTTTATATGCTTCTACACCTATGAAAGTACTTATGTACCAAATTCCATGCATTTATCATGTTTTGAATAATTCTCGACCTTATCCGCTGGACTATATGAGAGGTAGTCTCTCTCCACTCTGAATTACACTAAGTATACAATAGTACCGATGATTCATAAATACATGGCCATTTAGTAGTGACTGTACTCGTTGACATGGCCACACGGACACATTTACAGACCAAGCAAATATCTTGTATAATGAATTAGACCGTGTACATTTCTATTCAGAATCTCAGTCGCCTAACGGAAACGTGTTCCAGCTTCAATGCATTGCATGTCTGAGAACAGGAAATTAGTCTTTTCTAGATGAAGATGACCTCAATTAAGATTGCTTCAATGTCTCTATTTAGATGACGTTCAGCACAAAATGGTCTGTCAGCGATAATTTAAGTAGAACATCGCTGGGAATATAAGGCTATGCAAGTCAAGTGGACTGCTACATTCTTCGGTCAATTTACAGTTTCCGTTTAGATATCTGCATCCGCCCCATGTTTCTATCTCTAGTCATAAGCTCAGCGGTCTGCCAAATTAATTCTTGGGTCCAGTGGGCAGTTTAGCCATCAATCATACGACGGCATAATTACCTACGTGGGGCGTAGGATGAAGTCATAATCAATTACGTCATGAACGGCGTATGTAACTTAGTTACGAACGCGTACGCGATGACGGATGTTACAGGAATTGTTTTGCTTTACTATTTAACAAAGATGCTGTTGAATTATTTAGAAACTAATTTCATTAGGCGCTGTTGCTGCCATAGTCAGCAACAGCACCAGCCAAATTAGTTTCAACATATTCAACAATTTACCTGTATAGTTTTCTGAAAATTGAGATTCCGGGAGTTCCGGAATTGACCCAAGTATGGCTGAATCTTAGATACAGATGCATAGCTAAACTGGATTCCTTCATTCCTGGGTTCAATTGGGCACGCGTAGCTATATCCAGTTGTCCACCGTTATCATAACTTCAATGATTACCATTTATTGAAAATGCATTCCAATTTTCGCTCAAGAATACAGGGAATATATCGATGGCCGCGGGGTGTATTGTTCAGAAATGACACACGAATTAATGATTATAGGCATATGCCAGTGTTTAGTATGTGCACTTGTCTTACGCGAATCTTATATTGTAGCACTCGCCATAGTCCGCTAGATGTCCTGGTACGGATGCGTGGCGAGTGATATAGTTTTAGTTTGATATTCACAAATGAATGCACGGACTTCTAAGTTTCTTACCAGCACGCCCATACCCCAGAATCACGAGTGCCTTATTTCATTAGTATTCCACCAATATAGTAGTAGATCAATTTGCAATACATAAATTGTATATAATTTAAATATGATGCTATTTTTAGTCAACCATATTACACGCACGCGCGCACGTAAGCGCACATGCACGCACGCACGCACGCACGCACGCACGCACGCACGCACGCACGCACGCACGCACGCACGCACGCACGCACGCACGCACGCACGCACGCACGCACACACACCCTGGCATTGACCCATACATCCAACATGAACATTCATATGTCCTGGTATATGTTTATCAATGCAAGATACTGCCCGTCGTATAATTCCAAGTGTATAGCAGCAATGTGGCTCTATTTGGGCAGTGATTAGTTCAACTGGCTTACTACACCCATCGACGTATCTTATAATATTGGGATTAACGTTGACCTGTCTGAACACTCCAGAGTCAATGAGTTGTGTTTACCTGTTAAACGTATTTTTCAAAATAAGTGATATACTGTTCGATATTTTGAAACGCATTTTTCTGGAGATGATGCTGCCTCTGGTCTTTCTATATGCGCGCATAGCATTTGACATACTGGAATATCAAGGAATGTTTCCAAAAATAAAATAAAGTGTATTATTGATTATTGTGAATATAATTTGATTGGAAGACCTTGACGCCCAAGGCAGCAACGTCTTCCACACTCAAACCATATTCAAAATATGGAACAGAGCATTTCTAAGTTACTAAGTACGATATTTCTATATTTACTTTAGCTTATTTTTAGCTGAACTACAATGTGCATTGTATCGCATGAATATACTGTCAAAGTTCGTGTCTTGGTGAACTCTGCTTCACTGACTTCTCTGCGCCATTCTGTAGGAAACATAAACATGTAACAGGCAGTTATTTATTTTTGGATATTTTCCATACAAATCTGCTCTGATTAATCTTCTGCCAGTAGATGATGGCATCATCCATTACAGAATATACAGGTTAGTATCGTTGATAAATGGTCTCATTTTCTTGGCAACGCCATACGATTCCATAACATAATAGCAGAAGGGAGAAAAGTTATGGATAATGTGTATCATATTAAAACTGTATGGTTGGAAAGTATTGTTGAATACACACAGTGTATTGGCACATTCGCGTCCAAGGTATCTCCTTGCATCTGTTTTATGGTATGCCTCTTGAGATGCATATTTCGTTTTTCTCTAGACTTCAGAAGCTGAAAGGAATCTTAAACATGGTGGTGAATATTCCCCATTCAATCATGCAGGACTTCTCTTTTTCCCATATGTCTCTCCTCTCCGGCATATCTGAATGCATATAATGCCAGATGCCAAACCTGATAATCCTCATTTTCAATTTCCCTGATACCCATTGCAATGAGCAGCGGCGCTGACATCACCGGGTCAAGAGTGAAGCATTGCATGTATTAATACTCGATCTTGTCAACACAGTATCATGGCAAATTGGGTCTCAAGTGAGCAGAATAGCATATTCAAATACGAAAAATAACCAACCCATAAACAAGTGTTGTCAGTTTGGCAAAACAATCTGTGTACATGCGCAGAGTATCGTGTCAGTGCTACTGGTGGAATGCTACTGGACGCTGTTCTACATAGTATTGTTAGCTGTTCTTAGATAGACTATATAGCTCAAGAACCATGATAACGGTACTCTGAAGACAGGTGTGCATGCGCATTTGGATAGTGATACCTATATCAGTAGTAATGCTATCGACATCATTTATATATGTACAGATTGAAGAGATTACGACGTGTATCACACAATCGCAACCTTAAGGAATATATTTGTTATTTTCATACATTAGTTGCCGAAACTTAAGATGGGCATTTTCTATGAAGATACCTGCCAATTACATGAATATTACAATATCTCGGGAAGTATTGAGGCTAGTAAACCCCTTATGAAACGCAATTCGCAATTTGTGTGTGATAGTGTTAGATGACAGCGAGAAAAACGTTTAACATATGACGTCATATGCCTCATCTTGGAATCAAAATTTAACTAATGTATCACATATCTAAATAACGAAGATATATATTTATAATTTGAGCACATAGCTTACATTTATATTTTGTAAAACGTTATGGTCTGTAGATTCTCATGTGTACACAGTAGTATAGATGGTATGATGTTTCCCTTTAACCAGTAGTTGCCTAAGCTGACCAAACACGACCCCAAGTCTTGGTCTTGATTAATGCCTATTTGCAGACCAAGAGAAGGCGATATTTTAATATATACCAGAGGAATAAATGGCTTGATAACCGAGACAGTATTTTCAGTGGTAAATTTCCAAGAATAGTTTTCTCTATTCTTGCAAATGGACAACCGATCAACAAATGATTTGATTTTCGTGACTATATTTAGCCAATGTATGGTTAATATATGCTTAGAGAAAGATATTAATCAGACAGTCTAAAATATGCACATGGAAAAAAGGCCAGCCATCACTGCGTCCCCGATATGACGCAAAATTGAATGCTGTTATTCATCTGCTCATATTGTGATTACCAGTAGGCATGTGTGTCGGGGTATGGAGATACTTAACATTTTATGACAGATAAGGAAAAATGGAATTTTCCACTTTTCTCTTACTGGTACACATGATTTGAAAACTCAAATATCAGACCCGTATACTTGCTGGAAATTGCTAATTTGTAGGAGAATTGTCACTCTGTACGGACCTGTGTAGGCCGACAAGCATGCATACACTCAGAGCGGCAGGCTGGCAGACATGTAGGTGGGAAGGTGGTCATGATGCACGCAGACAGGCAGGCAGACACGCAGACACGCATGTATTTCTGATGAACCTGCTTATGTCGCAATAATAGCGGATGATTCCTGTTATAATTCTTGCTGAGTTAGTCTAAGCTTACAGCATTGCAGATAAAGCATACGTACACGACTATTTACTAGTAAACCTATCAAGGCCTATTCCATAAGAGACATGCACCAACTTGCTGGCCCAAGTGACAAGAGATACATGGAGACCTTTATTGTATAATGAACTCGACCATATGCATTCCCATTCATCGTTGAAGACAGGAAGCTGGTTCCAGATTCACTGAATTACATGTCTGAGAACAGGAAATTAGTCTTTTTTTTAGTCGAAGATGACCTCCATTAACTTTGCTTCGACGTGTCATCCTTTATCCTTTAGCTATGCCTCGCCTATCTCTAGATAAGCTCCACCCACACTTTTCGCATGTTCGGATCGATCAATCCCTGCACTCCATAAATCTTAATTTCAAGAAAATATATGGCAGCATCAACGCTCAGTCAAATAAATTTCAAAATAGTCAACAGAATGTTTATTAAATAACTTGCTGGACTATTAAGCATTTATGATGGACTAAATCTTGCCATTTACGATGCTGTTAATTATAACGTCAGCCTACATGCCACGTAACTGATCATAACATCACATGAATGGTTGATGAACTGGATTCCTTAATTTATTTGACTTTCAATAGGACGGATTATATGTAGAACGCCAATGAGAGAATGAGCGATATATGCTGTCAATCAAAATGTGTTCTTAAACATCCTACTCCCTCTGTTAGTCACCTGCCTACCTGCTCCACCAGCACGGTGGTATACTCTATATGCACCAATTCAATTTCAGAATACAAACAGACACTCTTATATCCACCCGTCCACCGTTAGGATGTGTTCAAGGATTACCATCGAATTAAAAGGCTATGAAGTATTATAAAATGTGTCACCAATAACATGATTTATTCAAATATGAATTTACATGCCGCACACGAAATAAGGAACACATCGATAGTAGACGGAGTATTATTATTATTATTATTATTATTATTATTATTATTATTATTATTAAGGAATGATTCATGAGTCAAAGATGTGTAAATCGTATATTATCTTATCATTCAGCCTGCTTAATTGTCTTGCTTGAATCTATGGTTTACCACGGTATGGTAGATAGATGGCCGCTAGGGATGCACGGTGTCCTGCCATGTTGAAACGAATACGTAGCTAGACATAGCATATTAAGTACAGACTGTTAAAACGAAATCTGCCGAACATCTCGGACAAAAGGTTTCGCAATAAGTATGTTACGCTTAAGAATGTATAGTCCAGGAGCCTTTTGGATTTAACCACTATATCGAGAGAACACATCTCTGAGATTAGCTCTGCAAGGTTGCTAACACCTGCTAAGCACCTGAAGATACACACGTATTCTAGATATGTTGGTCACGTGATGGAGGAATCCAATTTTGTCTACTCCCCGCCCGTTTCGGGAAGCTCCACCCAGGTTTTGCCTGTGTTGTGATCGATCGATCGATCCATACCCTCAATTGAATCTCAATTTCTAAAACTATACAGGTAAGCTGTTGAATATGCCTATGACAGCAACAGCGCCCAGTAAATTTATCTTCAAAATATTCAGCAGCGTGTTTATTAAGTAATAAAGACATACAATTGGCACAGCCTGGTGTAACTTGATGCATTGTTAGGCGTTTCTGACGGACTAAATCGCACCATTCCTGAAGTAATTAATTATGACATCAGCTTACGTGTGAAGTAGTTCATTTTGACGGCATATGATAGATCGATAAATACTATTTCTCCATTGACGGCTCTGAATAATCCAGCTCCCAAGAGGAATCAAGTAGCCCTATTTAAGCCTTTACCCACTCCATACTAAAACGACAAATTGGTTCTCATGCAAGTGATATTATGTTGAATCCTTTGAACCTATAGTGATACAGAGCTGCTTTGGGGAGCAGCAAGGTCCAGTCCAATTAGTGTATGCAACGGCGGTGCTGTAGGTTTGAAATTAAGTTTTACATTTCAAGGCTTAGTGTGTTAGCATTTAGTTGATGTCATAAATTCAATGGCAAAACATGCGTTGGATCACAACATTGGCTCAAGGAATTACCATTCCCTACTAAGCATATGATGCGTAAGCGGCCATTTATACAATCGCGCATGTTATCAATCCATACACGGCTGCGCTGTTCAATTTTCCGCCAGTAAATTATGACATCAACCGTAATAGCATACATTGCCATTCGGTTTGATAAATCTTGCAATGTTCTGAGCACGATTTCCCTATAGCATTTGATAATAAATCTGCTGTCGCATAATGATGTACTATAAAGAAAAGGACATGACTCATCCAAACCATATTGAAGCTGCATGTTTGAAATAAGTGAACACACACCATAATTGTGCACGAGACAGATATTTGGGTTTATCTATTATGTGATAATTGCGTTTCTGAAGACTTATATTATGATGAGGAGCTTCTCATGTGTGCGAGTGCGGTAAATTTGACACGAATATGGCTACTTGTTTGAAATTGTGTTTGTCACATAAGATACGATTGATCAGAGTATTTCGTGGCAACCAGGCCATTCTTACAACTTGGTGTCAGTGTTAATAGAAAGTTGCATACATCACCGCGTGAGCACGGTACACTACTATGTTTAGCTTACGCAATTAACGGGCATCTATACTACAGTGGTGCAAGAAAAATTATATGAATTTGTTTTATTGAATATTACGCAATAGAAGATAATCTTGTTGAAGTCATACATGATAACATTAAGCACCATAGCTGTAACTAATATGTACCTGCCTAGTGTAATTATAAATACATTTTAATAGAGTGTGATTAACATATAAACTATGCTTTCTACCCATTCCGTATTTCTAGATATAAACATATGTGTAATATTCAACGAAACATGTGCATTGATTAGGTAATGCCTAAGAAAACAGATTCTTTGCTTAGATAATGCTGTGTGTGCACATTTGCATGATGTAAATGTGGACGAAGTACTTTCAAGTCCAAAATAATTAACTTCTATTTGTCATTATTTGTGTTGTACATTGGTCAGAACTCTTAGCAAGTGAGGCGTCGCATTGCGGAAAGTGAACAGCGATACACGGGTCACTCAAATTGGTTTCGGAGATCAGCCTTATTTGAAAAGCTGTCAAAATATCAGTTTATATGATAAACATAATTTTAAACTCGCTAAAACTCGTAGAATGTGAACCTTTTTGTCTCATTTGATAATAGCGATATTAAATAAGACCTCGTTCTAGATCCTCTATGTGCATAATACAGTAGATGTTTATGGTAGCATAACCTTAATAACACTGTCCTGTGAGTTAAAACAGCTAGATATAGTTCAATGTATACTAATTTGGGGTGTTCCTGTCTAGCTATCCACGCCTATTTCTACCTAGCTCATACACGCTGGAATTGAATCCCAGAATCCCAAATTCAAGGCCTATCAATGAATTGATTCTAAAATATTCAACCCACTGTTTATGATATGTTAAAGTCCCAAACATTTCTAAATTCATCAAAGTCATAGAATTTGTATTCTTTCGTGATGGACATTTTGATTTTCGTCCCTGAGTTACGTCAATTTGATCGTGGCGTCATCTAATTCAATCTAAAATATACAAAAATGCAAGTGCAAATGATTACACTAGACATCGATATTTCCAATTTGGAACGATTCCATAGCTCCTCGGTCGGTCTTCACTAAATCTGGAGCAATTCCATTGATCGTAAATGTTATGGCATACGTTTGGAAAACGATTGCAATCAGTCCATTCTCGGAAGAAGATTAGAATCATTATTTCTTCACTGGAAACGTGATGTCTAAGTAGCCTTGCGCAGAAATGTCCCGTTCAATTAAGTGGATGATCTTGAGGAGGTGCGCATATCATGTTTAAAGATACAGTCTCAAAAGGAAAATGCACTCAAATCCGATGCATGCAGTTGAAGGAGAACATAAAGTGGTCCGAATTGTCACTCAAGTGTCGGCCATTATAATCAAATACTATAATCATAATAACGTAATAATAATATAATCATAATAACGTATTGCTCCGGCAAGAAAAAATAAGAATCTCGAAGTGCATGAAGGGTATGTCTTTGATGAAGTTACCATTTAATATACAATATGTTGATTATTTTGAAAGCAATTTTCCTGGGAGCTGTTAGTGCCATATACAGCAACATACAACACCCTACCCCCAATCAAATGTGTTTAAAAATATGCACTAACTTATATGTATAGCTACCGTAGATTTTTGATTTCCAGGAATTCTGGTTTCAAAGTTTCAAATCGATACAACCATGAGTAAAAAAATTGGATCTTATTTGGAAACGGGCCCAGGGATATCTAGAAATATTTCCGTCCATTTGACCAGTAGTCTATGTGTGCAAGTCAACCATACTGTTTGAATACCAGCGACAGCATACTAGCATGCGATAAGCTTAGTATGCCAGTTCTCATACCTATATGTGGGTTTAAAGAGACATTACCTGCAAGCTAATACACATTTTGGAAATGTAACGAGCTTATACTAGTAATGCATGCTAATTATTGTACACACATTTGGACTATGTCACAAATATGTGTTATGTTATTGTTGTTCTGGATTTATAGATGCGCGTGCACGGGTTTCTTACATTTGCGTATGCATCACTCAGACTGGAGAGAACTCAGAAAATCGTAAATATGTCTAGACAGCAATCTCCGAAAATAGAAGCAGTGTGCGACGAACCCCTGCGCAGCCTTAAAGAACAAAGCATAACATCGCCGCGCGTTCACAACAATACTGTATAGAGCCGATATTAAACATATTAATCAATCGCCGACGTCGCTATGATTACACAACGCACCAGCTCCAGGGCCTGCTAAACACACTGGTATTCTGTGAAATGTGTAAGTTCCGTTTTTGTTTGCAATCTTAAAGGGATTCTATTCGCATCTCAACGTGTGTATTGCACCGATAGATTGTGGTATATAGATAGCATAATATCCATATCCTATCACATTCCTTTATCCGTGTCACAATTATCTGTTTTGTAATATCGCGTAAATGTTGAACAGTAATCGCCGCCATTTTTCTCCTCAGGCGATAGTGTGTGATGTCATGCAATTGCCAATACATTACATTCTATGCCTGAGCGTATATACCGAGGCAGACACACTAGGCTTTTTTCTAATTGGTTAAAAAGTGCATCACGACAGCCATCTTACGGTCTAGAAATGTACCAACATTTAGGTACTAGGGCTTGAATATCTGTCTTTATTTGCAGGATAACAAGCTTAAAATCAACCGCAGAGTTTATGAGTGGCATATTAGCTCACTTGAATAGCTATCAAGAGATGAGGTTAGTTATCCTTTAATATTTGGGAAATTCCTAATGTGCATATTTTTTCCTATTACGTGGTCGTGTTTATAAGAAACGAATATTGCCACACTAGAACCGTTTTATCCACATACTTCTTTCTGTATATTGAATTTAAGATTTACCAGGTATTAGCTCAAAATATAGAAATGTTCTAGGTGGACTTCAGATTTATGCAATAACACAATAACATGTGTTGATCCATAATACATATTGTATTTAACGTGACATATTCAGCGTCCAATATAACATAGTTTGACGAAATTCAGGAACATGACTACTTGTTGTATCTCGACCCATGTTGAATACATTCATTACATTGATATGGCATTGTCTAGCTTTTCTATTATAGATAGCAAACTTAGTCGATTATGAATATTGACCACATTCCCTATGTGCGTTGACATTGATTTAAATTATAACAAATGCGATGTGGGCTTTTATAAAACTTCAGTTTATGCTTATTATGCACCTTCCAGTCGATCAATCCATCATATGACGTCATAATCAACCACTTGATGTGTAGAATGAAGTCATAATCAACGATGGCATGACTGATATAGATATACATGTCACGCTTGCATAATTGGAGCCAGCCATTCGATCGGTCTGTGGGTCGATCGTTGGGTCGGTCAGTCGAACTGTCGGTCAGGGGTTCAGCCCGCCTGCCCAAACCCCCATCCATCCATCAGTCGATCAGTTCATCTGTCCATCCATCCATACATCCGCCCGTCCGTCCCTCATCTCTCCATCCATCCGAGGCATATCTGTGGAATCCTAATGCAGTAGCAGCACCAACTGTGGCGCATACCTTCATATTATGGGTGGCTAAAGATATATGTTGGTTGAGATCAAAATGTCAAACAGCGAGGTCACGGGGAATATACAATGCTTATTTCGACATGTGTACACATCCTATAGTACAACTCAATGCCGTCTACTATATGCCTACCATCAGCTCTCGAGGCCAGAGCAAGTGACCATTTTTCGTCTCAGAACTGGACACAACAGACTAAACCAACACATGTACAGGCTGTTCCACCTTTCGACATCGCCCCCTTGTCCTTGAGGAGAAACAGAACAGACCACAGAGCACATACTTCAATGGTGCAGTACGTATCAGCTGCTGAGAGAAGAGATCTGGCCTTTGTCAAACTCTTTTCTTGAAAAGCTTATGGGCTTGTGGAAGAACTGCAGACAACCACAGATTTCATCTTGAGAACGGCTCTTCAAGTGTGATACCAGCGATCGAAAAGAAGAAAGAAGATGGTATGCTCCCTAAATTGAGTAAATTCAAAATGACGCAGGTGTCCGTTTGTCACTATACACAATGTTGCTATGGTGACAGTGAAATGATGAAGAGAAAGATGTGCATATGGATGAATACAGATTATCGATCAATCATATGACAATCACCAACATTAAATCTTGGCTAACGTCATAATCAATATCAGCATAAGTGATGTAAGTATGTCTTTTCTATTTAATAAACAATATGTTGAATATTTTGAAACTAATTTTGCTTTGCGCTGTTGCAGCGATAGGCAGCAACAACACCTAGTCAAATTACTGTCAAAATATTCCACAAGTTACCTTTATAGTTTTCTGGAAATTCAGCGAATGCAGGGATCGATCGCTTCCAGCACGGACAAAGCGTGGGTGGAGCATAGCTAAAGATGGACTGGCCATAGCTAAAACTTGATTCATCCATTGGCAGATGCCCACACTCATTAAGTCCTGACCATGGATAAAGATGCATGAGTGTACACTGGCAAGATTAACTTAGTGATGGGAATGCGTTGCATTAATATATGCCCGCACACATCTATACCACGTTGCTCTTACTACAATTAACTGGTTCTGTAAATAACAAACACGAGTTCGTGTGATGTATTCCCAGTAGTAACGCAATTTTGCATTTCGCTTCCCAAACTGCTTCATTACTCGGTGGCCATAATAAATAGGTGTCAAACTCTTTCTCCGCGATGTGATCCATAACACGACGTTATACGACCTTACCAATTTTCTACAAGTAAATTAATTTGGCAAGGTTAATATGATGTTCTGCTAGTCATATTGATAAATGTGCTCATTTTTCTGGGGAGGAGAGCAGATGTTGATCCATCATTCATAGAGTTTGGGCCATTATTGAGTTATTAGAAATTCAGACATGTGTCCACGGGAGCGTGTTTGCAAATAACCAAACTATTAAACGGCCTGTGGTGAAAATAAGGAAAGACTGGTTCTAGTGTGTCCGGTGTGTGTGTGTGTGTGTGCGTGCATGCGTGCGTGCGTGCGTACGTGTGTGTGCGCACGCGCGTGACAGTGGATGTGCTGGGTATGGTGTCAGAGATTGAATATGTCAACGGTGTGAACTTCGAAGACGAGGAAAGGAAACCCCTTGACGAACTACTCTCAATAAGTGCAAGCAAACTAAACATTAAGACTCTTTTTTTTATAAATATCTCTAAGAAAGAGGTAACCAACATACACCTATTAACAAAGTATGAAACTAAGAAAATGATGATCCAATTCATGGCGGTGAGCTATGGAGAAAAAGTAAACTCAGGGGCTCACTGCTCTGCAACACTGCTAACCTTACAGACGTAAGTATGAGTATTGTATTCTGCGCTTGTATTAGTAGAAACAGTATAAACCTGCAAATAGTTGTTCTACGCATTAGGCCACTGTACATTGTCATCATCCAACATCTTTAGCTTCCTCAGGTCCATTCTTGATCTGCGTTTACCGACCCCTGCTTTCTTGAGGTCACCTCGCTGCATGCTTAGTAAATGTATACAATGAGGTCTACTACTGTGTGTATATTTGCTGACTCACGACAGGGCAAATTGCAAGGCTCTCTGTGTTGGTGTGTCTTTTCACATCCTTAGCACATGACCATGGAGCGATGTATTACACATATTATATAGTGCATCATTGGAAAGCATAGTGGCTGGCCATCGGTGTCCAAAGATGGTGCTGCAGTGTTTGCCATGACAGGCATCACGTGTGCCTAGTCATTGACGATGCTCAGTGTTACGCCTATGCATCAACAAGAATATGCATGTTGCGTTGTATATGCGTAGTCATCTTGTCAAGGGCATCTTTGATCTACGAATCCATATATATCATACAAACAGGCCACCAGGAGCAGATAGCTAAGATTGACTTCAGCTCCGATCCAAAAGGTAGCTCTAACCAAAATACTGCACTCTATGGAACTACCAGCCACCAGCACCATAGTTGTTCTAAAACACAACCGAACTAGGGATACGGATGACCCTCTAGTAGTAAAACTGTCAGCAGAGCAGAAAGCATTACGGCTGCGCTTCTATCAAGGTGGCCAAAGTGAAGACCCCGCCAAACTGCACACCACCACTCACTGTACACAACCCTGAAGGACACTCTATCAGGACTGAAGAGGACAAAGCGAAGGCAATTCGGGAATGGTTCTAGGAACACATCACTGACCACGACGGCGAGCCCTCACATCAGTTTCCAGGAGAGCCCGGGCCATTACAAACACCAATTAAAATAGCAGGCGTTGAGAATGCACTAAAAACTCTAAAAATTGGCATGCATCTGAACCAGATGGAATGAGCAATGCATGTATTCAAATATGCACGTGACATTATCTCAAAACCGATCACCCACCCCTCACCCCGCAACCCCCTCCCCAGCCAATCTGTATCCCATTCTAATCATGTAGCGTTGGCATCAAGCTGCTGTGCTGCTTCTTTCTCGGTTTCCGACTCGTACCCATGGTACGAGCCGACCCGACTACGCTGGTTAGCTGGCCTCAGGGATGCGGGCGAGCGACCAGTGAATACAAAGACAGACCTCGCGGGCCGGTGGAACGATCACGTTCAAGTGGGGTAAGGTAGACATTCCAGCCAATGGCTAACAGTACTGTGTCGTCCTGGCTATTCGCGTAAACAGTGTGTCTATACATAGTTTAGAAGATTATATTTTATGTTATATGGCACAACGAGTCGAAGGGCTGGATTCTTGAAAATATATAAGTGCAGGGTTTAGCAAAGTCAAAAGCAAAATCGGCGGTATCGATTTCACGAAAATCAACAATGAGAAATCAGATAAAAGTCACATCAGCAACTATTTTGTGAAATATTTCAAAATTACAGTTTATATGATAAATAAAATCTCAAACTCGGTCACTTTTCATATCACTAATATGAACCTCGTAGAAAATTAATCAATTTTGCACTCGCTAAAGCTCGTGCAAATTGATAGTTTTCAACTCGGTCCATAATAGTGATATGAAAAGTGACCGAGTTCCAGGTTCTCTACATATTACACGCCCACTTCTACTTATGTTTCGCCCATTCTTTTGACGTGTTGGTATTATTTGAAATGAAGATAGCTGAATTCTGACCCTATAAATTACATGGTAAGACAAGACCAAATTACTAATGATAGGCACTAAATTCAAACTAAAACAGATAAATCCGGAAATTAAAATATCTATCGTCGATGGAGAAATAGAAAGTGTAGAAAATGCAAAACTCTTAGGCTTAAATATTAACAACAATCTCTCCTGGCAACAACACATCAACAAAATTTGTAGCAAAATATCTTCCCTAATTTTTATGTTAAAGAAAAATAAACGGTACATGAATGTTGAGCAACGAACCTTATTTTACAAATCATACATACTTTCGCACATTGATTACTGTTCTCTCGTATATTACGCAGGTATGCCAACATTGTTGAGCAAACTAGAAAAACTTCAAAAACGTGCAGCGAGAATCATCTTAGACGTCCCACATAGAACACCATCGCGGCAATTATATGATGAATTAAAATTGACGCCACTATCACAACGTATAACTATTAAATCAAACATTATGACATACAAAGCACTAAACAACCATACACCTAAGTACATCAGCGACATGCTTACACCCATAGAGACAGCACACACATTACATCTACGATCTAAAACTAATAGCCATTTGAAGCCTCCGAAAATACGAACCAACTATGGAAAATACAGTTTCACATACACAGCTAGTCAAAATTGGAATTCCCTTCCTACGTGTGTTATAAATTCAGAAACGCTATCATCTTTTAAGCACAACATGCACATACATACACACATTCAATGAGTTTATGCTTTGTGTCAACGTACCTGCATTAATAATAATAATAATAATAATAATAATAATAATAATTAATAATAATAATAATAATAATAATAATAATAATAATAATAATAATAATAATAATAATAATAATTTATCGATTGAAAAATATAATAGTATCTAACGATAAGAGCCGAATTTAACCTGCTCGGGGCCCAGGGCTAATAACTTTCTGGGCCCCAGTGTTCATTAATCTCCCGAAACTAACGGACTTCTCCGGGTTTATCTATGCCCCGCCCATCTCTATCGAAGCTCCACCTACTCATCATTCGTGTTGGAATCAGTCGATCTCCGCAGATTTTGGATATCATTTTATAGAAAACTAAATAAACTATTGGATATTTTGAAGCTAGTTTGTCTGAGTGCTGTATCTGCCTAAGGCAGAAACGACACCCAGTCAAATTAGTTTCAAAATACTCAACAGCATGTTTATTACATTAGCATAGAATTACAAATACATACTTATTATTGTCGTCTTTCCGCCATTTGATATTTGATATTGAAATGGTTGAAAATAGGTTTTCATTGCAACAATTATGTATAGTTTTGTATATATTTTGTGCATGATTTGTAAATTTTGTAAATATAATTCTAATTAGTTCATATAGTTATTTGGCGAAGGCCTCTGGGAGATCAGGGCATTGCTCTGAAGATTTACCCTCGATAAATAAAGATTCTTATCTTATCTTATCTTATACCGATAGACTTGAATATTTTGAAAATACTTTGACTTGGAGATGGCGGCAACATCTCCCTGTTAAAGTAGTTTCAAAATAGTCAGCCGAATGTTTATTAAATTGAATTGTAAATTTACTAAATAATATGATTCAGACACATTCGTGACAGTCTTTTCCAGTTTCGAAATGGATATACATCATCTTGAATTTGACAGTAGTTAACACGCGACATACTTTGAATCTGGCATTCGGATTATTGTTATTTTAATTATATTATTCAAGAAAAATATGTATTAAATTATAAATGGTTTGTTGAAGCACATTTTCCAGTTGGGATAGTTAACATGCGTATAATCTTGCACGTGGTGCACGAATACATCTTAGAGTAGGATTCGTGACACTGAATTAGCTTTCGATTTTATCCTAACATAAACATATCGGCATAGACACGAAATGGCATGAGGCTAGAACCATGTTTACATGCAGTGTGGATGTTCCATCAGGTAAATATGCCGGGTGTCAAGCAGGGTATGTGCAGTGCATGATAATGTTCATCGATTCTGTTCTACCATTGTGAGCCATCACTGTCACCATTCCTTTTGGAAATGAGGTAAGTGAGTGTGTGACATGGTGACCCCATGAGATAGAATTAAAGGTGCCAATTCCCAAATACGTGTACAGAGTAGACGAAAAAGATAGTGATAGCAGCATCGCAGCGTGGGCTGCAGGTGAGGGGGTGGAGTCTACATAAGCCTCGATTGAAACATCAGTTCAACACAGCTGGGTTATCATAGCATACCCTGTGTAGCTCGCCAGGTAGTGTCGGGCCGTTCCGATGTCTCATGTCGACTCGCCGCGCCGTAATGCACGACGAGTGATGACGCTTGTTAGCATCCGATCTCGGGGTGACGGACCTTGAACAAAACTGCTCTGCGGGAAACAAAAACCGGCTCCTAAGGCCGGTGGAACTCAATCATTTCCGGTGGGGCCATGCGCCAATTGTCGTGAACATTAAACACAATGGTCTCATCCCAAGAGTTTGTGTTACCAGTATGCCTGTCCATAGCAATTTCATGATCTAGGGACTTACAAGATTTGATTTGGTGACCTAAAAATATAAGTCTATGCAATGACGCTTTCGCTGAAAAATATGCTAGATAAAACTACAATAAGAGCATACGAAAATACAAGACATAGAGGCAGGTAGATGAACTTTTAAACATGGGGCTCACGGAGGTATCACACAGACTCGTAGGTCCGCAGCTGTATCCCCGCGAGGGAGGCTCCCGTACACGAGCCATAGCCATTTAACTTAATGCAAGTTAGTATACCTCTAAGCTGAAAGGAAGAAGGCTATCTCAGACGAAAAAGTGATGTGCCTCACGCGGGCACTACTCCTAGTGCTAGCTTGGGTGAGGGGTATTATCCTGGCGTGGACCGTCGTCACTGAATCCTTGCGAGAGGCAAGAGTCTCGCGCGGGCCTCCGTCATGGGAAGGTGTTGCCACGGCTTAAAGCGGGAGAAGAATAGTAGGCAACAATGGGCCCACTCTAATATTTCAAACAAAAATGCTGTAGAAAGAAAAGACCATACCCAGTGAGATTGTGACTATAGGGGTGCGTACTGTTTTACGTGAAGACGGAACGGCAGATTCCCGATGGATTCCTTCGTCACCGTCTTATGTGAGTCCTAATATGCTGAGTTAGTTGTTGTCGCTTTTATTTCTGCGGGCCTTCTGCTTTGCTTAATTCGTTTTAGTTGTTTTCAAAAAAAGAATTAGTTTAGGCCGCAACTGGCCGATATCTACCTAGCTATTAGACACGGCTGTCCGGAGAAAGATGCCCGAGGACATCAATACTGTAGACAGCGCTCATACATGTTACTTAGTGGGATCTCCGAACTGGGTGAGAATCCGGACATTCCGCTTCGCAACCACATGAAACATTACAAGACATGGTTTACATTTCACGAAAGCATTATTAGGCCATATCTCCTATCGTTATGGTGGGGGTAAGAGAGACGAATGCACACCGTAAATGTCCCCTCCGTAAGCGCGTGGCAGATCTAAATATCATGCCCAGACATTTGAACAGAATTCGGTGAGAATACGTATCCCGCTCATCACCGGGTCTTATGGAACTAACCCGTTTAACCTGTCGTTAGGTTTATGTACAAGTTGCCAGTTTTGCACTGCGGTGCAGGAGGGTTGTCAAAGTTGCCAGTTTTGCACTGCGGTGCAGGAGGGTTTAGTCGGTAGTATGCCGGGCTAAACAGATGTATAGCACGGACAGCGACCTTAGTGAACAATTGTTGGTGGCGGGAGAAAATGCTGCATATATAAATGTTGCTGTATAGTGTTTCCGACGTGCACTGCATTCCTATATTTGATATAGCTTAAGTAAAACTGTTAACGGAGGGCCACTGGCCATGTACCTACGTAATCTAACCAGAACAAACAATACGGTGGCAATGATTATGATATATATATATATATATATATATATATATATATATATATATATATATATATATATATATATATATATAGTAATATAGGTTAACGAACCTACTATAGTGCAGTTGGCAACACATTGAGGAAAATGAAAATAACTATTTAACTCATACAGAAATTATAACTACTGCTCCTAAGACCGTCATGGTTCCTTTTAGTCATCGGAACAGTTAGTACGGATACGAGATAATTAACAAAACCTATATAGAGAAATAATTAAATGGTGAAGTATAGTTACTTGAATACTTGGTAGTCATTCCCAAGTTAGGCTACCGTGTTACAGAAATTGACACCTCAATCTGTAGTCGACGGGAGATGATGCGCTCTCCGGAAGCTGGAAAGTTCCCACAAGCTGGTTTCTGCAGGTTGGTTCCCGTAAGCCGTTTTCTGCAAACAAGAGTCCCGTAAGAAGGTTCATGGCGGGGGAAGAACATCACTTAGTGCTGTAGGCCTAATAGAATGTCTAGCGAGCAGTCAGTAAAAGATATGATAGTACTACATGGTGAAGAAATGTCCCATACACCGATGGCACGGATGGAAGGTGTAAACAACCTGATCACTAGCGGGGGATGTTAGAGGCAAATGAATACACAAAACAAAGCTTCACGGTGCTGGGTGTGTCAACCTGCTCTGAAGATGCACTGGGCAGAGTCAACGTGCTGCGATCGAAAGTTGAAAGAACATATGCGATTGGCGCAGCGTCATTTGAAATACCTTTAGGCGTGACCGACAGATCCGGCGAGTCATCCATCAAAGAACATCCTGCCTCTACATCTGTAGCCTCACATATGCAGGCCGCAAAGGCCTCACCGCAAGTTTGTGTTCCGAATGTAGATGTAGTATTCGTGAATGATTATCGAAAGTTCCAAATTACTCCCGTAAATGGGGAGTTACAAAATTGTGTTAGGGCGGTGGGTTGGAAACCGCACACTACGGGATAAAAACCTGACGCATAGCAAAGAAAGACACATATCATGCTTGATAATAGTTGGTACAGTTCCAACCTGTTCGACCCCTGGCCGAGGATGCTCTCGATCACTTGATCGCTTCTCCTTTTATACTCTCCATTACGTCACATGCGCAGGCTTCATCCACTCATCGTTCGAGCAACAGCCAATCAGCACACAGCTAATACTAGCGTCGTTGAACGTTCTAGAACATGCTAGAAGCTGTATGTCCACGTGGTTATGACGTCAGGGCAATATTTTGCACTATACGGGAATCATAGACTTCCCGGAGAGGCGCGTGGCTGGAGAGGAGTAGTGATGCATAGATGCGTATTCAAGATTGATGGTCAAAAGATGATGAGTGGAGTGTGAATTGGACTGGGCTGGTGATGTCCGAACTTTGTGCGTAGATAAGTGATGTGCATTTGAGTGATGGCGTGGGTGGGACTTTCGGAGAGGGCGTCCCTTGGGGGGATTGTGGTTTCGCGATTTTAAGAATTGGTCGGGTACACCTTGTTGTATGGTTCTGCGGTTCTAGACACGCCAAGGCTTCATCCAGCCTCTTCACTTCCATACTATTCACCACGTGTTCCACCCCACAGGAAGCATGGCTTGGGTCAGCCTCAGCTTCTGCTTGTGGTAACTCTATGATGGGGGGCACAGCATGAAGTGGGTGGGAGTGGGAAGGGATCGGAGGGACGACTTTTCCATCCGGTCCCTTGGACAAAACCAACACAAAATTCTTCAGATACGACTTTCCAGATCTTGTAGACCCGCGCTGAGGGGGGAGAGGGCGAGTACGTATCCTGTCATCGTCGTCAGCGTTAGACGCTTGTTCATCCACTTTCTGGCTTGCTAGAACTGGGGCTGAACTGGCCCCGCAGTGCTCTGCGCTACCCATGGGAATACTAATTTCCGTAGAAATATCTGTCTGGGTACTGTTGTCATGAGAAACGCCCAGCCCGAGCTCTGGTGTTGGGTCGTCACTGACACAAGGTTTAAATCGATCGAAGTGGATGACTGAGGTCAGGCCATCCGAAGCACGGATGCGGTAGGTCACGTCCGACATCTTACCTTCTACGTAAGAACGTTCATGGTGGGGGAAGAACATCACTTAGTGCTGTAGGCCTAATATAATGTCTAGCGAGCAGTAAAAGATACGATAGTACAACGTGGTGAAGAAACTTCCCGTACGCCGATGGCACGGATGGAAGGTGTAAACAACCTGATCACTAGCGGGGGTTGTTAGAGGCAAATGAAGATACAAAACAAAGCTTCACGGTGCTGGGTACGTCAATCAGCTCTGAAGACGCGCCGGGCAGAGTTTACTTGCTGCGGTCGAAAATTGAAAGAACCTACATGATTGGTGCGGCATCATTTGAAATACCACCTTTAGGCGTGACCGACAGATCCGGCGAGTCATCCATCAAAGATCATCCTGCCTCTACATCTGTAGACTCACATATTCAGCCCGCAAAGGCCTCAACGCAAGTCTGTGTTCTGAATGTAGATGTAGTATTCGTGAACGATTATCGAAAGTTCCAAATTACTCCCGTAAATGGGGAGTTGCAAAATTGTGTTAGTGCGGTTGGTTGGATAAAAATCCGACGCATAGCGAAGAAAGACGCGTATCGTGCTTGATAATAGTTGGTAAAGCTTCAACCTGTTCGGCCCCTGGCCGAGGATGCTCTCGATCACTGGATCGTTTCGCCTTTTATACTCTCCATGACATCACAGGCGCAAGCTTCATCCAATCATCGTTCGAGCAACAGCCAATCAGCACACAGCTATTAATAGCGTCGTCGAACGTTCTAGAACATTTTAGAAGCGTTATGTCCACGTGGTTATGACGTCAGGGCAATATTTTGAAGATAACCAAGAAGAGTTTTCCTGGATTACTCAGCCATTTCTCACCCGATTTCGAAATGGTTTACAGATTTGGAAAGCCCGTTGAATTCTCGTCTTGAATAATCCCCGAATTAACGGGAACAGAAATGAATAAGAATTACAGAGTCCCAGCTCGGTACACTATAAGCACCATCCTATCTAGGTCACAACTACGCGCTCCATAGAAACAGCTTCCTGTCGTGCGCATGCGCATAATGCGTTCTAACGAACTTAGTCGTTTTTCGATACGCTCTCTCTCCCATAGGTCTATATACGCTTATATCCCTACCCTGAGGGGCGTCTTCAGAAAACGAATCCTAGATGAGCAGCGCGTACCCAGCTGGTACGCCCGGTACCCGACCGGTCGATCCGAACTACACCTGCATGAATCCATGTCCAGATGTATTGCATGCCAAGAAGCATGCACCTCTCTATTACAACCAGCTTGCTCGGTGCTTAACTATTACGTCCTAGATATTCTACCTGGCTCAGTTATGGGTTTACTAGACTCTCTCACATCCTCTAACTATACGCGTTCATCAACATACTTTATACTATTTCAAAGCATAATTGATGAACCCGGTTGTTCAGTCAATCATATAATGTCATAAACAACTAGCTCACATTTAGGTTGATGTCATAATAAGTTACGTCATAAATGACGCACTTAAGTCCCCAATAATCACTTAATAGTACGTTAAGTCGTACACATTGTATGTCTTTACTATTTAATACGTATGTATTGCATATTTTGAAACTAATTGTACTGGGAGCTGTTGATGCCGTAGGCAGCAGCACCACCCAGTCAAATTAGTTTTAAAATATTCAACAGCTTAGCTGTATAGTCGTCAGTGAATTGAGATACGGATAGCCTAGGAATCGATTGATTCCAAGACGTGCAAAGCGTTGGTGGAGCTTAGATATGGATGGGCGGTACACAGCTCAAACTGGATTCATCCATTTGCAACACGTATCCTATTGCGCATGCCCATGTTGGAAGAAATTCTACTTGGTCAGATTGATCTTAAGTTTGAACTTTATAGGGCACTGTCTAATTCATGTGGGCAGCCTGAGAATGCGCATGTTGAAGAAAATCAGCATGCATGTGTATATGCAATATCGTGGCACCAACGTATAGAGGCAGTCCTAAATGCTAAGGAAACTTTGAGAAATAGTGTAGCCTTTAACAGAAAATATCTTTATTATATAGCCTGGAAGAACCAAGAATCCGCGAATCATCAACCTACATTGCTCAGATCCATTAACCAATCTTCCCTTGTTTAGGGTGATTGTTTAGACAACGTTATGTAGGAAATTGTACAGATTACCATCTATAACTGCATACCTCATTTCTTTTCTGCGAGATGTAATCTAAAAGCTAGTTGGTGGGTGGTTATATGGCTTTCATTTTACTATTACTCAAGGCATTACTCTCGAGTTGCCCTGTAAATACAATTTAATAGCTGTTGGATAATACCAATATAATGCATTAAGTCTTATCACCTCTCCATAATGGCGGAGAACAGGATAAGAGTTGGCGGCATTTAATATAATTCCTATAATTGCAATTCCACAATCTTACAATATTACGCAATACAAAATAGCAGTATAGGTCCTCGTCTGTCTAAGTCATCGATAACTGAATGCCCTCTAGTAATTTGTTTGCCGTTATCCTCGTCTTCGCTCCTGTATCTTACCATTTCAAGTAGTAGAAATGCAACGCTACATCAGTCATTCCAAGGTTCCATTATTCGTTCCTGTTCATGTCTCCACTGCTGGCGATGTGACAATCTACAACACTAATATCAGTCAGCAACGATCTTCTCAAATATATAATAATGGAGGACTCCAGACTTAGCTAGTTAAAATCCGACTGTGTGCAAATATTATTGCTGGAAACATCAATGGAGGAATCCAGTTATAGCCATGGCTCGCCAATCTTTAGCTAAGCTCCACCCATGCGGTGCCCGTGTTGGGATCAATCGATCCCTACACTCTCAGAATCTCAATTTCCAGAAAACTCTACATGGTACGATGTTGATCATATTGCAGCTGCAGCAGCAACACAAAGTCAAGTTAGTTTCAAAATATGTTCACTAAATAGACATACAATTCGTACAACTTGATGGATTATCACGCGTTTAAGAGGAGTAACGCGGGTCATTCATGACGTAGTTGAGCATGACGACAGCCTGCATGTGACGTAGTTGATTGTGGCGGCATGTGATTGATGGAGACACTTGATTCCTCCATTGCGCTTGACACTCACTCCACATAAGATTGGCAGACGGCTGCATGCGGTAAACATGTGCAGCTACTAATTATGATCGAGCGGTTCATTAAGTGGCTGTCTTAGTGGCGCTTTTACTTTCCTCTCAAGTATCGACCAAATAAATACTATTACAGTTATTGTCAAACACCATAACATAGATTTTGTTCGCTATGCACATCATATCACGATCGGCCATCGCTATCTCCGTCTTCCACCCCACACATCTGTGCAAGATATTATGCAAAGACATTAACTTAATTCAAACATGAACTCCATGCGTGTGTTAGGGAGAAAAACGAGTTGGCGACAGTCAGCCATCAGCTTAGTCGACGATCAGGTTGTCACGTTAATGCGAATTGCTACACTTGCTACGTGAGATTAAAATAGTTTAACAGTGTTCCTAGATTAGCAATCACGATACAAATCGATTCCGTTGCCATTCACTTGCACGATATAGTATTTAATGCCACATACATGATGTTAGCAGCCGTGTTACTGATTCGTCACCTACCATACATAATCGTAATGACACATTTCTTTTGATATAATCGATGCTGGCAAATGACCATTCACCATGATTACATTCCAGACATACTAGTTTCAAATTCTTAAATTGAAAAAAATATTATGGTGCAAAGAAATCATTATAGTGGCTCTATTGAGCCGAGGGATTACGCGTGCTTTTCATTAATATCGTCATTGCGTGCCTTTCTCTACCCTACTTTAGGCGATCTGGACCGAAATCGCCCGTTGCACTACATCAGCCCACCCTTCTTTTTCTTTGCATGTATATGGGCTTGGTGCATGAATTTGTAATTCGTCTTTGTAAAAAACACAACTTATGCTAATTCTATGATATCAGCATTGGAATTATTTGCAAAGATGGGTTCGACCATTAGTGGTCTTCAGGAAACGCGTGCGCCGCGTGTTTTCTGCATAAAACTGCGGGTCTAACCCGTCTTTGCTGACGCGGGAAGGTTGCTGCTGCAGTTTTGCAACGTCAGTGATATTTGAGGTGTGTGAATGCCATTTGTGTCATATTAGCTTAATAAAACGGTAGATTTAAAAATAATAAAATACACTTTTTAGAGAGTCATATGAGCAACTTCGATACCCGTTTGCATCTCCAAATGTAGATGAAGAAACGTGGAAAATGCCGCCTGAAACAATTTAAATTTAAGATTTTGGGGTGTTAATGACCCTCAGTGCGCTAGGCCCGTCCGCCTGTTTAGACTAGGGTCCAAAATAGGATCTATCCCGACCTAGACTTGATATAGAACAATATCTATAATTTGTTTCTTGTACACAAGGCCGATGCAATACTACATTATACAGCTTAACTCCTACGCAAACGGCCATTTGTTGCCTAATCATCTTATCATTGATTATTTATTTAAAAATATATGTTTTATCAGCACAAACACGCAAGTTGACACATTTAAAAGGAAGACCAGCATTATCCTTATTTTGCTGGAGGCATATTTAACGACGATTCGTTTTGTATGTGCTGAAAGTAAATTGCATTTGTGATAAGAGTTGACAAAATGACATTCTAGAAAATTGCAGACTGTATGATACGGTCGAATAGCTTGTCAGTATTCAATTTTTATTTGCCCCCTGGTGAGAAGAGATATAAAAATGATTTGGCAGTTCTCAAAATTGAATTTGTTATAAGATCTGTGCTTCCTCCCAGCGGAATATTTAGCGACCTTTTAAGATTGAAGCCCACAACCTAAGGCGTTTAGACACAGAACAACAAATCACGAGCAACAAATGGCTAGCTAAAAGTCGTCTCGTGTGTCACATACCATCACTAAGTTGTTTCAACTGTGTTTTATTGGGTTCGGATTGAAAATATGGTAGTTCTCTAGTTAAAATCAAATTTTGCAAGCGGGGTTTCAGCCAACAACTAGATGAATCCAGTCCGTTGGTCATAATCAGCCACGTCACATGTGTGCTAATGTCAAAATCAATTCCATCACGAATGACGCAATTGGAGCTTTTATAAACACTTAACGGTCCGTTAAATTGTAGGAATTGTATGTCTTTATTATCTAATAAACATGTTGTTGAATATTTTGCAAATAGGTTGACTGGGTACTGTTGATGCCACAGACAGTAACAGCACTGAGCAACACCAGCACCCAATTAAATGAGTTTCAAAATATCTAGCAGGTTACATGTATAATTTTCTGGGAATTGATATTCAGGGAATGCAGAGATCGATCGATCCAAATACAGGAAAAGAGTAAATGAGTAAAATCAATAATGTAAAGCTCACTGTATTCGTTCCCTTTCATTTGCAGCTCATTATTGAGAATAAGGACCATAATATGCGCAAACCATTGGTCATGATTGTGCCTTTATATTGTTGAAGAACCCTTTCCGAAGGTATCTCACCATACGAGGGCAAGGCATGCCCACCAAGTGAGGGCATTAACTTTGGCAAGAATTCACAACAATGAATTACTAGAGATGGGCAGACTCATGAGCCATCATCTGGTAACAGTATGCCATTTGAAAACATGCCAACACACCACAATCAACAAGAGTTCTGTCACTGTGACTTCCCTCTTGAGTTTGAGATCATGGCCATGATGTTAATCAGATTGCAACGCACAGTCAGCACTTTGACCTGCACGGCGAATAACTACAGATACTGGTTCTGTGTTAGCCCAGTTACGGTGGGTACTGATATACATACGAGACATGAGAGCACGACCACAAAGAGGCAAAGACGACGTTTCTGAACCATTCAAAATATATCGCTTATGTACTTCCGGATGCCAGGGTGTGGGGATAAACAAAGCAAGGTTGCGAAGATATCGGGCGGAGCTATTTGGATAGCGGCAAATCCAGAAGCGATTCGAGTGTGGATGAGTGGTGTGTCAGAGCCAGCGAGACTGCCGATGAGTTCGAGAGGGCATTCTTTGACGACGACTTGGAGGCAGTAGATTGTCATGTTCAAAGCCTAGCAACCCAAGAAGTCTTCAGAACGCAGGCACTTAGTATGTGTGTGTTTATAGAAAAAGTGAACAACCTATTCATTGATGATTGTCCTGAACTCATGGTTTCAGACAGTTGTAACAGTGCAAATAAAAAGGGGGTATCCGCAGTGATGAGAATTAAGTAAACAGGTTAAAACCAGTCAAGAAATATGCCAAGATGTTATCATTGGCTGAGTAGTTTTAATCCATGACATAATCATGACGAATTCTCTGCTCTTCTTTAAGTGTCCTCAGGCATCATAATCTGGAAAAGTAAAGTTGAAAATCACTTAAAGCTGATTGACATCCCTTCCCTCACATGTATATTGCTGACCTGTTCAGAGATAGTGACCCCGATGAGTTTTCTTCACATAGAAACCACGCATGGTCAAACTCCTTGTCAGATCAAGGGAGACTTTGACTACCAATAGAGAAATCAGATCTACTGAACTTTCCAAAAAACGAATCATGGTATGAACGTCCAGCGTCCTTGCATGCGTATACTCTAGGGTGCTGATATATTCCCGCCCAGCCCCGACTGCTCATGTGTTGACATTTGATGAGTACTGTGTAAAGGTCCTCCTTACGTGGATTACATAGCAGATGGACACTAGTTACTTGATCAACATTATATGTGACTGATCTGCGCCTATTAGGCTGACAGAATCAACTATGGAAACCAGAGGCAAATGAACCAATGTCAATCCCTACTGTCTTCAAAATTCTACGAATTCTTGCACAATTCAAAGAACGCACATGAGTTCTCCAAACGCCTGGCTGAGAGGACAGCACACCAGTTATCTTAATTTGCACCAATCACACAATGAAGCATTACACGAGGAGGCCAATTAAATGATGATTTTCCGCATCAAATGTTAACAGGTCACAGTGTCAGGCATGCACATCAAAATGTTTCTGAAGGTAATGTCAGATGGCATCTTATTTGAATCTGTGACGCTGTTTGGTGAGAAAGGTTACAGTGATCCTTGCCCGGAGATCTTTTTTTAATTAGGTGTTCCCAGTGTGTATCTCCTGCAGTACTCTTGGCAATATCCATTGAAATAGTATACGCGTATGTGCAGTTGTTAAATGAGAAAGGGAACATTGATCGCATCATAGAAAACATCAGAAGCGTAGATGGGAATGAGGTGTTTCTGTATTTCAGTCACAATGTCTACAAACTAGTCTGCCAGCATTTGAAATTCCACTCTCCCAATGCCAGGATGACTGCAAGGAAGAGTTTGAATGTGCTGACACTAATTTTCATTGACCCTGTTGCTGCCACAAGGAGACACAGTTTCCAGTTAACGACGTTTCAAAGTATGTAACAATATATCCGTTGCATCATAAATATATCACCGTTCTTGTTTTATAAGGGTGTAAATGATAATAAAATGATGCTTACAGCGGAACACCTGTTGAAGACAGGTAATCGGTATTTGCAATGGGCTATCATCTCGAAAATAGGATGTTTCCTTAGCGAGAGACAGACATCCTCGTATAGTAGCAAAACACTTTTTCACATATTGGGTTAGGCCAAAATCAATGTTAACACAAATTATGTCATCTTAATTATTTAATGGCTAGGTGGACCAATACGTGCTCGGCAGTACTGTGGTATTGGCGAATGTCGAATTGCACGTTATGGGAAGACGTTTGTAAATGTACCCCTGGAATGACTGTCTGGGTATTCCAGACAGTCATTCTGCTAGGACATTTTAAAAGGTAGTCTTCCCCTAGTCTGTACATGGTTAAGCAAACCCTATTCTCTTTAACATCACCTCATAGAAGTGTAACTGGTCCAAAGTGATCGTCTGCAGTGGACTTGAGGAATGCCCCCCCCCCCCCATTTGCAGGACAGTAGAAAGCTATTTTTGTAAATTTCCGTTGCAAATTTACCAAAACAATTTTCTCTTACCTCCAAAATCATTTACTTTCTTGAAATATTTTTCCAATAACGGGGTAATTGATATAAGTAGCAGTTAGCACTTCGACGCACTATTGGCGCAGCACGGGTTAGATGCCAACGGAAATTGATCTGTTTCTAAGACAACTCTGATGACCGTGTGGCGCCATGTTCATGTTATCTGAAACTCGGGAAATATAACTGAGAATATGGCATATCATGTATAACACTGGCGCCAAGAGGGTCACACAATCTGTAACAACCTCTATAAGAGTTTATTAACGTTGTTTGAGGGCAGCTGGTACAGTGAATTTAACATTGTTCTGAGAGTGGAATGATAGAGGTATGTTTGCTCTGGATTGGTGCAAAATTAAATATATCGATGATACGTGACACCACAATCAACAGATGCTACTTATGATACCACCTGCTATCACTAACAAGCTATGATAAATTAGGTTGGGGCCAAATGATAGTTCATGTCTCTAGAATAGGCACACTATGTGAACCAATGGCAAGAATATCGGGAATTATATTACGGAAAGATACTGTCTTTATTGTGTTTAGGTTGCAGTTGAATCTTAATGAAATGCTGAGTTTATTTCTGCCAATATACTTGTTCACAAGAAGGGCATGCGAACTAAGCGTGCAGGATAGAGTGCATGTCCATGTGTTCTACTCCATCCCACCTTTGAACACGATGTTCCCCTCTGGAAGTACCCTTGGGAATGATCAAATTAATGAATTAATCGATGACAACTGGAGTTAAATATGTAATGGAAGCCAGTCATTTGTAACATAATTGTAAAATCTCGTAAGTATATATGTGCTAAAATTGTCCTGTTTGGTTACTCATCTGCCAAAGTAGATAACAGTCATGTACTAGGCTTAGATATTTGGACGACACATTTCATCTGGATTGTTATATAGTTGCATGTTCACTTATCAGCGTACAATGTGCTCATAATATGAAGGATCAAAGTTCATGTTTCCTTGTTTTTCATAATTCTTAATATTACAATAATTCTATTGGTAGCGTGCCGAGGATTTTGAAACACATTTGATAAGAACAGGCCATAATCAACTTAGTTTCACAATAATCAACTTAGGCCATCTTACACCGTAAATGAATTTTCTCATTTTGTTATATTCGGGTCCAAGCAGTTAATTGAGCAACTTATTTTGCGTAGGTGTTAATAACGTAATACAGACACTCGAACAGTAGTCTGTTATGTTATTCTAGGGCTAGACATGTTACATGGAAGTATCTAGGACAAGAAGAAGCCTAGCAATAGTTTGCAGTCATGCAATTATAATACATCTACCTAGGAAGATTACTGGTGATAGCAATGGCGAGGGCTCTTGCAAGGATCAGTGCTAATTCGTTATCTCAAATGTCAATGCAGTAGTACCTCGATGCCAATGGCAGGAATTACTTGTAAGAACCATGCAGGCTAGACACATTCTAAGATCTGCACATTAAGTAATTCAATGCGTTACCATGGCCAACTTACCGCGAGATTAACACACGTCGTCAATGTAAGCGGCATTCTCATATTTATTTTGAAGGCGTTAATTCAGATTGTGCCAATAATCTACCAATAAATATCGCTGCCAAATAATGATTGAGAAAAACACGCATCGTATCGCATACTATGCAGAAAGATAACTGAGAAAAGCTATACGTACACGATGCACGCCATTTAAAGATGTCTATCACACCAGTAATACTGCATTTGACTTTTAGTACTTAAATGTTGATATATTTCCTGGATTTCATAAGCCACCATATTCGTGATTCGGGGTCGAGTGTCGCCGATAGTATCAATCGATTTGCGAGAAAATAAACATTAGCTATTTAAGCCAGCACAGTAATTACCTCGAACTATCAGCGAACTACAATCCAATATTCCGCTTGAAAGAGTGATGAGTGGAAATTCAAAACCCTTGCTTTCTTTGACTACATTTATAGCCGAATGCCTCTGCGAATTCCCAATGTTCTGGGCGGGTGGTGATATCCAGTTCTTTGGGAAAACTTCCCAAATTCTTCTCTGAAAATACATCTCAGGGTAAAATTCTGGCAAGCGTGTTTTACAGATGAAAGAGCAATAGCTCTCTCAAATTCGCTCCGGTCGACGTTGCAGTTAACATGAGCTCAGATTTCGATGGTATTTAATAACTGAATAAAGTGTCAAAGAAAGTCAATGAGAATTATTGAATGGCTTCAATTTGATTGAAGTATATTGCAGAAAGAAGAGTTGCCAAATGTACAACACCAACATCAGCCTTTCTAATGGGATTCCCTGAATTATGTAACATACGAGTGCATGAGCCAACCAAATGATGCAATGTGCACATCGGAGAAGGGCGAAAGAGAAAGAGTGAAAGAGGGGGTGGTTGGGAGGGTTATTAAATGGCAATGATTTTTTAATGGGGTGGTATTATATCCGCCAAGATACATGGACACAAGTTTCATATAATATTGCCATTGTAGATACAATTGTTATATTTGGTTGCAGTACATAACAGCAATTCTTAAGTTAAACAGTAATGTAGAAATGCATGTACAAGGGAAAGAAACAACGATACAATACAGTCAACCATCTTCCTTGTCACACTGAATCTACTAGACAGTTATTTGGCACGATTCACTAGATGTTCGCATACACCCACACGGCCATATCATTTCTCACTAGGCCCGATATTCACGAGCACAACCAGGAGCACAACACGAACAACAACAACAACAACAACAACAACAACAGCAAGAGCAATAACATCACTACTATCAGCATCACGGACTCCAGCTATTAACACCAACAGTAGCTAATCCCTGCCCACTTCTACACGTGTTGGGATGATAGCAACTGCTCCAAGTCAAATTAGCTTTAGAAAAGTCAACTGCATGTGTATCATGCTCGTGACGGAAATTTCGATTTTCGTTACGGTGCTATGTAATTTACACTATGTCATCAGCTAATATGTGAGGGGTTTGATCATGCCATAAGATACGTGAGTGACAGATCGGGCCGCTCTATCGGTACGCATCCTAGAAGATAGTGGTGCATGAGTATCTTGACTAGCGCCCACTGGTACTCTAAGGCATGTGGTGTATTCCTGGTTTGTAACGATTAATGGATCCAATTTAATATATTTCGTTCTAAGTGTGCATTCATCATCGGTGCCAGATGTCCAAATTAGCCATTCTTAATGGTGATCAATGACGGACAGACGCGCCTGTAACGAGTCGTGCTTCAATTAATCGTGTACCATTCTAAACGTCTGTGAATCTTTTAGTAGAGACCATAGTAGGTTAATTAGTATGGTTTTGCCGATGGATGGATTCTCCGATATGAATGCTCGCGTGTGGACACGCACACCGGTAATGAGACACTTGACTCACCCACAGTACAGCTCAGAAATAAGCTAGAAGTTTCCAAAACATAATCAATAACACGTTAGTTTTTAAGAAGTATTATGTTGTATAAGTTTAACTTAATTGGATTTGAAGATATGGCTCTCCTAGGTAAAAATCTCTCCCAATCCTCTTATGTTCAAAATAGTAAACTGTACTTTTATTTAGTTTTGTAAACATCCTACATTTTTTCTGAACTCTACTGTATGGAAATCTACAACATTATTGTACTGGTAGGGAAACTAATGAAGGATTCCAGTTTATCCATCAATACTATGACGTCATCATCAACTACGTTACATGTAGGACGACTCAATAATCAATGGACCGCTCCACATCATCCACACATCATATGACATCATAGTCAACTACCCCACATGTAGACTGCCATCATAATGAATGGTGTTATTAAGACGTTATGAATGACGTAAACAAGTACGTCATGAACGCATATGTGAAGACGGACTATGCGCTGTTGTACGAATTCTATGTATTTCGTATTTAGTAAATGTTATGTTGAATAGTGTGCAACTAATCTGGTTGGGCATTGTTGCTGCGCCAGCAACAGCACCCAGTCAAATTAGTTACAAAATATTCAACAACTTAACTGTATAGTGTTCAGGAAATATCGGAGAATCCATCCATCGGCAAAACCCGGCATTCGGGATCGATCAATCCCAACACAGAGAATTATGGGTGGAGTTTAGCTAGTGATGGGCATGGCATAGTTAAACTGGAAAGTGATATTGCCTAATGAATGACGTAGCCAAGGTCGTCACGAACGCTTATCTGATGACGGACTAAGCATTTGTGTACGAATTGTATGTCTTTACTATTTAATACATACACTGCAGCAACAGCATCCAGTCAAATTAGTCTCACAATATTCAACAGCGTATCTATCTAGGTTTCCAGACGTTGATTGCCAGGAAGTTCAGGGATCCATTGATCCCAACACAGGCAAAATGTGGCTGAAGCTTAGCTAATGATGGGCGAGGGCATAGCTAAAGCTGGATTCTTCCATTGATATAGGTACCAATAATTGCCAATGGTATGTAGTTTCAGTCATGTGACTCGTTTACCAGTATTACCTTTACTGGTATACAGCCTAAGCAACGATACATAAATCTCGAGATTTTGTAGGATAAAATGACGTTTAAACACATCGCATTGATCGTATTGGTTTAAATACACACTGTAAACCAGCTATGCTGAATTGTATTGTGGTGTCTACCAAACGCATCGGAAAACCCATGTGATTCAACGTCGTGCAGTGTGTGCCCACAACATCATGCATTAGATTAACGCCTTAGTCGGAATATGGAATTTGCCTAGTATAATAACATTAACAGATGTGGATGCCCGCTGTTCATATTTTGTCACGTAACAGGTTAGATGTAGCTAAAATGTCTTTCGAAGGCGATTAACGTGACTGAATTAGTGTTCAATACGTGCTATTTTCCTAGTGCTAGCTATAAGTAAAAATCTAATGAAATTTGTCCAGTTGAATCACTGACTGAGTATCCTATGATGACGCCAGCTTATTCCTAAACAAATCTTGGCATGTGATGGGCGTCCTGTAGGCGATATTAGCTCGTATGTTAAAGTGTGCATAGATAACTTTTATTTATGCACGCCTACGTGCCAGTGGATTGTGTTTTATTAACGAGACAGATTCCAAATTGTCTATCGAATTGCATTATATCGAATTTAACAATATATCCAACATTAGCTTTCGCTATACGCATGTGCGTATGATTACTGTATTTCTGTGGCTGAAATAGTAGAGACATCCTACAGCTGGAATCAGCCCTTCTTCGCTTTTACCCACTGTGCCTTGTCCTCAGCCGAAATCCTTAGCTTCCTCAGGTTCATCCTTGACTTGAGTGTACCGATTCCTTCTTTCTTGAGGTAACCTCGTAGCACGCTTAGCAGATTTATGCAATGACGTCCAATGAGTTGTGTTTGTAAAGCAGGTGCTCATCAAATCTGTCTTCACTTTCCCTCATCCCTAGTTGCCATGGCAAATGGGCTGTTATTAAGCTAGTGCCCTGTCATCCATGACAACTATTCGATGCCCAATATAATCTCCTCTATGCAGAGGTCTAGCTGTATTTGACTGCTTGCTAGTCTATTTATAGCTGTGTTTCCATTATGATGTTAATCGCGAATCTACATTTTGAAACAGGTCATATAAAACAGGCACAATGTTGACTCGATTGTACAAAAAACAGTCGTCTAAATGACCATCATCCTTTTGCTCCAATTTGCTATAATTGATCATCGAAAATGCTTTCCCGTGACGGAAGGCTGCCTTTAATCGCCGGCTTCAGATGGTCCATTCAACGGCCAGTATGCACAGAGTTTCCTAATCCTAAACTGAGTTTGAAGGAAAATACTTCTCTTTGCTATGACAATAAGATTCACCAGCCCTTACTGCTCACAAATAACTTAACATGATTCCAAACAAAAACGAAAGCATGTTAGGTGATAAGAAATGTACTGTTGAATATTATGCACATAATTGGATTGGAAAACCATGCTGGCAATGTCGGCAAACCTTATAATATTCAACATATTCAACGGGTTTTTTAATTTTGTTTTGAACACACCCTAAGTTCGTTTTGAACTGTAAGCTAGGATGAATGTGTGACGTGAACTCAATGAATTCCATTGAATATCTGACGAGACGCCTTTGCTGATCAAATTAATGATCTACATAGAACTAGGAGTGTGTTGCAAACTTCGATTTGCTATTATAATGTCGATATTTTAGCATGGATATGCAGATGTACAGCCTTTTGGAACAATGCTATCTGCAAAAATGCATGGATTATATTAGTTGTAGTGACTCTACTCAAATGTAGAATTGCTCTATATTTACTCTTATTAACCCATTCAGTAATTGACCTTGCCAACGACATTGAAGATATAATGACAGGATAAGTGCTATTTTCCATGAGGGTATGAAAGATATTAGTAAAATAAACACAAAATTACGAAATCGAGCTACATATGTATATTATTAGCTCAACAAAATACAACAGGAGAGTAAGACAGTCAAGGTGAGGAGAAAGCAGCCAGACCATAGATTATGCAGTTATAGGATACTGTGCCTCAATACACCAGTCAGATAATTGGTGTTGATATTAACCCCATACGGCGCCCACGTCTGCTTACTTACAGAGTTAGGGAACTACTTCCAAAGAATAATACGTCACAGATAGTTCAAATTATATAAGTTTGTTATGTTGGATCAATTATATTTTCCCGAATAATGACATATTTTATGTTGATGGATTGGACTGAGACTACTGTATCAGTAATGTTCCGGTAAATATGATACCGCAGGACTTATATTCTAGTTACTGAATATGTGCCAATGAACAGGTACCAGCCAGTTACCCACTCCCAAGGCGCCAACCGGAACAAATGTAACTGATGCTAATGTTGTGACAATATTCAAGAACAGAATACTGAATCGTAAATATATCAATCTGTATTCCATGCATCAATCGTGTGTGCAATAGGCAGCAATAGCACCGAGTCAAATTAGTTACAAAATATTCAACAGCTTCCCTGCATGGTTTTCAGGAAACTGATAGCTACGGCATTTGGGAATCGATCAATCCCAACACAGTGAGGTGTGGGTGGAGCTTAGCTAGTGATGGGCGGGGCATAGCTAAAAATGGAAAGGTCCATTCAATCGACATCATCGTATTTTGGATTTTACCATGATTGGCTAGGTAACATGGCAAGAAATCCAAAACCAATAGCTTCCCAAATGTTAGGTGAAGGGAACCAACATTGATTACGCATATTGTCTGAAGGTTTTAAAGGAAAATCATGTACAATGCACAACATTTCAGATTCATTCAGAACTGGTAGATGTACGGATTTAGGGAATTTAAGAAGACACGTTTCTTAGTAACTTGTGTGCATGTGGTACAAGCGACATTTTATATTAAATGTTTTGCGATCGCATTGGCAATAGCACTAGTACACAGCATAGTGATATGTATTGTGAATCATTCATGGATATAACGATGCAACATATAACTATGTTCGGACCTTAAATTATGTCTCTATAATGAAATCCTTGGATTGTCATTGCAGATCATTATGCAATTGATATCCCACAAACACATCACTCTGTATTAAGTTAATGTAGATAGCCGATGGCTGTTGGACAGGAGGAATGGTATCTAATTAATCGCCTGTTAAAATCATTTTAAATTAGTGTAGTACAGCATAGTTCTCATATAATATCTCCACTCCATATTGATTCAACATTCATCACAGTATTCCTTCCACACATGTTGTAACTTGCTCTTGCTACTTGTCGGAGCAGCTCTGACCAGCGCTGTGACATGTGATGACCAATACACTAAGCGTTGCTAAAACTGCTTCATCATGAGCTGACGTACTCACTTATATTTAGTATAGTTACATTGATATCTGCCCAGAAATATAGCATTAAAGACACACACCCCTGGCCATGTTGTGTTATTTAGGCAAGCTTCCTTTAGCAGATACATTCTAATACCATTTCTATGCTTTCCTGAGCCACCCTATCCATAGTTCCTGATCGATAACCAAACACATCATCGAGAATTCTTGTTTTTTTCATATGACCATATGAAACAAGGAACAATTCTCGAGCAATACCTAAAAGTAGGCTATAGACCACATGTCCGTCTAGATTAGTACTTGAGCCATCTAAGTACACATATAAAGGTTGTATCTCAGTAATCTGGAACATGTTGGCACGACGGACTCCCAGAATGACATCATGCCCGTCTGCATTTCTAGAAATAGGTCTTGAAATCGTGATTCTTTTTTAATTGCAATAAGATACCCAATTGAGAACGTTTTATAAGTACTCGACAAAAAGCGTAGGCACTTGTAGTCAGTCAGCCTTGATGTACTATATGCCACCCGTCTACGTGCCAATTATAAGAGAAATGTATGATACCTTAGAATCTGGTTGAGGAATGGAACTTTCCGTACAGATGTAACACACATCCTGATTAGTCAAGATGTAGTAGCCTGACTGGGCTTGAAACAGAATGCACAATGCATGGGTGCGGCCACTTCCGTTTCCCGGCCAGCAACTTTGTCAGAAGCTTTACGATGTGAGTTTAAGATCGTTCTCAGTGGCTCCCAAACAAGGTAAAACTGTTGGAAAGAAAGGCTTTAGGGCATGCCGAACTGGACGTATAGGCAATGACGGTGAGGTTGTGATACCTTAGCGTAGAGAGCACTGTTAATTTGCTAAACAGGTAGTGGTACCTGAAGTGGCATAACATTATCGTTTTATTGACATGTAGCGGGGCCTTGCAATAAATCAATACTGAACGGCGACGCTTGCCTGTGGGCAAACATACTAGTAAGGATTGCATAAGCTTACATAATGCACGTGGCTGTATATGTGTTGTTATGCTGAAAGCTGTTACGTTTTTCGATACAATACCTTAGAGAGACACTGGTAGTTTTTTTCTGATATATCCCCGTCGAAATGTCTGCATTATTATTAAGGGTGATTATCAATTACTAATTAATCCTTTTCCTGGCGATCGACAATATATCAGGATTTATCCTGGATGTTAACTTATATTTTGAAACAGTGATAATCTCTGTACTGTAACAACGGAACTTCTAAATTAAAATGGTCCATTCGATCATCCCATAAAATAAGATATCATGAATTGCTATGAGTGGCACTCAAATGTATCATTAAGCAAAGTTAATGATGCTGGTGACAGCGGATGACTTTATTTTAGATATATTAAATCCATCACGGAAAACATGTGGCATGTTCAACTCGAAGAAGGAGAATCATTTTGTTTATTTCTTGAGAGCAATACCTGGCTAGTGAAACCTTTGTAACGGTCTGATCAACAGCAATGTACATGCTGATAGCATACGCTACACCATGTTCTAAGATAATGTAACGCACCAAGGTAAACTATACAAAGAAAACACGAAGATATACGGACACAATCAATTAATAGGGAGAGAAATTAATAGGTTTGAAAAAGAGAGTACTCATAAAATAAATCAGAAACATATGAAAAGAATGCACCATGCCGTGTGTTCCTTAAAGCAATGCACACATTTTCGAACATTAGACGCTTAAACATAAGAGAGTACAATACCCGCTGATGATGTAATGTGTGGATGAACGAAAGATAGAGAGAGAGAGAGAGAGAGAGAGAGAGAGAGAGAGAGAGAGAGAGAGAGAGAGAGAGAGCGAGAGAGAGAGAGAGAGAGGAAGAGAGAGAGAGAGAGAGAGAGAGGAGGGAGAGAGCACGAGTGAGAGAGAGCGAGAGAGAGGGAGGGAGGGAGAGAGGGAGAGAGAGAGAGGGAGATATGTCGAAGTATAAGAGAACTTCAGACTTTAGGGCAAACTTAATGCATGAACATAAATGCTGCACACTTGGTGGGGTATTCCTGTCCTGTGACGATTTATGGATCTAATATATTTCGTTCTAACTATTCATCATCCCCATGTGTCGCATTCAGCCATCATTAATGTTGGTCGATGACTTATTTTAATGAGACATGATCAGTAGTGGAGACCTTTACCATTCGTGATGCATGACGATTGCAGTAGTATCTGGAATTGGGAAATTGACATTGCTTCTCAGATGAGCGTGATGTCTGGATGCGTGTACTCACATGCGCATTGATTGGCCAAAATAATGAGATGATCCCAGTTACATTTGCTATTGAGTAATACGTTACTAGAAACACGCACCGCCATATAGCTCATTGCATTGTGTTCGTCAGGCAAACGAATACATGCTGCTATCAATATAATTTAATGGTATACATTTTCAAACATCCGACCTGTTGTTTTTTTTTATTGCGCAAGGTATTTTAATTAGTAGTTAATGCTGCATAAGTCGTGAGCTAATGGAATTTAAGGTGACTTTCACACACACACCAATATAAAGCCATCTATGTAAATAGGAGCTATAAAATACACACGTCTGTCTGTTTGTATCGTAATAAGCACTGTCACCCACATTCGAGAACGAGTACAGTTTGGTGATAGGTCGCCATGGAAATGAGAGTGACCGAGATGAGAGAAGAGAGAGAGAGAGAGGGAGAGAGAGAGAGAGAGAGAGAGAGAGAGAGAGAGAGAGAGAGAGAGAGAGAGAGAGACCGAGATGAGAGAATAGAGAGAGAAAGAGAGAGAGAGAGAGAGAGAGAGAGAGAGAGAGAGGGCGGTGGAGAGAGATAGAGAGAGCGAGATAGAGAGAGAGAGAGAGAGAGAGAGAGAGAGGGGGGGGGGAGAGCATACTGTATATTGATTGCTATAAGGTATCATGGATATGTGAATTATCAGAATTAATCAGCCGCATATAGCACCATTGAGTAAATTCATTTAATTACCCATGCTATGCAGTGCCAAACACCGGCGCTGTTCGTCAGGATTGTTATCATTCGTATACAGGCTGAAAAACGCTACATAGATCTTGAGAATATGTACGATTGGAGGACTTTCGTTCACATCAACATGATTTAGATAGACACTATAGCCTCAGACAGCCGGCATGCAGTGCTTTGTATTCTAAATACACTGTCGAATGACTCGCATCGAAGGCGTGTATGTTGTGGCCAAAACACCCCGCATTAAAAACATAGCAGATCACTTTAGCCGGAAGGTATACTTGAATCGCTATAGTCTTCATATCTGTAATTCAATTAATGTATTTGGACACTCCCTCGTTTAGTGCAGTGCTTCATAGACAAGCAATCATCATTTGGTTTGTAAAACAACTTGTCCTTTGACAATTGATTTTGATTACATGATCAATTAGCAGGAATTAGCGGGAATCATTTTATTGCTGTAAGCTAATTAATCACTGATTGACATAACTATGATGACGTCATGGGCGTGATGATTAAGGTGCCGTCCATAGATGTTGATAGTAAGCCAGGTAGGTGATGAACCTACTATATGTGACATCATCGTGTGTATCAAATTGATCATAGAAGACTCATACTGACCTGCATTGTGTTGTTAAGTTCTCCATCGAAATTGAGCTGTATTTGGTTTCTCATCGGCTCGACCGCGAGAAATGTGGTGACTATAGATAGATAGTTGCAAAGCAAATGCTATCTTAATTAATGTGTATGGGCAAATAATTACGTTTCTTTTCAGACGGGTGGTGTTAGTTTAACTAATTTGCAAGACAGTAGAGTGTATTCTGAGGTCGACAATATTTTCGACTTTAGTTTCCAAATTCGAATTCACTAATAAACTAATTCACATTAACATTTAAATTATGTATAATCTGTCAATGCATCATTTCTCATTACCTTGTGTCCTGAGAGGGCATGGTGGAAAGCACGCATTAATCTGTCTGAGAAATTCTCAGGAATTAATTGTTTTAAATGCCAGAGACGATGTTTTTTATTCTCTTGGGGATATACACGTTAAAACAAATTATTTTCCACTATCTCCGTTAGATATTACAGGCAAACATGATTTAGTTTTTTTTTAAAACCCATGATCCTTAACTACATCTGGTGGCTGACAATTAGGTCAGGATGCAATGTAATGGCGACACAAACTTTAGGTATGTTCCACCCATTTCTAGCTAAGACCCGCTCCATCATACGTGTGTTCGAATGAAAGTATATGCTTGACCACTGAATTGCCGGATTCTCCAGTTCACGGTAAATGATCGGTAGTGGGGTTGAGGTGGAGGGTAGGGGTAGTTGTAGTTTTTGATCACCTTCACATGTGATAGGTTTTCAGGTAGACATTCAATAATGTTATAACGTATTTGTTTTTCTTATAAAGGTACTTGCTTTTCCTAGTAAACCTCATTAATCTCAGTAGAAAAAGTTATTACTTCCCTGCAAGAAAATGCCTCGGGAAATATCCGGGAGTAATTTCATAAACGGACCCAAATAAATGTCGCCTTTCATTTGCTAAGTTCGGACATTAAAAT